>CM040398.1:2135000-2452500 GCA_022702515.1 Ilyophis sp. 1 JC-2022 | reverse complement strand
TGACGAGAGGATCACGATCAGCAAGGCCCTAGATTTCACAGGTCGTATATCTCTCCAGACTCCAGGTTTGAAAACGGCAGCGTTCAGTTTTAGCCCCTTCGGATTTCTTTGCACTCTTCTCGTATGAATTACGACATGGGGGTGAGGGGTGGGGCGGGGCGGCGGGGTGAGGGGGTTGTGTTTGGGAGAGGGAATCAATAACCGGTGCTACAATGTATCAGATATAAAAAGAGAGAAGACGTTGAAGGGAAAGTGCTCTCAGGTGGGGGGCGATGCAGATGGGTTTGTGGGAGTAGGGGACCCCCCTCTCTGACAGACGCGGGCGCCCAAAACTGAGCAGGAAATTGGAGAGCCAGGCCAGCATGAGATCCAGGAAACGCAAAAAGCCAAGGCACAGAAAAACAGCTGCGTAGAGCGCAAGGTCGGCAGCAGGAAGAAGCCGGCAAATGGCTCCTCACAGCCCATATAATTGAACTCATCCGACATTAATGGCTTTTCCTCAACATGTTATGCATCCATTTAGGTCTGGTGAAAATATGCAGAGGGATTAAAAACATGGCAGTATTCCTCTGGAGGGGGGTGCACACATTTAGTTCTCTCTTAAGCATTTCCAATTTAGCAACTTCATTTTTAGCAGGCAAATTTGAGATCCGGCCCATCATTTCAAGCACACCCAATTACAATGACAATCTACATTAGTTGCATTTCTACATTTTTGACTGTAATGGTGATTAACTGACATAACTTGAGTTTCTTACAGATAAAATACATTCAATTCTCATATGTAAGTGTGTGTGTGTGTGCACATAGTTGCCTATTATATCCTTTTATATACAACATTATGTACATTGGAAGCACATGTTAAGTATTTAAATTTTTTTTTTTTGCTTGAAACAAATCCCCACTAAACATGTGGCTGTCCAATTAAATCAACTTCAAATCCAAAGATTGCCTCTATTATTAAATGCATTATCACATGTGTGGAGTCCTTAATTTTTTAGATGTTCAAAAATTACATGTAAGAGTTAGATCTGCGATGTAGGTTTTCAACGTACTCCTCGTGGGCATGAGATTATGATAAATATATCCACACATCCACGCTGTACGGTAATAAGTGGATCTGTGCAACTCCAGACAACGGCTGCAAGACTGTACACAGCACCAATTAACACCTTCTCTGAGACAAATTAACAGCCCAAATGGTGTACCTGCCAGAGAGGGACTCAGTTTATCCCAAATTCCAAACAGGAGCATGATTAAATGAAAACCTGCTTTTTTTGATTGAACCACTCCTTTTTGCACGATCACATGCTTTAAATAGAAACAGTAAGGCACTTTATACACACCTGAGATCAAAGTCAAATAAAATCAACAAAGCATCTCTCCATCTTCAACTGTAGAATCTCCCGACAGCATGTGTAACCACAGCAAATACCCCTGTGCTTTAAAGACAAAGGCCTATCAGCCACGTTGCGATCTGCACCAACAACAATAACAGACAAACCGGCGCTCCATGCTGGAGTCGCTCCGCAGGCAACAAACGGATGTGTCGTGATAAGATTCTAATCGAGATTGAAACAAATTATAAAAATATTATCCTGATATTATAGGCCAGGATTGCGAAGGTCTGAGGTTTCAAGCCAAGCCACAGAGATCAAATGGAGCCCAGATGATGATGTTTAAAAAGACGTTAGAAAAGATAAAGTTTTGAAATTCAATCATTTGAAGCCTCCCACAGCAGTCATCCCTGGCTAAGTGAACTGCAGGATGTCCGGATTGTGTGATAAGCAGTTTCTTATATTTTTTTTTAGTCCTGCAGACCATAATACTTTATGAGCCATTGTAATGTTTGAATTACACAGCAAAAGCCTCACTTGATTCTATCAGGCCAGAAGTTACGATGCAAAGTAATTATCTCTTTGTGCAACGTCATGCTGTTTGCTTTTCCCCCCCTGCTTTTGCAAACTCAACATTTGGAACTAGCACACGCTGACGATAACGTACCTATAAATAATTTTGCAACAAGAGAAAGAAGTAATCAATCAGAAAAGCAAACATGACCCAAAAATGGCTTGCTGTCACAGATTTTCTTTAAAAACAGACCATTTGTAATCTTGCAGTCATTTCTTTCCATCACTATACATTTCCAACACCATCCACCTTTAAATTTCCATGAAACTTTTCTCAGTAACCCACTGAGAACTGCAAGAGAGAGAACATCCAGATGCAATTAGCATGGGGCAGAAGCCAGAGGGAGCTCTCCCCGTGAACTGAGTTCTGGGAAAGAAAAGCATGCCTCCATCCCCCCCCCCCCATTCTAATCCCTCTCTTCCCCAACCTCCCCCCCCGAGAGAGAAGCTACCGGAGGAACGACTTCAAAGAAAGGGAGCGCGCATTTTCACACAGGAAAGAGAAACAGAGAGAGAGAGAGAGAGAGAGAGAGAGAGAACGCTCATAAACACTTTTTGCTTTCTTACGGTCATGCAGTCTTACCTGCTTTAGAGGGCAAGGTGGGACGGAGAAGTGAGGAGAGTCAAAAGGGCCGTGGGAGGAGGGTCCGGGGGGGTCCGGGGGGGGGTCCAGGGGGGTCCGGGGGCCGGTCTGAACAGGGGAGGGAAAAAAGGAGGGAGCAGCAAGGAGAAGGGAGAAAGGGAAGCCGGAGGGGAGGAGATGAGACACCACTCGCCTCTCTGTTTCTCTTTCTCTCTCTCCCTTTCTCTCTCTCACACACACACTCGCATGCAGACACCAGCACCTACAGTCACTCAAATAACAGGGAGAGAAAAAGCATTCGCATCAACACACGCTCCAATACAGGGAGGAAAGAAAGAACTCCCCGCCCACTCCCTCCTGGGAGCCAATCAGTGGCCACCAAACGGTATCACTGGCAGCAAATCAGAGGCTGGGCATCCGGTACCATGCCTCAGCCAATAAGTGCAATTGCTCATATCCAATCGGAATAATTACCCAGGGAGCAGCATGGAGCTTCCTTTTGAAGGACAGACAAACCGGTGCACTTAGCCAATAAATGTGATTTAAGACCGCAACAGACATTAGAGTAATTAGATTTCGAAGCACTTAACCCAGCAAAATAACAGTGCATGCCCCACTGCAGAACTGCCAATGCCTAGCTGCAGAGAGGGATCCGTTACTCGCACACATAAACATCACAAAATGCAATATGAATATGTGTGCATGTGTCTGTGTGTGCGTGGAGAGAGTTATATGTATCATTAGGTTTTTAATAATGTTTATATCTCAGTGATATGAGAGTGATGTGTGTTCATACTGGGAGGACCTGCAGCCTGGGAAGATGTCTGTTCCGCGGCTTGATAACTGCCGCTGTCTCAGTCGGATGAATGATCAATAGAAGCTGTCAAAAGGAGAAATGAAAGGTCATGCAGTCTGTTCCTCATATCCATGAACAGATGATCAGTAACTGAAACAGTAAAGGCATTAAGGCCGTGTGTAAATGGCCAATCGCAGCGTGTTATTCATTGACGTTACTGATGCATGATGAAGAAGAAAATTTCTCGCAGACTTGAGCTGACTGACTGGGCCTCAAAGAAAGTGGAAAACTACAACCCCAGTATTGTCTACTGCCCCCCAAAAGTGAATAAGATACTTATTTTAAACATTAGCTCAAATGCACTAAAGTCCCCTACCAGGTGTTAATGACTGCAAATGTACATACACTGGCCCACAAGACCAAGGAACGTCTCTCCGATTTTAAATCCTGCAAAGAGAAACGTGACGTGAGCGCAAGCTGGAGTTCTGTTAAGCACCCACCCCAAAACACAAGCCACAGAACTCTGCAATAATCAACACCGATTTAAAGAAAATTGCTCCATCGTGCTGTTGATGTTTTTTAGTTTTTCTTCTGGTGACCTGGATGGGAAAAGTCTTATTAAAAATGTATGGGACTTGGGAAGATACAGCATGCCACACTGCATATGGATCAAGCCGTGGTTATGAGTTACGACCCCGCTAGGAACCGTACACCTGACAGGAAATCAGAGGGGATACCTTCACTGGCACACATAAGCACAGGGGGGGGGGGGGGGGATGAAAACCCAGAACATGAAGGATTCTACAAGCCCAGGATTCTGCCTGTGGATCTGGTTCTAAAGGGACTCACAGCCAGGTTGATGCTGATGTGGGTTCATGTTTTGCAAAGACGTATGTGAACTCCTGGGGCAGTTATTATTACCCGCAGAATTAACCTGCAGAAGGCAAGAGGCAACATGGTGCTAAAATACCTGCTTGGGAAACTTGTTGTGGATTAAAGCATTTCACAAGACAGTGACAGACCGACTACAGTTACCGGTCAACCTGACACCACTGATCCTATGATAAACATGCCACTGATCCTATAATAGACATGCCACTGATCCTATAATAGACATGCCTCTGATCCTATGGTAAACATGCCACTGATCCTATGATTGTAGTGGTTCGTGGCTGTTGTTTTCTTTTCTTTTGCTATTCACGTTCTGGCTTTCACGATTGTGAATCTATCAGATTTTTTTCTCGTACCGTTTCGTGGTTTGAAGTCTCATTATTGTTTCCACCTGGGCTTCTACCTGCAGGGTATTTAAGTTTGTCACTTCCGCTTCTCCGGTGCTTGTTTGTCTCACGACATTGCATTCGAGCCAGGTATAGCCAGGAACCAGCGACCTCCTGATATTAAACTCTGTTTATGTTCAGGGGGAACTTCTTATAGCTACTTAATCTGGTATAGATTGTTTTATGCCTGGTAGCATTTGGTGTTATCTATTTTGTACTTTGCTGTTCTCTCAGAGACAGTTTTTCTTTGTACTTTCGTTTTGGTTTTACACTCTACCTGTGAGGGTTCTCTGTGCCAGAGACACAGAGGGAATATTGGAGGTCCAGTTGCGACAGAGACGGAATCTTTAAGTGTTCAACGAACACCACTGAAACGGACAATAACCCGTAGTGGAGAGGGAGAATAAGGAGAACACAAAATAACCTCACGAAAAAGATGAGGAACTCGATAAGCGAGCAAAACAACCGAATAAGCAGACACGCTTATCTAACTCCGTTTGTGGAGCGAATGAACAAAGAAAATAAAACTATTAAGATTCCTTTAACTGGAATCAGGACAGTTAGAGCGCTCGTACAAGAACAAAGGAAATAAGCGGACACGCTTATCTAACAACGTTCGAGGAGCGAACGAACAAAGAAAATAAAACTTAAGATTCCTTTAACTGGAATCAGGACAGTTAGAGCGCTTGTACAAGAACAAAGGAAATAAGCGGATACGCTTATCTAACAACGTTCGAGGAGCGAAACGAAAGGAAACCGAGAACTCATAAAACCCTAACTTCTTGGGTAAGAGCACTCGTAAGTCCGAGTATAAAACGAAAGAAAATGAGAAAGCCTCTGCTCTGAAATGAGAGCGAAAAGAAACTTGCTTTTCTTTCTAAACCCTATCTTTCTAAACCCTTTCTTTTTTAAACTAGCTTTCTACTAATTTCCTATACCTCTTTACCGGCTCGAATGTTAAGTGGAATAACATGGAAGCAACGAGAGAGGCAGGAAGCGGAGTATAAATAGTCAACGGTAATTAATAACAGGTGAACTTACTAATGACGAGGCGAAAGCAAAACCCGTGGCGGAACACAGGAAAATCTGATAGATTACCGGTAAACGATAAAAACTAATAAAGCGACGCGGAGATAAGGGAAGGAAGGCAAGATCCATGACACTACCGGCTTTGAGCTACGGTAGCCGAGAGTGTTCTTTTGTTTTACTAAGTTTCCCGTTTTTAGCTCATTATGTGAGCTCGGGAGATTTAGTTGGTATTCTACTAGTTTTAGTAGTTCGCCCGTTTAGTGGGTTGATTTTCGTTTCGGCTGTTAGCCTTAAGGAATTAGTTTCCTGTCTTTTCTTTCTTCCTTTATTATTTTCTCCCCCTAACTATTGGTCCTCACGGTTGTGAGCTGACTTGCCCTGATCTCCCCACCTTTGCGTTTGAATCTCCAAACTATCAATAAACACAATACAGAACAAACAAGCCAATCATGGATGATTCAGCAGGGTTGTTTCAGGGGGATAAAAAGTCTGAGGAATACATCAGGGGTATTGAGGCCAATCAGCAGTTGCTGGCTGATCATGTTAGTCAGCTGAGCAATCAAATGAGGGTTCAAGAGGGTTTGCTCAGTGAGCTAACGGAGGGTATGCGATCCCTCACAGTTTCACACCAAGCATTCACCCCTCCCGCTCAGAATATCGCCATCTCAGCCCCCCTTGCTTATGTTGGTAGGGAACCCAAGTTACAGCTTCCTCTCCGCTATGAAGGTAGAGCCGGAAAATGCCGTGGGTTTCTCGCCCAATGTTCTAATTTTTTTAAAGCCAGTTTAATAATCCAGACTCCGAAGTAGCTTTTATTTTGTCACTACTTTGTGGGTCTGCGCTTGACTTGGCTACGCCTTTGACCAGGGATAAAGCCCCTATTTTAAATACCACTACTACACTTATGAAGAAGATGGAGTTGGTTTTTGACCATTGCATTTCGGGTTGGGAGTCGGCTAGACGGTTGCATCGTCTTCGCCAGGGTAATGGTACGGTGGCAGAAATCGCCATAAAATGGCAGATGAGACAGGTTGGGCTGAGGCTCCGCTGATGACATCATTTTCTGAGGCATTAGCTGAACCGGTACAGGATGCTCTTTCCATTCTCGAGCGGTCCGATTCATTAGATGCTTTAGTGTCATCCGCCATCCGCGTAGACAATCGGTTGCGTGACCGTTTACTCCGCAAACAACAGAGTAAAGGTCATAAGATAGAATCTTCATCGCTCCCATTTACGGAGTTTTATTCTCCGGCAGTTAGACCATTTTCGCTGAGTATTGATGAACCCATGCAGGTAGATGGGGCGGTAGGTCCTTCGGAAGACTAAGTTTTAAAAAATGAGGGGTGTCATTACTGTAAAAAGAAGGGGCACGCTCATGATCAGTGCTTTAAGCTTAAGCTTAAGGGAAAAGGGGGTTCTCGTTAGAGGAGCCGGGGCTTCTAGCGAGACGTCAGGGTACTACGCCTCGGACGTCATTAAATGTCAGACTTTCTTGGGCACAGCATTCGCGGCAGATTAAGGCTTTTATCGACTCTGGGGCCGTGGACTGTTTCATTGATGCGCAATGGGCTAGCAAGAACAAGATACCAGTCCAGCTCCTTGATCAAGCCCGATTAGTTACAGCTCTCGAAGGCAGGAACACTAGAATTTTCTTTACCTCTCAACGTTCCAACCAAATACGTCAAACTTGCTGAAGTGTTTAGCAAACAGAGGGCAACCACCCGGCGCGGGGTTCTTTTTCGTTAAAAATAAGGATGGTACTTTAAGACCATGTATCGATTATCGTGCGTTAAACGCCGTTACGATAAAAAACCGATACCCACTTCCCCTTATGAATTTGGCTTTTGAACGTCTCCAAGGAGCTACCATTTTTTCCCAAATTAGATCTCCATAATGCTTCGTAATCGCTGCAGTAAAAACCACTTCTTTCTCCACTGATAACAGGTACAATCGCTGCGGTAAAAAGCACATTGCACATTGGTTACTGGGGAAAATGAGGAACGTGCACTTGAAAATAAACAAACAAAAAAGATGAATAGCAAGCAAGTAAATAAGTCATTTTTTCATATCATCATATTTTTGTTTTTGACCATTTTGATATATGCATTTATGAATATCTAGGATTCAGTATTTGATTCAGAATTTGGACCAATGTTTTGACTGGATTTGGTGCATTCATAATGATTATCACACACACACTTCAGATGATGTTTTCCTCCAGTATATGCAGGTGAGATGGTTGTACTTCAAAAACAAGTTTGCGATGAAGATGATGATCACCGTTCTTCATATGACGGGTATTGGATTCAGAATGAAGAATAGCACATAAAAGATATCGGCTGCCAATCTGAGCAGAAATGCACATAAACAGGTTAAATGAGCGTGCCTCGGGTATGATGTGCAGCATAAACAGATTAAATGAGCGTGCCTCGGGTATGATGTGGAGCATAAACAGATTAAATGAGCGTGCCTCGGGTATGATGTGGAGCATAAACAGGTTAAATGAGCGTGCCTCGGGTATGATGTGCAGCATAAACAGGTTAAATGAGCGTGCCTCGGGTATGATGTGGAGCATAAACAGATTAAATGAGCGTGCCTCGGGTATGATGTGGAGCATAAACAGGTTAAATGAGCGTGCCTCTGGTATGATGTGCAGCATAAACAGGTTAAATGAGCGTGCCTCGGGTATGATGTGCAGCATAAACAGGTTAAATGAGCGTGCCTCTGGTATGATGTGGAGCATAAACAGATTAAATGAGCGTGCCTCTGGTATGATGTGCAGCATAAACAGGTTAAATGAGCGTGCCTCGGGTATGATGTGGAGCATAAACAGATTAAATGAGCGTGCCTCGGGTATGATGTGCAGCATAAACAGGTTAAATGAGCGTGCCTCGGGTATGATGTGCAGCATAAACAGATTAAATGAGCGTGCCTCGGGTATGATGTGGAGCATAAACAGGTTAAATGAGCGTGCCTCGGGTATGATGTGCAGCATAAACAGATTAAATGAGCGTGCCTCGGGTATGATGTGCAGCATAAACAGATTAAATGAGCGTGCCTCGGGTATGATGTGGAGCATAAACAGGTTAAATGAGCGTGCCTCGGGTATGATGTGCAGCATAAACAGATTAAATGAGCGTGCCTCGGGTATGATGTGCAGCATAAACAGATTAAATGAGCGTGCCTCGGGTATGATGTGCAGCATAAACAGGTTAAATGAGCGTGCCTCGGGTATGATGTGCAGCATAAACAGATTAAATGAGCGTGCCTCGTGTATGATGTGCAGCATAAACAGATTAAATGAGCGTGCCTCGGGTATGATGTGCAGCATAAACAGGTTAAATGAGCGTGCCTCGGGTATGATGTGCAGCATAAACAGGTTAAATGAGCGTGCCTCGGGTATGATGTGGAGCATAAACAGATTAAATGAGCGTGCCTCAGGTATGATGTGCAGCATAAACAGATTAAATGAGCGTGCCTCGGGTATGATGTGCAGCATAAACAGATTAAATGAGCGTGCCTCGGGTATGATGTGGAGCATAAACAGATTAAATGAGCGTGCCTCGGGTATGATGTGGAGCATAAACAGATTAAATGAGCGTGCCTCGGGTATGATGTGCAGCATAAACAGGTTAAATGAGCGTGCCTCGGGTATGATGTGGAGCATAAACAGATTAAATGAGCGTGCCTCGGGTATGATGTGCAGCATAAACAGATTAAATGAGCGTGCCTCGGGTATGATGTGGAGCATAAACAGATTAAATGAGCGTGCCTCGGGTATGATGTGCAGCATAAACAGGTTAAATGAGCGTGCCTCGGGTATGATGTGCAGCATAAACAGATTAAATGAGCGTGCCTCTGGTATAATGTGCAGCATAAACAGGTTAAATGAGCGTGCCTCGGGTATGATGTGCAGCATAAACAGGTTAAATGAGCGTGCCTCGGGTATGATGTGCAGCATAAACAGGTTAAATGAGCGTGCCTCTGGTATGATGTGCAGCATAAACAGGTTAAATGAGCGTGCCTCGGGTATAATGTGCAGCATAAACAGGTTAAATGAGCGTGCCTCGGGTATGATGTGCAGCATAAACAGGTTAAATGAGCGTGCCTCGGGTATGATGTGCAGCATAAACAGGTTAAATGAGCGTGCCTCTGGTATGATGTGCAGCATAAACAGGTTAAATGAGCGTGCCTCGGGTATGATGTGCAGCATAAACAGATTAAATGAGCGTGCCTCGGGTATGATGTGCAGCATAAACAGGTTAAATGAGCGTGCCTCGGGTATGATGTGCAGCATAAACAGGTTAAATGAGCGTGCCTCGGGTATGATGTGCAGCATAAACAGGTTAAATGAGCGTGCCTCGGGTATGATGTGGAGCATAAACAGGTTAAATGAGCGTGCCTCGGGTATGATGTGCAGCATAAACAGGTTAAATGAGCGTGCCTCGGGTATGATGTGGAGCATAAACAGATTAAATGAGCGTGCCTCGGGTATGATGTGCAGCATAAACAGATTAAATGAGCGTGCCTCGGGTATGATGTGGAGCATAAACAGATTAAATGAGCGTGCCTCGGGTATGATGTGCAGCATAAACAGGTTAAATGAGCGTGCCTCTGGTATGATGTGCAGCATAAACAGGTTAAATGAGCGTGCCTCGGGTATGATGTGCAGCATAAACAGATTAAATGAGCGTGCCTCGGGTATGATGTGGAGCATAAACAGATTAAATGAGCGTGCCTCGGGTATGATGTGCAGCATAAACAGATTAAATGAGCGTGCCTCGGGTATGATGTGGAGCATAAACAGGTTAAATGAGCGTGCCTCGGGTATGATGTGCAGCATAAACAGGTTAAATGAGCGTGCCTCGGGTATGATGTGCAGCATAAACAGGTTAAATGAGCGTGCCTCGGGTATGATGTGCAGCATAAACAGGTTAAATGAGCGTGCCTCGGGTATGATGTGGAGCATAAACAGGTTAAATGAGTGTGCCTCGGGTATGATGTGCAGCATAAACAGGTTAAATGAGTGTGCCTCGGGTATGATGTGGAGCATAAACAGGTTAAATGAGCGTGCCTCGGGTATGATGTGCAGCATAAACAGGTTAAATGAGCGTGCCTCGGGTATGATGTGCAGCATAAACAGGTTAAATGAGCGTGCCTCGGGTATGATGTGCAGCATAAACAGATTAAATGAGCATGCCTCGGGTATGATGTGCAGCATAAACAGGTTAAATGAGCGTGCCTCGGGTATGATGTGCAGCATAAACAGATTAAATGAGCATGCCTCGGGTATGATGTGCAGCATAAACAGGTTAAATGAGCGTGCCTCGGGTATGATGTGGAGCATAAACAGATTAAATGAGCGTGCCTCGGGTATGATGTGCAGCATAAACAGATTAAATGAGCGTGCCTCGGGTATGATGTGCAGCATAAACAGGTTAAATGAGCGTGCCTCGGGTATGATGTGGAGCATAAACAGGTTAAATGAGCGTGCCTTGGGTATGATGTGCAGCATAAACAGGTTAAATGAGCGTGCCTCGGGTATGATGTGCAGCATAAACAGGTTAAATGAGCGTGCCTCGGGTATGATGTGCAGCATAAACAGGTTAAATGAGCGTGCCTCGAGTATGATGTGCAGCATAAACAGGTTAAATGAGCGTGCCTCGGGTATGATGTGGAGCATAAACAGGTTAAATGAGCGTGCCTCGGGTATGATGTGGAGCATAAACAGATTAAATGAGCGTGCCTCGGGTATGATGTGCAGCATAAACAGGTTAAATGAGCGTGCCTCGGGTATGATGTGGAGCATAAACAGGTTAAATGAGCGTGCCTTGGGTATGATGTGCAGCATAAACAGGTTAAATGAGCGTGCCTCGGGTATGATGTGCAGCATAAACAGATTAAATGAGCGTGCCTCGGGTATGATGTGCAGCATAAACAGATTAAATGAGCGTGCCTCGGGTATGATGTGCAGCATAAACAGGTTAAATGAGCGTGCCTCGGGTATGATGTGGAGCATAAACAGGTTAAATGAGCGTGCCTCGGGTATGATGTGGAGCATAAACAGGTTAAATGAGCGTGCCTCGGGTATGATGTGCAGCATAAACAGGTTAAATGAGCGTGCCTCGGGTATGATGTGCAGCATAAACAGGTTAAATGAGCGTGCCTCGGGTATGATGTGGAGCATAAACAGATTAAATGAGCGTGCCTCGGGTATGATGTGCAGCATAAACAGGTTAAATGAGCGTGCCTCGGGTATGATGTGCAGCATAAACAGGTTAAATGAGCGTGCCTCGGGTATGATGTGGAGCATAAACAGGTTAAATGAGCGTGCCTCGGGTATGATGTGGAGCATAAACAGGTTAAATGAGCGTGCCTCGGGTATGATGTGGAGCATAAACAGATTAAATGAGCGTGCCTCGGGTATGATGTGCAGCATAAACAGGTTAAATGAGCGTGCCTCGGGTATGATGTGGAGCATAAACAGATTAAATGAGCGTGCCTCGGGTATGATGTGCAGCATAAACAGGTTAAATGAGCGTGCCTCGGGTATGATGTGCAGCATAAACAGGTTAAATGAGCGTGCCTCGGGTATGATGTGGAGCATAAACAGGTTAAATGAGCGTGCCTCGGGTATGATGTGGAGCATAAACAGATTAAATGAGCGTGCCTCGGGTATGATGTGCAGCATAAACAGGTTAAATGAGCGTGCCTCGGGTATGATGTGCAGCATAAACAGGTTAAATGAGCGTGCCTCGGGTATGATGTGCAGCATAAACAGGTTAAATGAGCGTGCCTCGGGTATGATGTGGAGCATAAACAGATTAAATGAGCGTGCCTCGGGTATGATGTGCAGCATAAACAGGTTAAATGAGCGTGCCTCGGGTATGATGTGCAGCATAAACAGATTAAATGAGCGTGCCTCGGGTATGATGTGCAGCATAAACAGATTAAATGAGCGTGCCTCGGGTATGATGTGGAGCATAAACAGGTTAAATGAGCGTGCCTTGGGTATGATGTGCAGCATAAACAGGTTAAATGAGCGTGCCTCGGGTATGATGTGCAGCATAAACAGGTTAAATGAGCGTGCCTCGGGTATGATGTGCAGCATAAACAGGTTAAATGAGCGTGCCTCGAGTATGATGTGCAGCATAAACAGGTTAAATGAGCGTGCCTCGGGTATGATGTGGAGCATAAACAGGTTAAATGAGCGTGCCTCGGGTATGATGTGGAGCATAAACAGATTAAATGAGCGTGCCTCGGGTATGATGTGGAGCATAAACAGATTAAATGAGCGTGCCTCGGGTATGATGTGCAGCATAAACAGGTTAAATGAGCGTGCCTCGGGTATGATGTGGAGCATAAACAGGTTAAATGAGCGTGCCTTGGGTATGATGTGCAGCATAAACAGGTTAAATGAGCGTGCCTCGGGTATGATGTGCAGCATAAACAGGTTAAATGAGCGTGCCTCGGGTATGATGTGCAGCATAAACAGGTTAAATGAGCGTGCCTCGAGTATGATGTGCAGCATAAACAGGTTAAATGAGCGTGCCTCGGGTATGATGTGGAGCATAAACAGGTTAAATGAGCGTGCCTCGGGTATGATGTGGAGCATAAACAGATTAAATGAGCGTGCCTCGGGTATGATGTGCAGCATAAACAGGTTAAATGAGCGTGCCTCGGGTATGATGTGCAGCATAAACAGGTTAAATGAGCGTGCCTCGGGTATGATGTGGAGCATAAACAGGTTAAATGAGCGTGCCTCGGGTATGATGTGGAGCATAAACAGGTTAAATGAGCGTGCCTCGGGTATGATGTGGAGCATAAACAGATTAAATGAGCGTGCCTCGGGTATGATGTGCAGCATAAACAGGTTAAATGAGCGTGCCTCGGGTATGATGTGGAGCATAAACAGATTAAATGAGCGTGCCTCGGGTATGATGTGCAGCATAAACAGGTTAAATGAGCGTGCCTCGGGTATGATGTGCAGCATAAACAGGTTATATGAGCGTGCCTCGGGTATGATGTGGAGCATAAACAGGTTAAATGAGCGTGCCTCGGGTATGATGTGGAGCATAAACAGATTAAATGAGCGTGCCTCGGGTATGATGTGCAGCATAAACAGGTTAAATGAGCGTGCCTCGGGTATGATGTGCAGCATAAACAGGTTAAATGAGCGTGCCTCGGGTATGATGTGCAGCATAAACAGGTTAAATGAGCGTGCCTCGGGTATGATGTGGAGCATAAACAGATTAAATGAGCGTGCCTCGGGTATGATGTGGAGCATAAACAGATTAAATGAGCGTGCCTCGGGTATGATGTGCAGCATAAACAGGTTAAATGAGCGTGCCTCGGGTATGATGTGCAGCATAAACAGATTAAATGAGCGTGCCTCGGGTATGATGTGCAGCATAAACAGGTTAAATGAGCGTGCCTCGGGTATGATGTGCAGCATAAACAGGTTAAATGAGCGTGCCTCGGGTATGATGTGGAGCATAAACAGGTTAAATGAGCGTGCCTCGGGTATGATGTGGAGCATAAACAGATTAAATGAGCGTGCCTCGGGTATGATGTGCAGCATAAACAGGTTAAATGAGCGTGCCTCGGGTATGATGTGCAGCATAAACAGGTTAAATGAGCGTGCCTCGGGTATGATGTGCAGCATAAACAGGTTAAATGAGCATGCCTCGGGTATGATGTGCAGCATAAACAGGTTAAATGAGCGTGCCTCGGGTATGATGTGGAGCATAAACAGGTTAAATGAGCGTGCCTCGGGTATGATGTGCAGCATAAACAGATTAAATGAGCATGCCTCGGGTATGATGTGCAGCATAAACAGATTAAATGAGCATGCCTCGGGTATGATGTGCAGCATAAACAGGTTAAATGAGCGTGCCTCGGGTATGATGTGGAGCATAAACAGGTTAAATGAGCGTGCCTCGGGTATGATGTGCAGCATAAACAGGTTAAATGAGCGTGCCTCGGGTATGATGTGCAGCATAAACAGTAGGGTGGTCCTTCGTGAAGGGTAAATTTTCAAATTCATTTATTTTAAGCTCCAACCACCGGAATTCGTTATAATAGTCAAGAAAACTCTCCTGGTGAATTTTATTCAAATTCCAACAACATTTACCCCTCTCTCACCAACCTTGAAGTTTAGCCTCAGTTGCAGTAGCTCACGCTGCTGATGTCATTGTTGGGACTTGCGGTGTGCCGCTTACAGATTTGATTTGATTTTGGAGCCATCTAGTGGCGAAGTTCAGATTTAGCCATTGCTGTAATTTAAGAAGAAGTTGAGTCACATGACGACACATGCTGTCAGCACAGAGCACAGTAGTCACAATTCTGCTCTGTAATCCTGGGACCTTACTGAGCGCATCGGTGGGATGTCGTTTGACACGACATCCTCCAACACTGGCCGGAACAACGGGGCTTGTGTCCTGATCGAACAGCAGCTCAAGAAAGATCTCCTGTACTTCGCGTGCCGCCATCATGTCCTTGAGCTGCTCCTCGCTGAGGCTTTCAAGGCGGTCATGGGCCCCATGTCAGGTCCGAATGTGACCATGTTCAAGCGCTTCCAAGATCACTGGCAGTTCATCGACCGGAGCCAGTTCGAGTCCGGTGATTCCCACCCCCATGTGCGTCCTCTGCTGGACCCTGTGGACAAGGACTGGTTCCAGAGCACCCTCATCAACCACAAGGGCCTTCGGGACGACTACCAGGAGCTGCTGGAATTGACTGTGATCTTCCTCGGCCAGGTCCCCCCACGAGGAGTAAGGTTCCTAGCCCCCGGACCCATGCACCACGCAAGGTGGATGTCCAAAGCCATCTACGCACTTAAGGTGTGGATGTTCCGGAGCCAATTCAAGCTCACAGCGAGGGAGGAGAAGGGCCTGCAGCAAATCGCCGTCTTCGTCAGTCGCCTGTACGCGAAAGCCTGGACACTGGCTCCGGAGGCCGCAGCTGCCCCTCGACACGACCTGCAACTGCTGAAGGATTTGACGACCTACATGGACAACGTCAACTGGGACGTAGGCAAGGCAGCTCTGACCAAGCTGCAAGGGCACCTGTGGTACCTCTCGGAGGAGCTTGTCGCTCTGGCAGTCTTTGACCCCCTGGTCACAGTGGAGGAGAAGAGGCAAATCCTCACCTCACTTCACACCACGGTGGGAGATGAATCTCCAGCGAAGCGCCCAAAACTGCCCAGCCAAGCCGTCTCTGGACTCCAACTGCAAGACATGGCATCGACCAACACGCGACGGTTCTTCCAGAAGCTGCGCCTGGAAGACGGCTTCCTCGACGCCGATCCCGCGACCTGGCTGGAGCGGGAAGACTTCCGGACAGCGGCGGCCTTCGTGCAGGGGATAGCGGTCATCAACGACCACGCGGAGCGAGGAGTTGCCCTCATCCAGGAATACAACCGAAAGCTAACTCAGGATGAGGAGCAACTGCAATTTCTCCTCCAAGTTGTCTCTTGTCATCGTGCGGAGTTCCCGGACTCCAGAAAGAAGACCGTGGCTGCTGGTGTGGCAGCCTAGCAGGAGCAGGAGCACTAAGTCGGACTATGTAAGACATTTTGCTTAAGATTTTTGTTTAATACATTTAACTGTGTAATGAGGTAACCATTTATAAAACTCCATTGCACTGATTTGTCTACTCCATTGCACTGATTTGTCTTATGTTGTTGTTATTCATTATTCACTGTTTTGTCTTGTCTGCACTTGTGAAAAAAATATGTACAATGTCGCACTTTTAATGCCACACTAAGTTCCTATTTGTATTGCAAAGATGGCATTAAACGGTATCTGAATCTGAATCTGAATAAAACACTGTTGTTGTGTGTTATAAGCTAACATTTTGGGAATAAATGGCACTTGTTTTCAAGGATTGTTTTTATTCATTTTCATTTTTTATTTTCATTCTCATTTTAATCCTTATAAGCTCTATTTATTCCCAGATAAAAAGCGTCTCTCTGGGATCCTCAGGGTGAAACTTCAAGGTCGTTGAGAGAGGGGTAAATGTTGTCAGATTGAGGAAAACATTCACCAGGAGAGTTTTCTCGACTAATAGAATGAATTCTGGGGGTTGGAGCTTAGACTTTCCGACTTTCAATTTTAAGGACCACCCTAATAAACAGGTTAAATGAGCGTGCCTCGGGTATGATGTGGAGGCAGAGGCCTTGCTGTGACATACCAGCGAGAGCTACTGAACACCATCTTCTCCTCATCAAATATTTAAACCTAAGAGGTTGGACTTAAATGTCAAAGGCTTGCAGAGGGGCCAGGAGAAAGGACAGTGGGGGAGATGGTTTTTCATCAAATAACGGGATAACATATAAATATAAAAACACATTGTTATTTTATATCACAGGCTGTGCCGTTTTATTGGAAACCCTATGGGTATGTGGCATTATAATAATTTTGCAAAGCTAAGGTAAGGACAGCCAAAATATGAGATCAAACCATCCTGAGAGGGCAATCTGATTTCCTTGTTAATTATTTAGTATAAAGTTAATATTATCATAATTGGCAAAATAATGACCATGAAATTTATCATTTTCAATAAATTCCAGTAATTTCTCAGCATTTAGAGCATTCTAGCTAAGTAAGTATACAAATATTTTCCAAAGGTTTAGCAAAATATAGAATGCTATAAAATAACATAAAAAGCTTTTGTTTCTTCAAACAACCACCTCCCTGTAAATCTGCTGTAAATTTCCTTCAAGTGAAAAAGACGTTCTTTTGAGAAATTCTGCCAGATGGCGCTAAGCGGCGATATCCCAAACGTACGTGTCTTTGCTATCTTACACCAAGCACAGGGGTCATTATAGCGCCCAGCGCTCACGTCGTTTCAATACCAGGTGATCCTGCGCCCATTGCAAGTGAACTGGGCGGGTTGGTCTTAAGATGAGGAGTGGCCAGGATACTTTTTGCTGTATTGTTATCTTGAGCAGCAGAAAGCGCTTGCGCTAAAACCGCCAGTTGTTTACATGTATATTTTAACGGCACAACGCGCGTACACCCTCCTATTTGTTACACACGGGCGCGCACAAGCATGACTAATAATAACAAGGTTAGAATGTGAAATATTATTATTGTGTAGGCTATATCAAAAATCATAATAAAAGAGTCCATAGGTCAAAGACCACATACCTGTCCCTCAGTGAAGGGGAATGCCTCATTAAATTGCTATCAGCCCACTCCATCAACATCCAGGCGATGTGCGATGGTACGTGTAAGGTTACATGTATAAACTATTCGCAATTATCCTGGATCAAGCTATGACTTACCCTATATTTGCCAATAGTTCCTGTAATCCTCCGGGAGGACAATCTTCTGTTACCGGGAAATGGCTATCCATTAAACACTTTGCTGATAACATCTACAGTGAGCACCATAATTCATTGGACACGTTTTTTGTTATTTTGATTCTGTACTGTAGCACTTGAAAAAATACAATGACAATGAAAGTGCAGACTGTCAGCTTTAATTTGAGGGTATTTTAATCCATATCGGATGAACTAATTTATTTAGGAATTATAGAACCTTTTGTACATAGTCCCCCCTATTTTCAAAAAATATTGGACAGTTTAACATAATGTATTATTAAAAAACATTCAATATAAATAATGCTTTGGTATAGAATGCAAGTAGATATTGTTGTATTATGGCTATGTAGCATTAAAAATACACATGTCTGTCAATACCCGTCTCTTTAGGCCAGATGTTGTGAAAGAAAGAGGTAGTCATGGTGTAGTATACTAGATTTTGGGAAATTAAATTGTTAAGTTGCTGAATCCATTAATAATTGTTCTCATGCAAGCTCACCTGCAATGCAGAAGTGAAGTTCCCAGTTATTACTTTAAGACCCTGCGCGAAAATCTATAAACAGGCAAATTATCAAGTTTCTTTTTCATGCCAAGTATAAAATATCTAATTAAGAGAGCTGGAGGTCTGACAGGATTTGTCTATTCTGTAAGATTGTCACCTGAAGTTCACTTCTGATTGGCAGCCCAGTTAACACACGCACTTCTGATTGGTTAAACTGTAAAGCATTTTGTTGTTTATATAAGCAACATGGTCTCCAACAGTGTCCATTTCAAATCCTCCTGTAGTGGGCAGTACAAGAACTCTGTAGCTTTTTATGATATACATGTTTTTCCTGGTTTAAAATCGCCACTGAATAAAATAGGCTTAATATTCGGTTTGCTTTGTAAACTTGTACATATATAAAAAATTATTAAACATAAGCGCATCAACACAATTTCTCTGCTACTTATTAACGCATGAGTGGCTACTAAAAACGATATATTCTTAGTTTAATTAAATATTATAGCATGCACAGACATGTTATATGTTATACATTATTATGGGACATAGCAGCCAGTGATTCTTTTGGTGGGTGGGTGGCAGAGAATGGTTGGTGCAGATTTTTACCCCTACCATTGGTACTTGTTACAAGCAATGTTTGATCTCAAAAACAACGACGAGTGTAAAACATTGAAATTAGTTTCTTAGCCAATCCCAGACACCTTCATTAACACACAAATTAAATGTTGTGCTTGTGTGAAACTATATCAGCAGGATCTAAGTTTTCGGACATGGATATCACCTCTTTATCCATTAAAGCAAGACAAATGTAAGCAGGCTACCTCTAGTGGCCATAGTAGCATTTTCACCCTAAATGTGGGATTCTAGTTTTGGACCATTATAAATTTTAGAAAATGTTTTTAATCATCATCATCATCATCATCATCATCATCCGCTTATCCGTAAGTCGGGTCGCGGAGGCAGTAGGCTAAGCAGGGGATTCCAGACGTCCTTCTCCCCAGCGACGCTTTCCAGCTCCTCCTGGGGGATCCCGAGGCGTTCCCAGGCCAGGAGAGATATATAATCTCTCCATCGGGTTCTGGGTCTACCTCGGGGTCTCCGCCCAGTTGGACGTGCCCGAAACACCTCCAAAGGGAGGCGCCCGGGGGGCATCCTAATCAGATGCCCGAACCACCTCAGCTGGCTCCTTTCGATGCGAAGGAGCAGCGGCTCTACTCCGAGCTCCCTCCGGATGTCCGAGCTCCTCACCCTATCTCTAAGGCTGAGCCCGGCTACCCTACGGAGGAAGCTCATTTCGGCCGCTTGTATCCGCGATCTCGTTCTTTCGGTCACGACCCAAAGTTCGTGACCATAGGTGAGGGTAGGAACGTAGATCGACTGGTAGACCGAGAGCTTCGCCTTCCGGCTCAGCTCCCTCTTCACCACGACGGTCCGGCACAACGCCCGCATTACTGCGGATGCTGCACCGATCCGCCTGTCGACCTCCCGCTCCATTTTACCCTCACTCGTGAACAAGACCCCAAGATACTTAAACTCCTTCGCTTGGGGCAAAGACTCATTCCCAACCTGGAGGGAGCATTCCACCGTTTTCCGGCAGAGAACCATGGCCTCAGACTTGGAGGTGCTGACTCTCATCCCGGCCGCTTCACACTCGGCTGCAAACCGCCCCAGTGCCTGCTGGAGGTCACGGTCCGATGAAGCCAGCAGAACCACGTCATCCGCAAAAAGCAGAGACGCAATTCTGAGGTCACCAAACCGGACACTCTCCTCACCTCGGCTGCGCCTTGAGATCCTGTCCATGAATATCACGAACAGGACCGGTGACAAGGGGCAGCCTTGGCGGAGTCCAACACCCACCGGGAACGCGCCTGACTTAATGCCGAGGATGCGGACACAGCTCTCACTTTGGTCGTACAGGGATCGGATGGCTCGCAACAACGGCCCCGGTATCCCATACTCCCGCAGTACCCCCCACAGGATCCCCCGGGGGACACGGTCGAAGGCCTTCTCCAAGTCTACAAAGCACATGTAGACTGGATGGGCAAACTCCCATGACCCCCCGAGCAACCCTGCTAGGGTAAAGAGCTGGTCCACTGTTCCACGGCCAGGGCGAAAGCCACATTGCTCCTCCTGAATCCGAGGTTCGACCAACGGTCGGAGCCTCCTTTCCAGCACCCTTGAGTAAACTTTCCCGGGGAGGCTGAGAAGTGTGATACCCCGATAATTAGAGCACACCCTCCGGTCCCCTTTCTTGAAGATGGGGACCACCACCCCGGTCTGCCACTCCGCAGGCACTGTCCCCGACTTCCACGCGACACTGAAGAGGCGTGTCAGCCAAGACAGCCCAACAATGTTTTTAATGACCTAAAATATTTTTTCGATCTAGCCTATGTCTGTATTCAGTGGGCCATAATGATAATAAAGATAACATGATGGTTAAGAAGTTCATAATTGGCTAAAATTAAGAAGTTCATAGGATAATGGTCATTTCTTAAGAAAATGTTGAAGAATTGCATTTGAGACCATTCTTAGGAACTTCTTAAATCCTAGATCCTGTTTTTTCTTAACACGATTTTTGCGAATTCGGTCCCTGGTTGCCAGACTGCGGAATTTTAAAAATCCATAGGGGAAGACAAAATGTATGGGAGACAATGACAGATGGGGGATTTTTAAAGAAGGTATGGGGTGGGGGGGATTGCGAGAGAATTTTATGGGGACTCAATTGAAGATGGGGGATTTTCAGAATTTTTTTTGAGAGGAATTCATTCAGGCTTCTGTCAGCACTGCCCCTGAGCCAGAGGCGTCTCAGAAATTTTAAACAAATGACACGCATGGCGGGCAGAGTTCTCTTAGCGAGTACAAACCTAAAATTAAAGGTTCTAAAGTGGCGGTTGTCATAAACATCTTGCATGCGAGACAGGTTGTGTCAAGGCAACATATAACATCGCAAAGTGCTGTCCCATTCCTCGTATAACATCGCAAAGTGCTGTCCCACTCCTCGTATTTGTATTTGAGCCCTTGCACTCTCAACGCAATTTTTTTTTCAAATTGCAGTATACTTCAAACACCCGGATGACACACTTTACTGCCGGGGTTTCGCTGAGCACATTCGGGAGCACACTTCAAGAAGCACGCGAACATTTTGGTCACATAAATATGACGTGAAGCTTAGTTTTTTTTTAAATGAGGCGCAGCTGAGCTGACGTTTTCCTTCAAATACAACAAAAACAACACGTGACATGGCAGCGCAAGAGTGGGGCGCATGGTTGCCAGATCTTGTATGATCATCCAGCCAAATGGCGACTGAAAACTAGCCCAAATTATAGGTTATTTTTAACCGAAACCAACGTATTTTAAATAGAAATCATCATGTTTTAACCTTTTAAAATAAGTCCGTGCTTTGCAACTTTTCATTTTTACCCGTGACTGCACTTTGAAAGTATCACAATTTAGCTGTAAAACAGCGGACATGGCAACACTGGTGGGACGTCTTCAGACCTGCTAACAACACTTCCACAGTGCGGTTGGAAAATGGTATGGCGGATATTTTTCGCGGACTGCTAAACAGTGCACATTAAACAGCACACTTCTGCAAATGCACTGTTCGCAGGAGACAGGGTGCAGTAGATAGGGCTCTGATTCGGACAAAGCCATGCACTTACTCATTTATGCTGGGCACGCATGTGACATCACGCAAAGTCTGTGGGGGCTGAAGGGTTGCCAGACTGGCCGAAATTCCCTAAATGTAGGGGATTTTTTAGAGTAAAACTGTATGGGAGTCAATGACAGGTGGGGGATTTAAAAAGGAGGTATGGGGGGAAATTGTGAGAAAATTGTGAGAAAATTGTATGAGAGTCAATTGAGGTACGGGAAAATTTTGGGGGGATTTCAACATGCTTCTGGCAACATCGTTGGGCCATACGCAAACCCACTAACCCAGGCGCATTCATATGTGCAGTTGTGCATGGACTGACTGACTGTGGCTACACGCAGCGTCGAGGTAACTCAACACTTCGCGAAACTCATTTTCTTTTAATCTTCCACATGCGCTACATGTGAAATAGGCATATTGAGACCTGCTGAATTAAATGCATAACATGCTGTGCTCAAATTGTAAATGAATGAAACAATTATGGGGTGATAAACATATCTTCAGCAAACTAACCAGTGCAGCTTAGCTGGCTAACGTTTGCTAGCTAACTGATAGGAGCTTCAGCTGTCGTTTACATTGGCTATATTAGCAATGCGTCGAGCTAACGTTAGTGATAAGTACATCTGAACATTTAGCTTGAGATAAAATTTAATTAACTTGGGGTTTTTTTCTTCCATCTTGCCAACTGGACTAGCACGTGCAGTTTATTTCTGTGAGACAACACATGTCTCGCAAACGGTTAAGAAAACAGTTTTAACGTTTAAACCTCGATTACCTTGCTAATGGTCATTTACTCCGTAGATTGTTTTAATGATTAGTTTAAATTGCAGTCTCAGAGGACTAATGGACATGGTTTGCTCGTAGCTAACGTTACATCATATTTGAACGAAAGCTTAAAGGCTAACCAGAGTGATTCTTACAGACGACAACTTCGCCAATTTTGAGCTTTGAGACACCTCAGATGTGCAGCTAACGCTAGCCAAACTAACATTAAATAAGTCCCGTACGCAAGGCAGCTAAGGTTAAGTTAGCGCAGTATAGTTGGCTACACAGCATCTAAGCTAAGTTACTGCCTTGTCTGGCTCTAACGTTACTTTTCTAAGTTACTGTAGCAGGTTATATTAGAACTAATGTCCATGTTGTCGACTCTACAGCTAAATTGATGGCCAGTTCATCTTACGTTACCGTTGTGGAATAACGTAAGTTATATGAAGGTTAACTTTGAGAGCAGTGGATACGGGATATAGATATATATATAATATATATTGCGCTAGCTACATGGGTGACTCAGGCTAACTCGCTCTGCGGGTGAACATCGGTCACGTCCCTGCCGCATGAGGTGGATTTGTGAAAACAACGTGGCTTACCTTTTCTGGCTAACTTAATTTATACCGTAATGGAATCTCATAGGAACATCTGATTGATAGATAACCTCGGACCTAGCAGCTAAAATGTCAAACCTGCGACAGGTTGTGGCCAAAGATGTAAAAAACGTAGATGCCGCAGTAGTCGCTGTTTTAATATTGCAGCGATGCGTCTGCACGGAAGCCATATTGTTGGGAGCAAGACCCGCGTCTAAACCATGTATTGACAGATGCAGACTTCCCTGATAAAATTGGGGTGGCCGGCAGGTATGCCCCCCCGCAAAGTTACGGCTTGGCGTGGCATGCCCCATACTTACACTGCACTGGCACTTCTCAAGGTTTCCTACAGAAATAACCAAAATTACCGCAGTCTGAGCCCTTAAAAACATTAGCCTAACGTTAACTTCTGTACGTTCTGACCTCATGCAACCACACAATAAAGGCCCAAACCTGGGTTATTCAGATACAACCGGTCACATCCACACAATAAAGGCCCAAACCTGGGTTATTTTGCTCTTTTCCCCCCCCTCCTCTTGTACGTCAGTCGTGGGCGGAGTCTGGTTCCGGAAGTAAATTCCCTATGGAAGATAGAATGGGCTTCGGAGACTATTCGACTATTTCTTGAAATCTGATTTATAGAATGAGCCGAAACGTTCCTGGATTAGCCTGTGTGGTACAAGAATATAGACCATATATCGCATGTTCCAATTTTTATTTTTTAAAGTAATGCATTAATGATTGTAGTTCGACTTGTAGTCCACTTTATCGGACTGCATATCCAGTACTGCAACGCACGGGTGGTTCTCGACCAATAAGATATCATCTCGTCTGTCTGCTCTGTGGCAGATGGGAGTAGGCTACTGCCACTGAAGACTAGTAACCGTTAGCTTGCTAAGTAGAGAAGGCCGCCCGACAAGGTCGGAAACTATGCTACGTACGGTTAACCACATAAAGCAATTCTAGCTTTTTGTCCTTCAAGCTAGCTAGCTAACGTTAGAAAAACGTGTTTAAAAACAGCTGTATGCTTCTGCTGGCTAACGTCTGGAGACAAGGCTGCTCGTTCAAAGGGAATTATGGGACGTAGAGTTTTTAAATGTGTGGTTACATGAGGTCAGAAAGTACAGAAGTTAATGTTTTTAAGGACTGAGAGTCTGTGGTCATTGTGGTAACTATTTAAAACAATCATTGAAATGATGTGTTCTTTTATGAGGCATTCTAAACATTGAGTGATTCTCTTAAGATGGTAAGATGAAAAAAAAACACAGGGCCAAGTAACATGAAATAATTTAGGAAAGATTGGCATTGCTTTAGAATAGAGCTAGTTTAAGTAGTGTGAGCTACTATAGGTAATGTTGTTTATTGTAACTTGGCCTCATTTTGATATCAATACTTTTAACAGCAGGCAAGTTTTAATAAATGCAAGTTTAAGGCAGAATTTTTGCAAGTTTTAATAAACGACTTACAGACTATGCACTTGTAGGCTGTGCATTTTTTGTACGTTGAAATAGTTTTTTGTTCAGATCTACTATAACTCGCTTAATTATCAAATACAATATTGTGAAATTTGGCTTGTTATAAATGTGAGAAATTACACATTGCACATGTTACTTGATTTCCACATTATATTATATTTATATTATATTATACTATTATATACAATGAGCACCATAATTCATTGGACAGTAACACATCTTTTGTTATTTTTGTTCTGTACTCTGAGTTTTAAAGGATACAATGACAATGAGGTTGAAGTGCAGACTGTCAGCTTTAATTTGAGGGTATTCTCATCCATATCGGATGAACCGTTGAGAAATTATATAACCTTTTGTACATAGTCTCCCCTGTCTGTGACCCAACAATATCAAAAGACTCTTGATATCTTATTTTCTGGTACTCTTACAAGCGATACTATAACCTCTGCATTTGAATGAATCTCTATGGGAAGTGGGGGGTCAGACTGATGGTGATTCTCGCTCTTGGTGATACTTTTAGTTTCACTTCCATAATAAGACAAAGTGATAGC
Organism: Ilyophis sp. 1 JC-2022; assembly: GCA_022702515.1. Taxonomy (NCBI): domain Eukaryota; kingdom Metazoa; phylum Chordata; class Actinopteri; order Anguilliformes; family Synaphobranchidae; genus Ilyophis; species Ilyophis sp. 1 JC-2022. Next base: position 2,427,036 of record CM040398.1, on the reverse strand, counting down.
GAAAATGAGCAGAGCGGCCGGTAGCTACTGCGTTAGGTAGCAAAAGCGTAAGCCGGCGATGTACGACTGGGGATTCTGGGTAGTGTAGTTATGTTTCTGAAACTCCGTTAATTATACGATTCAAATTTGATTTAAACGCAGTGGTGAGTATATAATGGACTTTGTATCACATATATGTCAAAGTTTGGTCCATACAATGCCATAGTATCATCATAAGGGTGACTGAAAGATCCCGAAGTGGGGCAGGTAATGGCTACCAGCAGTCTTCCGGAACCAGCCAGGGATAGGAGGGGGCGGGACTACAGAGCTTTATTGGGGAAGCTACTCTGAAAATGTAGTAGTAAGCTACCAATTATTCGACACAAATGAATTTATAAATTAACAGTTAATTTTTTCAAGTTGATTTCAGGGGAGAAATGTTCAAGATGTGTTCTCATTAGGCCACGTTACCTTGTTCAGTTTTAAAAAGGAATGACCCACCGCTTGGTAACCACGCACTTTTCTGACACTTTATCGTTTTGTGAATCCAAAGCCACGGACTCACCAAGCTAATTTGAACGGCGATAACCAAAAATAGTCCATTCCTTTCACAAAACTGCACTGCACTGCAAATCTGAGAATTTCTCGCATTTTTGCACCCTACTTCTGTCCAACGGCTTTTAGTTATTAGGTTATAGCTGCACATCCTGGCCTTTTTTAACACGTTTAGGCCTAAATGTAATACACCATTTACTAAAACACTCAATGCATTGCCAGCTGTGTTAACGGCATCATATTCATCAAGAAATTGTTCACTATGGTGTACTGTTTATGGTATGGTACAATTTATCTTGTTATCTTGTGATTCCATCCCCCTTTTTAAAATGTAAAACCATCCCCTTTGTATAACTGCCATCGGTAATCCAAATCAATATATTCCGGCTCGAAGTATGGTTCAACTACAAATTCCACCTCGTCATCTTCTTCATAATCAGACATTTCGCTAAGAAAACATGCTAGCTGCTTCTCCTTTGTGTACAGGCAGACTAAACGCTAGCATATCTCGAGACACTGGGCACTGTTCTCGCGCGGAATGATACCGGATGTTCTTATTTAAATGTAAATACCAAAATCTGAAACAACATCATATAGTGTAATTTGAGCGAAAATATCGCCTTGTGCACTTGGTAATCATATGTGCATTTCTTCAGTTTTCCCCCCATAGAATTCTATAGGAAAATGAGTCAGGAGAAATAACCCTTGCAGTGATCCATCCACATCTACTCCATATCTGGCAACAGAGTGATGGTTTGGGGCTCGTTCGATAGCTCAGACCCTTGATGACTTACAGCCATTTAGCCAGCCATGTGTTCCATACTGTACCAGTGTAATTTACAGCTGAATCTAGTCTCACTCCCCAATTCCCATAGAGATCCATTCAAATGCAGAGAGCTTATAGTAACAGTACCTGGGAAAAAGATATTGAGAGTCTTTTGATGTTGATTGGTCACAGACTTCAGGAAGTAACAGCATGCAAAGGATATGCGACCAAATATTAAATATGATACTTTAAAAATATGTTAAAGCAAAGGGTATGAATACTTATGTAAATGAAAGATTTCAGTTTTAAATTTTTAATACATTTGCAAAAATGTCTAAACATGTTTTCACTTTGTCATTATGGGCTATTTTGTGTAGAATTTTGAGACAAAAAATTAACTCAATCTATTGTAGAATATGTCTGTAATGTAATACAACGTGGAGAAGGTGAAAGGGGTGTTCAGACTTTCCGGCTTGACTATGTACATGGCTACGTTTCATAGCCAAGGGAATGTCAGTAAGCGCTATAGGAACAAGGTGATTCAGCTATTTTTTATTGGGTACTACAGAATATTCTTGTGATTATTATCTACCCAGTTATTGCTAAGTGAATATATAAAAAAAGTAAATAAATAATACCCCAAAAAAATGGTGCGACACGGTTGTATTGCACTCGGGTGTGAGTTAAATAAGACGCGGTTTGCTGAGTCAAAACTGCGTTCATGCCTTCCAGCAACCGGCGCGTTCATGTTAGCAGTTGTTGTCCGTGAGCTTTTGCTCCAGTTGGCAAGATCTCTGTTGCAGAACTGTTGCGGCAATGTGTAAAATAGGCTAGTTACTGGATCACAAATCAGTACAATGCAACAGGAGCGCTCCAATGGCTGTTAGCTCAGCAGTGACGTCCAATCACAACGGCTGATTCCATTTGAGGAAGGAGGGTGGGGGGGGTGTGTAAATAACTGAATTCTGCCTCCTAATTCTCTAGTATGAAGGCATTTTTCAGGTCTCACCACTTTGCCCAAAGTCAAAGCTACAGCAAACATGGAGCCTGTTGTGGAATGCTGCAGTTTGAAAGTAAATATGTAGCATATGAAACGGTTTATTTAGCTGCTGATTTAATCAGTATCCATAACTCAGAAAGTTATCCTTTTACACTCCATATTTGATGGCCTATAAGGGTTCAGGGTTAAGGGTTTTTTTTTCCCCCACAAATGCCCGGTAAGGCAAGATAATTACTTGCCCAAACTAAATGTAGCCTATAGCCTACTTACCAGGACATAGCTAAATTTACCTGTGACATAAGGTACATAAAACAAACACACATACACAATGCCTCTAATGACATTTAACTAATCTTTTATCATCATATATAGACAAATGTTAACTTATCATATGAGCCGTAAGTTAAAGATTCATCTTGGATTAAGTTTTACATTTCAGAATTGAAGGCGCTTAAGTCACTGTGATCACTGGAGCCACACAAACCACAAATGTCAAGATGGCTACTCGCCTGTCTCATAACCATTTGTTCTTGATCTGCTGGCCAGAGACCAAGATAGAACTTTTTGGCCTTAATTTCAACCGATATGTTTGGCGGAAAGCGACCGCAGCCCCTCCTGACGAGCGTCATGCTGTGGGGGCTGTTTCTGTTCTGCAGGTCCACGGGCTCTGGTGAGCATAGGAGGGGGGAAATAAATACAGTGCAAACCAGAAAAACCTGCTGACCTCAAAGAAAAAAAGCTTAAGTTAGAGAAGAATTTCACCTTTCAGCATGACAACGACCCAAAACGCAGCTACATCCACAGTGCAATGGCTGAGAACAACAGGTCAATGTCCTGAGCCCTGACCTCAACTCCACTGAAGATCTTTGGACAGATCTAAAGAGAGCTGGTCACAGGCTGTTCTCTGTTTGAGTGAACTCCGCTGAGAACAATGCAGGACCGTCTCAAAAGCTAGGCCTGCTATGTTTGTAGAGTTGGTTATTTTCTGTGACATTTACAATATTGGTCAAAGTTTGGCCTACACTTGGCCTACAATGCATGTTGCACATTATTATAAGTATTTATTTAATCACAGGGGCTTAAGTAAAACTCCCTGCTATTCTCAGAATGAACACTTTGGAGAATATTTATTAATACTGCCCATGAAATCAGCAGGGTACGGCCTCTTGGAAATGTAGTAAGCTCAAGGTTCTTATGCTCACTCCTGTTTTCAAAAAGGTACGCTGTCATTTCTGTTGCGTTTTTGCCCCAGACACTTCTGTGTACTGTGATAAAGAAATCATTCTGGATCACACTGATTTTCCGTTTGAGTAAGTCCGCCTTTTATGAAAGAGTGCAGACCTCCGATGTTTCTTGGAAGTGTTTTGTGCTTTAGCCTTGTCCTGATAACCTGAATGTTCACAGATTCTTTTCTTCTTTTAGGTGCAACACGATGAGTGGCGATGTCAGCAACGAGGGTTCTTGTTCAATCATTAGCAGGTGATGAGGATGAGCAAAGGTTAACATGTTTGAGCTGCGTGTGGAAAGATGGCAGTGTGGAGCAGCAAGCCTTTTTACCAGAGGTTTTCACTGATGTGGAACGCCACCGAAAACGATAAAAAGCAGGTTGTGTGTTTGTCCCAAATTATTTTTTATTTTTTAATTACTTTCTAAGGAAATTCCTCAAAAGTAAGTTTTGAGTGAGCTTTAGCACAAAAAAGAAAAAAAAGTTAAACCTGTCACCGGCGCTGTCTCGCGTGCTCCACATGCTATTGGACGCTTTGCGGTTAAACGAGAGGCTCGCGTGGAGCGCGAGGCGTCCCTGGACTCTACGGTGAGACATGGTGGACACGACGGCGGTTGGTGATGATGTCACAGAGGCCAGCGAGGATGTGAATGCCATGGTAGGGCGGAGCCGTGAGGATGCAGCGAAGACCACATCACAGGATCCGCCCAAAGACCCCCGCACCTGGGGCTGGTCCGTCATCTTCCTCTGCTTCTACGGCTTCATGGTCCAGCTGAAACCGGGGGAACCTTTTATAACCCCCTTTCTGCTGAGCACGGAGAAGAACTTCACCAGAGAACAGGTCAGTCAGCTCGCTGTGTACCCCAAAGCTTTCTGCAGGTCAGCGCGGTGTACCCCAAAGCTTTCTGCAGGTCAGGTCGCTGTGTACCCCAAAGCTTTCTGCAGGTCAGGTCGCTGTGTACCCCAAAGCTTTCTGCAGGTCAGGTCGCGGTGTACCCCAAAGCTTTCTGCAGGTCAGGTCGCTGTGTACCCCAAAGCTTTCTGCAGGTCAGGTCGCTGTGTACCCCAAAGCTTTCTGCAGGTCAGGTCGCTGTGTACCCCAAAGCTTTCTGCAGGTCAGCACGCTGTGTACCCCAAAGCCTTCTGCAGGTCAGGTCGCTGTGTACCCCAAAGCTTTCTGCAAGTCAGTCAATGCGCTGTATACGCCAAAGCCTTCTGCAGGTCAGCACGCTGTGTACCCCAAAGCCTTCTGCAGGTCAGCACGCTGTGTACCCCAAAGCCTTCTGCAGGTCAGCACGCTGTGTACCCCAAAGCCTTCTGCAGGCTATAAATCGGCCTCAGAAGCCGTAACACAGAGCAAAAACCTTTGTATCCACAAATATAGATTTCCGAATAAAAGCAAAATTCTTCGATGGAGAAAATTAATGGATGAATGGACTTCTGAGGCCGATATCAAGTCCAATATACCGCAGTGTATTTACTTTACATTACATTACAGTCATTTAGCAGACGCTTTTATCCAAAGTGACATACAGTGAGTGCATACAGAAATGTCATCGAAGTAACTACAGAACAGATAAGATAAAGCACATTCTTCCCATAACGTAGCAGCTATCCCTAGTAATGAACATTCAATGCAGTTCACAGTAAACTGGGTAAATCAGCTCTACTACAATTCTATTCTAAATATTATAAACTTCAATACACAGTTCAACAAGAACAAGTACCATGAGGTCCTAGATAAGTATCAGTCCAGGTGTAGATGAGCGAAGTGGTCGAGCAGGAACATAGTTCTGGATGTAGGCGGGGCCTGTCCTATTGGCTGCAGGGTATTTGAGTACAATATTACAGTACATACAATATATACAATATAATCAAGTTGTTTTCAACTTGCAGTATATAGCAATATCAATATTTATACTGTATATATGTATACACAATCTTATGAAATATATTTAAAATATTTTCAAATATACAATGGGGGAAATAAGTATTGGACACATCAACAATTTTCTTATCAAACATATTTCCAATGTAGCTATTCACATGAGATTTTGACCAGACATTGGTATTAACTCAATAAAACTACACAGCTAAAGAAATTGCAACGTTCCAATTAAAAAAGTTATGTGCAATAAAGTGAAATGACACAGGAAAAAAGTATTGAACACGGTAGAAAAGCCATATTTTTTATATTTGGTTGCATATCCTTTGCATGCCATGACTATGATGTCTGTGACCCAACAACATCAAAAGGCTCTTGATATCTTATTTGCTGGTACTCTTACAAGCGATACTATAACAGCTCTGCATTTGAATGGATCTCTATGGGAATTGGGGGGTGAGACTAGATTTAGCTGTAAATTACACTGGAACAGTATAGAACACATGGTTGGCTAAAGGGCTCTAAGTCGTCAAGGGTCTGATGTATCAAACAAGCCTTTAACCATCACTCTGCTGCCAGAAATGCAGTAGATATGGATGGATAACTTGAAGGGTTTCTTCTCCTGACTTATTTTTCTATAGAGTTCAATAGGAAAATCTGTCAGGAGAAACAACCCTTAAAGTGATCCTTCCAATTTGTTGTTACCCCTGGTAAAGATGAGTAAAAAGGGTTATAAAAGATTCACTGTTTGGTGAATTAGCTTAATTTCACACTGAAAGAATGAGAAAAATCCAACCTTTAATTGGCGTTCACTTATGAGGAAAAAAAATCCCTCAAGAAATTATTATTTTTAACAAAACCATGTTGGCCACAATTATTGGCACCCCTGCATTTATATATAGAATAAAGTATAATTTTTTATATTTGGTCACATATCTTTTTTTCAGGAAGTCATGCCATGACTTCCTGATGTCTGTGACCCAACAACATCAAAAGACCCTTGATATCTTATTTTCTGTTACTCTTACAAGCAATACTAAATGTCTCTGCATTTGAATGGATCTCTATGGGAATTGGGGGGTGGGACTAGATTTAGCTGTAAATTACACTGGAACAGTATAGAACACATGGTTGGCTAAATGGCTCTTATCAAACACGCCTCAAACTATCACTCTGCTGCCAGATATGCAGTAGATATGGATGGATCACTTTAAGGGTTGTATCTAATTTTCCAATTGAACTCTATGGAAAAATAAGTCAGGAGAAGAAACCATTCAAGTTATCCATCCATATCTACTGTATTTCTGTGATTTGTGTATTTCTGTGTATTTCTACCATCGTCATTGGTAGCAAGGTAGCTTGCATCCCACTGCTCAAAAAAATGCCTCCAATTGGCTTGTCGATATAGAAACCTCTGGTTGGTCTAGAAACACGGGGGTGGGCCCTACTTGTAGCTACAAGGCTAGGTTTCACACCACAATTTATGGTAAGTTTCTACGTGAAACGAGAGCGTAAGTTATTAAACAAAATGTATGAGCACCGATTCCATGTCACCGGCGACATGGTCGACCCCAGAGGGTTAACCATCTTATTATGTCATCCAATTGTACAGCTGGCATGTTGTGGATAAATGAATGTTAAAGGGTAAGTGCACTCAACCCGTCTCCACCTACGACATCATTTTGAGTGAGGGGAGGAGCTGTGTCCATCTTCATTTGCATAAATGAACGTACAATTATTTTGTTTTTCGGCTCAAACTGTCAAACTAGACGTTGCAGATTAAATATGAATCAAGATTCAGCACCTGCATGGCTTATTTCTCACCTCAAATGTTTTCAGAAACATATTTTAGTGGAGTATATGAACAGGCCACCTCGTTTAAAAACATGGAGCCAAAACCAAAGGACCGTAGTGCGTCTATCCAATAAGGTGCTGGCTATTTCAACAATTATCCCTATGACGTCGAGGTACCTCCAAAGCGGTACTCTGACATCACGATTGGGGCGGACCAGAGTGGGGAGCAGAAAGGAAATTTCAACCGTTCGAGGGCAGCACTAAGATGCTTTTCTACCAGTTTAAAATTATTTCAGAATTGTTGAAATAAAGGAATGAATGAATACGTTTCAATAAGGTAGGCATACAAACACATTTGCAGCAACAACAAAAAAATGTGATCTAGAGTATAGTTACCCTTTAAGTACACTGCTCAAAGAAATGAAGGGAACACTTAACACAGTATAACACCAAGTCAATTAAACTTCTGGGATATCGATCTGTCCAGTTAGGAAGCGTAAACTATTGTGAATCAATTTCACCTGCTTTGGTGCAAATGAAAGTGACAACAGATGGACAGGAGAGGCAACAGCAAGACAACCCCCAAAAAGTAAATGGTTTTGCAGGAGGTGGCCACAGACCATTTCTCTTCTTATCTTTCCTGACTGATTTTTCTCTAGTTTTGCATTTTGCTAGTGCCCTTGTCACTACTGGTAGCATGAGGCGGTACCTGCACCCTTGGTGTTACACTGTGATGATAAAGTGTTCCCTTCATTTTTTTGAGCAGTGTAAATTGCTTAAGATTACAGCCGCAATGTCTCGCTTTGGAATCGAACTCGCAGTCGTGTGGTTACAGGCCTGTGACAGTGCACTGCCATTGTGCGTCTGCTCCACACAGAACTACACAGAACTGTCAGAGAATCATACACGGCTGTCAGCCATAGCACCTAAACACCCACAATGCTCCTCTCCTCTAAGTGTCAAATGTTCATTTGGTCTTTTCAAGGTTTTATGTAAATCCCTCATCGAGGGCAATAATCACGTCACTGTTTTCAGTGATATGGAACAATAAGTGCCGTTGTGGCAGAAAAGTCCATTCAAAATGGACAAAATGCACGTGAAAGGAACGTGCACAAGCCATCACCTGATCTACTGTCCCCTACTTAAAAGAACTGCTGACAGTCCCGCCACATGGACCCGCATCAGGAGGTTTATTGTAGAACTACTGTGCAGCATTATAACTCCTCAGTGTAATCAAACGGCTGCATTTATGTAGGGAGTGTACTTTAATCTTGATGGGTTTCAGAAAGCGTCTTTGAGATAAGCGTTTAGCATTTTATACCAGGCGACATGTGGAGTGGCGAGTAGTGTTCCTGTTGCCAGACATACCCCCCTCCCCTCTCCCCTGCTGAGTGAGAATGGAAATCCACCAAAACATTCCAGTCTTACAACAGCCAAAAAATGTGTGTGTATTGTTCTAGCCTTCCCAGGCTGCACCTGATTAGTAAGTAGCCGACCGCTGTGACAGCACACGGGGGGGGGGGGGTGTTGAATGAGGTCAAAGTGCACATTCTTCCTAAGTGGGTCAGTGTTTGTTAGTGAGGACATGCCTGCAATGAAAAGAGATAGACAAACCCTTAGACGTCTCTGGGGTGAAACCCTTTTGTGGATAAATTAGGAATTGGAGCGGGAAAGTTGTATTTAATATGTCGTATTTAAAGTAATACATTTCCTTTTTTCATTTTCAACTCAAAAACTCAAACTGCTTAAGCACACGGGCTGTTAAATTAATTGTTTTTAAGCACATGGGCTGTTAAATTAACTGTTCTTAAACACAGGCTGTTAAATTAACTGTTCTTAAACACACGGGCTGTTAAATTAACTGTTCTTAAACACACGGGCTGTTAAATTAACTGTTCTTAAACACACGGGCTGTTAAATTAACTGTTCTTAAACACGGGCTGTTAAATTAACTGTTCTTAAACACACGGGCTGTTAAATTAACTGTTCTTAAACACACAGGCTGTTAAATTAACTGTTCTTAAACACACGGGCTGTTAAATTAACTGTTCTTAAACACACGGGCTGTTAAATTAACTGTTCTTAAACACACGGGCTGTTAAATTAACTGTTCTTAAACACACGGGCTGCATGCGCGTGTAGCTGTTAGCGTAGGCGCGCAGAGATGCTAGCGTGGGCGCGCGGAGCTGTTAGCGTGAGCGAACGGAGATGTTAGCATGGGCGCGCAGAGATGTTGTTAGCGTGGGGGTGCGGAGATGTTAGCGTGGGGGTGCGGAGATGTTAGCGTGGGGGTGCGGAGATGTTGTTAGCATGGGGGTGCAGAGCTGTAAGCGTGCGTTCTGAGCTGTTGGCGTGTGCGCGGAGCTGTAAGAATGCACAGAGCGCGGCTATCTGTAGCCTCTAATCTCAGCCTCTCCCCACACTGCTTTGCAGATTACCAATGAGGTGAACCCCGTGCTGTCCTACTCGCACATGGCGGTGCTGGTACCGGTCTTCCTCCTGACGGACTTACTGCGCTACAAGCCGGTCCTGATTCTCCAGAGCCTGAGCAACGTGTCCATCTGGCTGCTCCTGCTCCTGGGCTCGAGTCTGCTGGAGATGCAGTTCATGGAGTTCTTCTACGGCATCAGCATGGCGGCGCGCGTGGCCTACTCCTCCTACATCTTCTCCCTGGTGACGCCAGAGCTGTACCAGCGCGTGGCCAGCTACTCACGCTCGTCCGTGCTGCTGGGCGTGTTTGTCAGCTCAGTGTCGGGCCAGCTGCTGCTTTCCCTGGGCGGGGTGTCCTATTCGGGCCTCAGCGTGGTGTCCCTGGGTTTGGTCAGCTTCGGCCTGCTTCTGTCCCTCTGCCTGCCCTGGCCCAAACGCAGCTTGTTCTTCAACCGCCATTTCCACCAGGCGGCCGCCAGCCAGGCCGAACTCAGCAGGATGAAGGCGGACGGGCCGGCTCCCGGCTCCTCCTCTTCCTCGCCGTTCCTGCAGATGTTGAAGGAGCTGCGGAGTGTGGTGCAGGTGCCCAACCTTCGCCTCTGGAGCCTGTGGTGGGTCTTCAACTCCACGGGGTACTACCTGGTGCTCTTCTACGTGCACATCCTGTGGGACAAAGTCTTCCCCGCCTCAGAGAACCAGCATGTCTACAACGGGGCCGTGGAGGCAGCCTCTACTCTCCTGGGTTAGTACATCTGTGTGCCTCTACTCTCCTGGGTTAGTACATCTGTGTGCCTCTACTCTCTTGGGTTAGTACATCTGTGTGCCTCTACTCTCCTGGGTTAGTACATCTGTGTGCCTCTACTCTCCTGGGTTAGTACATCTGTGTGCCTCTACTCTCCTGGGTTAGTACATCTGTGTGCCTCTACTCTCCTGGGTTAGTACATCTGTGTGCCTCTACTCTCCTGGGTTAGTACATCTGTGTGCCTCTACTCTCCTGGGTTAGTACATCTGTGTGCCTCTACTCTCCTGGGTTAGTACATCTGTGTGCCTCTACTCTCCTGGGTTAGTACATCTGTGTGCCTCTACTCTCCTGGGTTAGTACATCTGTGTGCCTCTACTCTCTTGGGTTAGTACATCTGTGTGCCTCTACTCTCTTGGGTTAGTACATCTGTGTGCCTCTACTCTCTTGGGTTAGTACATCTGTGTGCCTTTACTCTCTTGGGTTAGTACATCTGTGTGCCTCTACTCTCTTGGGTTAGTACATCTGTGTGCCTCTACTCTCCTGGGTTAGTACATCTGTGTGCCTCTACTCTCCTGGGTTAGTACATCTGTGTGCCTCTACTCTCCTGGGTTAGTACATCTGTGTGCCTCTACTCTCCTGGGTTAGTACATCTGTGTGCCTCTACTGTCTTGGGTTAGTACATCTGTGTGCCTCTACTCTCTTGGGTTAGTACATCTGTGTGCCTCTACTCTCTTGGGTTAGTACATCTGTGTGCCTTTACTCTCCTGGGTTAGTACATCTGTGTGCCTCTACTCTCCTGGGTTAGTACATCTGTGTGCCTCTACTGTCTTGGGTTAGTACATCTGTGTGCCTCTACTCTCTTGGGTTAGTACATCTGTGTGCCTCTACTCTCTTGGGTTAGTACATCTGTGTGCCTTTACTCTCCTGGGTTAGTACATCTGTGTGCCTCTACTCTCTTGGGTTAGTACATCTGTGTGCCTCTACTCTCCTGGGTTAGTACATCTGTGTGCCTCTACTCTCTTGGGTTAGTACATCTGTGTGCCTCTACTCTCCTGGGTTAGTACATCTGTGTGCCTCTACTCTCTTGGGTTAGTACATCTGTGTGCCTCTACTCTCTTGGGTTAGTACATCTGTGTGCCTCTACTCTCCTGGGTTAGTACATCTGTGTGCCTCTACTCTCCTGGGTTAGTACATCTGTGTGCCTCTACTCTCCTGGGTTAGTACATCTGTGTGCCTCTACTCTCCTGGGTTAGTACATCTGTGTGCCTCTACTCTCCTGGGTTAGTACATCTGTGTGCCTCTACTGGGTTAGCAAACTTATAAATCAGGCTAGCTATTCAACGATTAATTTAATTTCATCATGAGAAGAATGGGTGAGCATTATGTCTAGTGCTGCCTGTGTGTGCCAGGCGCTAGACCTAACGGTCTCATGTTAGTTTAGAAAATGAAATCTGGAATTATTCTTCCATGTTAAGTCTATGGCAAATTCATCGTCAATATTTCAAATTTTGAGGTCTCATTCAAATTTAATAAAGTCTACGGCCATGGAAGTATAAAAAGCATGCAAGTCTCTAAATAAAAACATAATGAAGGGTCTTCTGTCAGGATCCGTTGGATTTATTTAGAATTATTTTTTTAATTAAAATCTTTAGGGGGTATCCACAACATAGTATTGGCGTAACATAGCTATATGAGAATCTGTATTTGGCAAGCCCATGGCGATTGTAGTCCACCTGTGAAATGGTTTTAAAAGGGTGGAGATATGGAGGCTCTCTGTTTTACATTGGAGAGCTGACCAACACAAGCATACACAAGGGGTAGTAATGTGTGTTTCTTGAATAGTGGAAAAAGTTGATTGGAGAGGGGAAAACGTATAAAGAAGTGCAGCAAATTATAGGATGCTTAGCTAAAAAGATCTCAAATGCTTTAAAATGGCAACAAAAACCCGAAACACGCGGAAGAAAACGAGCAACTACTGTTAAAACGGATCGAAGAATAGTCAGAATGGCAAAGATTCAGCCAATCATCACCTCCAGAAAGATCAAAGATGATCTAAAATTACCTGTAAGTGCTGTTAGTCAGAAGACGTTTAATCGAAGCTAAGCTATCAGCAAGAAGCCCCCGTAAAGCACTATTGTTGAAAAAACGGCATGTGCAGGATTGGTTAAAATTTGCCAAGGAACACATCGATTGGCCCAAAGATAAATGGCGTAACATTCTGTGGACTGATGAGAGTAAAATTGGTCTAGTGGTCATCGACAGTACGTCAGACGACCCCCAGGTACTGAATGCCGAAGAGGAAATGCCCCTGAAATGGGTGTTTCAACAAGACAACAACCCCAAACACACGAGTAAGCGAGCAACATCTTGGTTCCAGACAAAAAGGATTGAGGTAATGGAGTAGCCAGCTCAATCCCCCGACCTCAACCCCATTGGAAACTTGTGGGGTGACATTAAAAATGCAGTTTCTGAAGCAAAACCCAAAAATTCACAGGAACTGTGGAATGTAGTTCATTCATCCTGGGCTGAAATATCTGTTTCTAGGTGCCAGAAGTTGGTTGACTTGATGCAACGCAGATGCGCAGCAGTTATCAAAAACAATGGTTATGCAATTAAATATTAGTTCAGTAATTTAAAGTGAAGTTAAATCTTGAAAAATGTCTTCAGTTTATACAGTAAGTGTTTGAGTTTAAAGAGAAAAATGTCGACACTGCTATTTTTTTTGAACAGATTAATATTTATTTTCTTTGCTTCCTGTAAAAGAATAACACAGACTTGATAAAAATGTGTTAATGCTTTGATTTGGAATTGAATGTGTAATGTTTCCACGACATTTGAAATATGGAACTAAAAGCTATTAAAAAATATTTGCACTTTATTCACTTTTTTAACACACTGCTATTTATTTGAACACAACTGAACATCATTATCTAGATTTCATAGGTTTTTTTTGCAGACCAAATGAATATGTTCCTTCCAAGACAGCTTTTCATCAATTACAACTCCCAAGAAATTTAAATGTATAAATGTAATTATTGAGGTTTGCCACTGTCCATATTAAAACTTTGTTTTACCTTTAAAAGTAATAAAATTGGATTTTCTTACATTGAGAATTTTTCATTTGGAACCACTTTTAAAACACTTAGGGACTGGTATTAGCTTCTCTAATAAGTGTTTCAAAGTGAACATAAGCGATAAGGAAATTCTTGTCATCAGCAAACTTAATCTAAGCACGCTGCAATTGACCCGAGATTAAAAACACATTATTTGTTTTTTGTTCAAGCAGTGACTTGGCGCAGTGTGAGGTTTCCGTTTCAGTTATTACTTCCTGTAGAATAAATAGAAACCTGTGGGTCCAAAGGGAGTTGCCCCGATGACTGTTACAGACAGGAAAGGGAGTTGCCCCGATGACTGTTACAGACAGGAAAGGGTGTTTCCCCCGATGACTGTTACAGACAGGAAAGGGTGTTGCCCCGATGACTGTTACAGACAGGAAAGGGAGTTGCCCCGATGACTGTTACAGACAGGAAAGGGAGTTGCCCCGATGACTTACAGACAGGAAAGGGTGTTTCCCCCGATGACTGTTACAGACAGGAAAGGGTGTTTCCCCCGATGACTGTTACAGACAGGAAAGGGAGTTGCCCCGATGACTGTTACAGACAGGAAAGGGAGTTAGAAAAATATCTAAATCAAAACATTTTTTCCCGTGACTTAATCAGGTGGAAATGTTTTGAATACGCAAGTAAAAACCCACGGAAGTCGGGCTAATGCGCCGGAGCGCTCCGAGCGCATCGTCTGCTCTTCAACACACACTCAAGCGCTTTGAGCTCAAAGCCCGTTTATGTCATCGAAAGCCAGGAGACGTGGCCTGGCCATCTGACGGGCTTCAGCTGGAGTCGGGCCACGCGGTCCTGCCATGGCAACCTGACTTACCGTTGTAAAAATGTCCCGTGTGAGGTGAAGGCAACATTTATCCTGTATGCAGTGTGTATGTAGGCTATGTTTTTGTTGCACGCTGCTTTCTTGAACCTGCAGCAACAACATGCTCATGGAGTTAATTCTTCTCCATATTTTGCGATTTGCCTAGCATGCTATTTTGCCTGAGTGGATTTTCTACGCAAGTATAAATAATTCAATTACACAGGACTTGTAAAGGGCTTGTTGTGGTTTTGCTTTGGCTGCAGAGGATTTAGTGGGTTTCTGGTTGCGTTTAGGCGCCATGACGTCTTTCGCCGCCGGGTTTGTGACGATCAGGTGGAAGCTGTGGTCGGAGCTGGTGATCGGGCTGGACACCGCTCTGCAGGCCGGCCTTCTGCTGCTCATGGGGACCACCAGCAACATCTGGGTGTGCTACGTGGCATACTCCTTCTTCAGAGGCTTCTACCAGTTCCTGGTGCCCATTGCTACGTGAGTGCCACGCCCTTTCTGAGCACCGGCAGCTCAGAAACCACGCTCCCGCTACACCTTACCACAGAAACCACGCTCCCGCTACACCTTACCACGCTCCCGCTACACCTTACCACAGAAACCACGCTCCCGCTACACCTTACCTTGCTCCCGCTACACCTTACCTCAGAAACCACGCTCCCGCTACACCTTACCATGCTCCCGCTACACCTTACCACGCTCCCGCTACACCTTACCATGCTCCCGCTACACCTTACCACAGAAACCACGCTCCCGCTACACCTTACCACAACGCTCCCGCTACACCTTACCATGCTCCCGCTACACCTTACCTCAGAAACCACGCTCCCGCTACACCTTACCATGCTCCCGCTACACCTTACCTCAGAAACCACGCTCCCGCTACACCTTACCACGCTCCCGCTACACCTGACCACGCTCCCGTTACACCTGACCACGCTCCCGCTACACCTTACCTCAGAAACCACGCTCCCGCTACACCTTACCTCAGAAACCGCGCTCCCGCTACACCTTACCGCGCTCCCGCTACACCTTACCGTGCTCCCGCTACACCTTACCACGCTCCCGCTACACCTTACCTCAGAAACCACGCTCCCGCTACACCTTACTGAATGCATTTAGATGTCTAATTATTTATAATTATTTAATACTGAATGCATTTATATATGCATCTGCCAGCTACGGTTGTCAGTTATCCAACCGAGAAAAGGAGGGTAACTTCACCGCTCTGCTCTCTCTCCACTGCAGTGCTGATCTTGCTGCCTGACCACCTCATATTCCAATGATTCCACGCACAGCATCGGCGGTGACATTTAGCCTAGGATGGTTTAGCCAGTTAAGGCCGGTCTGTTCCACCCTCTCCGTATTTTACAAATTATAGCTTTAAGATAAGATTGAGAAATTGCTAGTGTTTCTGGACTCAGAAACCCTCAGGAAAATACCTCTCAAAAGGTCAGACAACAAGCATTCCTGTTAATACTTCAATTGGCTTGGAATGCCTGTGCAGAGGACACTGATTACAGAAACAATTGCCCTTGCAATGCAGTGATTGTATGTGTGTAAGCAGTGTGTGTTTCCTAATTTGTGTAAACGTGCATCGCCAGAAACTGAAAGCAGCCAATTGGCCCCAGTGAAGCAAAAGGGCTTATTTTTGAACATGGTGAAGTTAAATGTTTATTGCCTCAGCAGTGGATTAATTTCAGTGCTGTCAGGTTGAGACTCAGATAATACATAACTGAAACAGCTTTTTTTAGCTGCGGTTAATCTAACGGGACGTGTGTCCTGCGATTTTCAGGTTCCAGATAGCCTCGTCTCTCTCTAAAGAGATGTGTGCCTTGGTCTTCGGGGTTAACACCTTCCTCGGAACCATCCTGAAGACCGTCATCACCCTCATTATAGCGGACAAGCGGGGGCTCGGACTTCCTGTTCACTCACAGGTAGGTCTGATCCTGCTGCTTCGCCAAAGCAAAACAAACATGGGCTGGCGTGGCTTTTAATTGGCACCCTAGAATCACCGGGCAGAGCCATTTGCTATCAATTATCGATTGGAAGGTAAAGTTCCTCTAACTGTCCACTTGAGTGACTCCAATACTCCACGACACAAAGCCCAACATCTGTGAGGTGTTGTAATTATGCCAACTCCAACCTATGCTTCTGGTTTACGGTATACTGTATGCATTTTATTGCTTTTATTACTGGGAAACTAAACCAAAAAATGACTAAAGCACTCCGAACTAGCACTGACAAAACTGAATTTTTTAGTTTTTCCTTAAAATGTTTCTTTTTTCTCGGCAGACAATTTATTCCGTTAAGTGTCTTTTTAAAAATTATTTCTGTTTGCAGTTCCTGGTTTATTTTTTCTACTTCGCTCTGCTAACGGTATTGTACCTGGGTGCTGCGGGCTACGTCATCGTTAGGCATTACCGCAGCCAGAAAGGGGGCGGGGCTACTGCGGAGGCCACGCCCACAGAGCTCAGCCCCATGGAAACGGACCCCTTCGAGACAGACTGTCTGGCCAATGGGGCGGGTGTCAAGGCCTGAGCGCTGCTACGGTGGGTTTGCTTTTCATGAAAACCCAGGAGCAATCAGTCTACTCCTTTTTTGATTTTTTTATAGCCATAGATAGATCTTTATAAAAATCTATTTAAAATAGTTTTCCCTCTTTAAAGACAACAGGGTTAATGTACATTTCTCTGTTTATAAAGTAAGTTAACATGTTGATTAGTGTAACATTGAAATGCAGGAAAAGACACCTTGCTTACATTGCACATAATCCTTATTCTCCCCTGCAGAAACAAGTGGCAGCTTGGTCCCGTGAGGTACGGCGAACATCACAAATTCTGCTGGGAAGTCCGAGTCCTCTTCTCCTGGAGTGCTTCCGGATCGACGCCATTTTGTGGAAGAGTGGGGAAAGACAGGGGAAGAGCTGGGAACATCGTGAAGATAAAAAGGCCAAACTCTGGATTCCGCATTTAATCTGACAGCGCATTCATTCATGTCAGTATATCAAAAGCTGCTTTGATCTGAAATGTGAACTGTAGTATATACCTTTGATCTGAAATGTGAACTGTAGTATATACCTTTGATCTGAAATGTGTTTATGCAGTATGATTGAATAATTTGAACCCAAAATAATCATAGAAAGGATAATGTAATATATAATTTTATATAATATATAATGTGATAAGCTACTTAATTATTCTTCATTTAAAAATTTCCCCCTCACAATACTCTAGGTATGTGTGGTAGAAATGCAGGAACCTGCTTCACAGCAGAGAAATCTCCCATTTCCCCCCACAATATTTCCTGGCTCGAAAGCTGGTGGTGACATTTCCCCCTCCAATACCTTAGCGATGAGCAAGAACTCCAACTCCCAGAATACTCTGAAAATTAGTGTACTTGAAAAGCCTGTAACTATGAGGATAGCACTCTTGCTAATTATGGTTTCAATTTTGATTCACAATACTGAGCTTACTATTTGTAACTTTGAACATGCATAAATTATAATAGGCTGTTCTAATTGGCAAACCAGACAACCATGGTGACCAATAAGAATGAGCGGTCCTTCTGTTACAATTCCTTGAATATTAAACATTATTTAAATTGGTAATATTGCGTGCCAACTGCCAAGGTTCTGCAGTATATATCGATTATCGATTAATTTTAAAAGATTAGCGCACTTGATGTAACTCTTCTGGTGGGGATTCTCAGATAGTGAGTGCTGTGGCAGAATGGCATTGCGTAAAAACACGTGAAATCTTATCATATAGCTCAGGTTGGTTTTTTGAATGAAAGACAATTGAAAACAGAACAAAATCTGAATTTATTCATTTTCTTTCTGGGTTTAAAAAAAAAAAATTAAAATTTAGAATATGGTTGCCTTTGGACCACAAGTGCATGGATATTCTAAAAAGGTTTTTATTTTATTATTTTAAATTGCTCATTCAAGTTTTTTGTACTAGGAGCCTTGCAGGAAAGATTGGTCTGGAAACTTTGTACCAGCATATTGTAATGCTGCACATTTAATTATTTTTTATACCCAAAGTACTGCATATCAAGGATTGTATTGCATGTAAGGATGCATTTTCTTTAGCTTGTACAGTATTTTGCATCAAACTATGCTCAATATATGAAAATATAGAAATCGAGGCTGGTTGAGGAAGTAGACAAATTATATTAATTCTTTGCTGCAGTGTACGAATGCCTGGCCTGGCGGTATCTACAGCAATCCACAATTCAGTTACATTCACAATGGATGAGTCTGTTGTTCTCCTCCCATCCATTGTTAGATGTCCAGATTGTAGGGATATCATTTGTAGACATATCAGTGTCATGACACTACTGTTATTGACCACTGGGTGGCGATGTTAGACGACTGACAGTTGACTTGTTTTGTTGTATTATCAGTCCCTCCAGGATTTCGCGATCGCTATTAACGCAAAATCAACGAAACTCTGGGAAAGTTGCAAGAGCTTGCATTATTTTTCACCCTGACTTTCCCGCGTTTTTATTAAAATATTTCCTCCGTTGTAATTGAGTCTCATAAAACAGGGTCAGTTTCCCCGTCATTACTGAGCGTAAAAATGGATTCATAATAAAAGCGCGTTTGGGTTCTGCTGTCGCGAGTCTCCGTGCTTACACTACTTCCGGGTATCACACGAGCACAAACAGAACTACTCCACGAATTACTCCACGTTATCTGTGATTTTCAGGTCCAAAAAAATAAGTTTTACATTTCAATTTACAAATAAAACAAAACATCTTTGTTCAATAGAGTACTCAAGTGAGTACGTCAGACGTGTGCGGAGTCTGATTCGGGAAGTAAATTCCCTATGAGAGAACGGGCTTCGGAGACTATCGACTATTTCTTGAAATCTGATTAATGAGCCGAAACGTTCCTGAATTAGAAAAACGACAGTTTGTGAACGGGCGTCATATTGAACAATCCAGGAAATTTATGCTAAGACATAATCACTAGAAATGGTTTAAAAGTAAGTTTTAGTTAATGTTTACGCTCTAAATTAATGGGGAATTTTCTTCCGAAACCAGTGTGACGTAGTCACTTGAGTACTTGAGCCATTTTTGTATGGTTACTCGGAACACAAGCTCAACAATATTTCCAGTTGTGTTATACAGTAGCCTACTGTTTAATTCTCACTGAACTTCTATTACGATTTTTTATTAAATTACATATATATTTTTGAAATCGCAATTTTTATTTGCAACTTTCACTAATTACCGCAACTTCATTGCAACAAACACACACAAAACATCGCAACTTTTAAGAAATGCTGCCGCGAAATCAAGCATTTTAGGCCGCAATAATCGCAAAAAAAACTCTTGCGAGATCCTGGTGGGACTCTGGTGTAGCCTATTATAGAGCTGAAACGTCTGGTTCCGAAAGTAAAAATACCATTTGTTTTCTTCGTAGGGAATTTGATTATTAGTCAAAATGTATTAACCGTAAAACTTTTAAGTCAGTCTGATTTAAACTTTTTAAAGTTTAAGAAAGCTGGTTTAGTACACTACCCACAATCCAGCACATACTGATTTAAGGACCACAACGGAAATAAGTCTATGACTTTTTGTGCTATCCTTGACACTGTTTTGATGCATGACTTGCACTGACATGTATTTTAAATTGATATGTCGAATAAACTAAACTAAACTAAACTAAATCCTAAATTGAGTTCCACCAATCAGAGACGTCACCGCTACCACTCCGAAGTTGCGCGGTTGGCAGACAGCATTACATTAAGTTGATTCACAAAACCAGTAGCGAAGGTTAAATAGGCTGAGAAAAAGCGTTTTTATCCTGCGAATATCTTAG
Source organism: Ilyophis sp. 1 JC-2022 (assembly GCA_022702515.1). NCBI lineage: Eukaryota > Metazoa > Chordata > Actinopteri > Anguilliformes > Synaphobranchidae > Ilyophis > Ilyophis sp. 1 JC-2022. The sequence goes on along the minus strand of CM040398.1, from coordinate 2,406,903 downwards.
TTGCAACACATTACATCTAGCTAAGCATTTTGTGGTTAGGGGTGCAGTATTTAAGTTTGGATATATTAACGTAGAGTAGTTGTGTAGATTCGAGTGAATGACAGCTGACTGGCTCCTATAGATCCGGGTTCCAGAAGTAAATGTCCAAACTATACACAGTATATACAATAATGAGAATTTTATTCACCTAATATGATTGTGAAAGTGATGGGAAAGGGATTACATTACGTCCCTTTTCCCCCCCGTTTTCCAAAGATATTTTGGTCTGAATCCATTTTTATAATGTCATGATTCATCTCGTAGCTGGATGGTTTGGTTGAAGGCTTAAAACTCTTTATCTAGGGACTTTCTAAAATGAATGGGAAATGTACTTCCGGAAGCAGGGCCACTGTGCGGTCACGTTTCAGCTCTATTGCCGATCACTTCCCACAACACACATATCCCTCATCCTGTAAATGTTTCAGAAGCCACACTCCACAAATTTAAAAGTCACCTGAGCACAAGCAGGTTTGTATTGTTGTGATTCAACCTGGTTGGTTACCTGCCAAAGTGGCTGATGGAGTAAAAAATCACAATAAAAAGATATACCAGCATTCGGCTGGTGGTCGGTGTTCATTTCACACCCTGCATTTATTCATTAATCTTTTGTCAGTGATTGGAACAACCACAGTCCAAGTGAATTAGATGGTACAATTGAATTAGTGAATTATTATTAGCCGACTGTGTTGCTTCTGAAACAAGGCAGACACCGTTAGTAATGTAAAATTATAGCTAAAAGCTTTAAGAACTTGAGCACTTGAGTGGCTGTGGCCACCGTTCTGTTTGCAGAAAGAGGATCGGTGGTATTTTGAAAAGAGCACGCACATTTTCACTGTTTTGTACTTTTATGAATTTTATTTGAATTAGACGTCTTTTTAAGGAGCCCATTCTATCACAGGTGAGGGGCAGTAGATCTTGGTACTTACATGAATATTTAATCTCCACAGTGTTACCTTCATCTGTGAAGAAGTGTTAACTAAACATTTGTTACTGCTGTAAAATAACACATTTTTGATTTGTACTGATTTACAGATAAATGATTCCAAAAAGGATTGTGTTTTTTCCCCCCGGTTCGACTGGTTTAAGTGCTTCATTAAGCTCTATTGATACTGTATTTAACCAATGCCCTAAACACAGTCACTCAACTTATTACAATTTTTTTTTAATTCCCATGTTGATTTCCTCAGCTGAGAAGACATTATCTGCCAGGAAAAGGCACAAACAACGTGTTGTGAAAGACAAAATTAATTTATTCAGTGCTTTGGAGAAATGGTACAGCACATACTGATTACAAAAAGAAATGAGATCCACAGGTTCATTGTGTTTCTGCCAGACACGTCACCAGCATTGCCTGAGTCCGTCTTGCTTAAGGGAATTCTATCAGCAGCATTGCCTGAGTCAGTCTTGCTTAAGGGAATTCTATAAGGAACTAATGCAAGGAGTCTTCATCGCTTACGGATCCGTTTAACCATTCATCACGCCAGTGGCTTTGACAGAAGGTAGCAATGGTTGGAACGGGTTTGAACCGCTTCTAAAAGGACTTTGCGGTGCAAAACCTTGTTTGATTACTCGCTCGGCTTCCAAATGCTACTCTGCTTCTGAAGTTCAGATACATACGCACGCGACATGGGAAAATATAAATACATCTGTTATTTTTATTCGGGAGTATGCATCAGTTATGACATTTTAAGGTATGCAAACGGGGCATATTTCCTTTTGAAATGTGAAATGAAATGAATCTTTCACTCCCATACATACTACTATAGCGGTATTTATTTTTTGTGGGGGGGAAGGGGTGGTCGTTTATGGGGTTTTTAATATCTGAAGTTGACCACACTTTCTCATCAGTCTGGTGTATGGGGTTTGTAATATCTGAAGTAGACCACACTCCCATCAGTCTGGTTGCTTATGGATGCATTGACTTGCATGCACATTCACATTTTAACTTCTCAACAAATAAATGTCATTCAGTAAATGACTGGAGCCAATTTAAAGTTCCTCACTAAAGATGACTTTCCAAATTTTACTTCCTGTTGTCTCAATTGAAAAATAAATATCTTTTTTATTAGCTTTTTTTTTTTTAGTTAAAATATTCTTTGAAGGTTGCGCTGCCCTTCAATATTCCACAGTCCTTGGATGGAGAATAAAAATGGAAAAAAAATAATCTGAAATGTTATACAAAATTATAGCTACAACTGGTTAAATATACCAATTAAAAGACATCTTAAAAAGTAACAACAAAAAAATAAAACACAGACAACCATTTCATATACAAAATTTAAACCGGATACAATTTTAAAACACCGCCAAGGTTGGCTACTCTTCTGTCGTTCATTAAGAAATATGTGCCAGTGCCCCATGACAGAACAAACACTTTTGTTAGACCCATCTCTTTGGCATTACAGAGGGCAAGAGAAGACAAGAAGCAACTTCTCTGGCAGACAGGAGTTTGCAGACCCAGTTCAAAGGGTATGTGTGTGTTTGTGAGGGGTGGGGGGAGTTAAGGTGGAAAGGCCCTGCTTGGTCAGCTGTAATAGGTTAAGAAAGTGGAGAAAGGCGGGGTTTATTTTTTGGACTGTGTGATGTAGCTGTTCTCGATGCACAGGACGACGTATTGGCTGGAACAGCTCCTGGGCGTCTGCTGGAGCAGCCCGCCGTCCTGTAGGGAGGACGCCATGCCCGTCATCACCTGGTCCTCCATGCGCCACGTCTCGCAGTAGTTATCTGACTGTCGGTGTCCCTTGCTGCTCGAGCCGTGCCACACCATCTTCTGAGGCCTATTCAAGCAAAACGGAAAACGCCAACCGAGAGGTTGAAGGTCGCCAAGTTCCCCAGTGAATTATACTTCCTGAGGAGTCAAGGCACTCAAATACGCACCCAGCGTCAAAATTAGATTAATAGGATTTTCCAACATGCACAAAGGCTTATTGTGTAATAACATTATGGAGGACATTATGTCTCACATAAATTAGATGTCAATAGACAATGTTAAGTAAGCGCTTCAATGTGTAAATCTGTAAAATGACCGTACGTATGAGCCACTTGTGATTGCATCTGTCCTGCAGTTACTTCAGAGTCCTGGTTCAATATCGACCGGACATTGGCTGTGTCCAAAACCTCAAAAAGCCGCCCGCACCCTTCCTTTACCAAATCTACAGAGCACGGATAGGTGAAAACAATACGGCTGGAACCTCACCTAGCCAATCGGCAGCCATTTCAGATCAGTAACATGAAGGAAGGAAGTGAGGACACGAGTGTTTGTGAGTGTTTGGACTGGACGGGGGACTCACCAAGCGCTGTCTCTGAAGACGTCTCTTCCGTCGAAAGAGTAGATGGGTGCTCCGTCCTTAATCTTCCCTCCCAAGTCACTGAACAGTGATTCCCAGCTGTCGAACAGCACTTGGTCCTACAGGGAAGGAAACGATTACATTGAGCAGGCAGGCAGGGTACTCTTGACATTGAGCAGGTCATGGCAGGTCCTCATAAACAGGTTTGCACAAGACATCAGTCATGGGGCCACAATGGCGGGAGATTGAGCATCACCAGCAGTGTGTAGTTCAGCTAAGTTTTATTTGTATAGCACTTTCCACAAGGACCAGTGTCTCTAAGCACTTTACAGAGATTCTGGGCCTCAAGACCCTGTAAGGAAGCTAAGGGGGACAGTGAAAAGACAAAGTTTGTGGAGGAAACAGGAAGAAGTCTTGGATCCCCGCTCAGAGAGGAAGCAGGCACTGGGCAGGCTAGTTAAAAGTGGTGACGGTACAGAGGGACTGGCGTTTGGCTCACTCTGAGGTTGACGATGGGAAGGTTATCCCGGTCGGACCTTCGCACGATGCTGTAGAGGTCCTGGAGCTTGGAGGATAAGAAGGCGCGGAAGGTGCCCTTGAGCCCAATGGCGCGGGCCTGCTTGAAGCAGAGGTAATCTGCACCGCGGATCCCCCGCATGTTACCCATGTGGGGGGCGTTGAGAGCAATCAGGTGCAGCTGCGGATACAACCAAGCGTTAAAACGGAAAAGGAAGCAGTACGCAATGCAGATTCCACTTCAGCAAACAAACGAACATACATGCATATGAGTCTAAACTAAGGAAACCTCGCGCTTGACTTAACTAAAGTGCAACACATATGAGTAAGCTAGCTACAACTCATTCAAATAAAAAGCACTGTAAAATAAGAACCAATGTTCATGACCACCAGCATGCTGTTAAACATGCTATTTACCCACAAATTTGACGGGAAGAAAGGCTCTTAAAAATCTTACACTGAAATCACATTCATAGCTCTGATAATTCTATTGTACAAGCAAGTCACATTAATAGAAAATATGACCAAAAATCATTGATAATGTATTCGTATTACTGTCAGCAGATAATACCTCCCAGAGCATGACACACGTATGTACACTGTCTATCTATCATGTGATACTGATTACTGATCTGTGATGAGATTGAGCTCCTGGTATAAAGTCTAATACAAATGTACACTGTCTATCTATCATGTGGATACTGATTACTGATCTGTGATGAGATTGAGCTCCTGATATAAAGTCTAATACAAATGTACACTGTCTATCTATCATGTGATACTGATTACTGATCTGTGATGAGATTGAGCTCCTGGTATAAAGTCTAATACAAATGTACACTGTCTATCTATCATGTGATACTGATTACTGATCTGTGATGAGATTGAGCTCCTGGTATAAAGTCTAATACAAATGTACACTGTCTATCTATCATGTGATACTGATTACTGATCTGCGATGAGATTGAGCTCCTGATGTAAAGTCTAATATAAATGTACACTGTCTATCTATCATGTGATACTGATTACTGATCTGTGATGAGATTGAGCTCCTGATATAAAGTCTAATACAAATGTACACTGTCTATCATGTCCGGTTTGAGCCCTCTTTTTAGTATCATTAAAATGAAGAGCGATATATTTGGTCAGATTGCCATCACACTAAACATAAATGATAACCAATGGATGAATTTGGTGTGTGAGTATGTGTGGGTCTGTGTGTGTATATGTGTGTGCATGCATGTGTGTGTACGTGTGTGTGTTTATGTACGTGTGTGCGTGTATGTGTCTGTGTGTGGTGTGTGTTTGTGTACGTGTGTGTGCATGTACTCACTCCTGGACCTGATGTGTGCTCGTGGCCGACGGGCTGTGGTTCTGGAGGACTAGGCCGGCGCTGAGGATGGTGGGGATTGGGCCGGGGTTCTGGCTGCACTACGGTCCTGTCATCCGGTCGTACAGGGTGGTACCTTTGGTCCGGTTGGGGGGGGTACCTGGGATCTGGTTGAGAGGGGTACTGTGGATCAGGCTGGGGCTGGTATCGTGGATCGGGTTGGGAGGGGTATCTGGGGTCAGGTTGGGAAGGGTATCTAGGATCGTGCTGGGTGGGGTAACTAGGATCTGGATTAGAGGGGTATCTAGGATCGTGCTGGGCGGGGTATCTAGGATCTGGATTAGAGGGTTGGTTGGGATCGTGCTGGGCGGGGTATCTAGGATCTGGATTAGAGGGTTGGTTGGGATCGTGCTGGGTGGGGTATCTAGGATCTGGATTAGGGGGGTATCTAGGATCATGCTGGTTGGGGTATCTAGGATCTGGATGAGAGGGGTGGCTGGGATGAGGCTGGTAAGGATTGCTGGGGTAGGGGTTATGGTTCTCTGACTGAGTGGGCTCACTCTTGGGGACCTCAGGATGGTGTGGTGGGGGTTGGAGAGGCTGGTTTTCAGAGCCCTCGTTTGCTAAATGATCTGCGCCGGTGTTGGGATTTTGGTCTGGTTCGTAGTGCACCACCGGTGGAGGGTGGACTTCGCCCACTTCGTTCTCCTGGATACGGAGCGGAGATCATTCTTTTAGTGTGAAGTCTTTTACCCATACAGCACATACACAGCTCTTCAATCTCTGAGTACAGTGGTCCCCAACCCTGTTCCTGGTGATCTACCGTCCTGTAGCTTTTTGCTCCAACCCTAACCAAGCACACCTCACTCAACAGCTAGAGATCTACCGTCCTGTAGGCTTTCACTCCAACCCAACAAAGCACACCTCACTCAACAGCTAGAGATCTACCGTCCTGTAGCTTTTTACTCCAACCCTAACAAAGCACACCTCACTCAACAGCTAGAGATCTACCGTCCTGTAGGCTTTCACTCCAACCCTAACAAAGCACACCTCACTCAACAGCTAGAGATCTACCGTCCTGTAGGCTTTCACTCCAACCCTAACAAAGCACACCTCACTCAACAGCTAGAGATCTACCGTCCTGTAGGCTTTCACTCCAACCCTAACAAAGCACACCTCACTCAACAGCTAGAGATCTACCGTCCTGTAGGCTTTCACTCCAACCCTAACAAAGCACACCTCACTCAACAGTTAGAGGTCCCGATGAGCTGCTAATTAGTAGAATCTGGTGTCCCAATTTAGGGTTGAAATGAAAACCTGTAGGACAGTAGATCTCCAGGAACAGGGTTGGGGACCACTGTCTTAATACAGCCTTTACAGCGCTGAATGACAAGGGGCGCTGCTGTGTGATGGAAACTCACCTGGCCTCTGGAGAAAGTCCTGTAATCCCCAAGCTAGAATAAAATGAGAGAAAAAAAACACAGTTCACACAGTGAGTCACCCTTCATCTCTCCTCTAAACGTAAGAAGGTAAACGAGTTGACGTGACCAGGAGCTGGGTTTCTGGGGACCGGACGTTACCATGACTTGTCTGATTCCGTCCCTGACTCTGATGTAGAGGTCGGCCCGGTCCTCGATGAATATCAGTGTTCCCTCCTGCTGTCTCCGTGCAGTGGAGAGCATGGTATCATACGACCTCAACACTGTCACCTGAGAGATATATATATATATGTATGAAAATAACCTTTAATCATCTACTGCAAAGATTATCATCAAGAACCACTCAACCCATCTTTATTTTATGCATATCGCCATTGAGAGGTTGTCACACAGCACTTCATGATAGACATTTTCCCGAAGGGAATCACGAAAAACCCTTAAAAAGCGATCGAACTTAACTCCTGTAAAATTGTGTGATGCAAAATAAATATGTTGCTTATGAAGGAGCAGTCAAACTGTCTGGTTTTGTAGGCTCACAGACTCAAATTATGAGACACAAAAACAATCACAGCAACTAGATCATATACATAAATACAGATCCCTTCTCTCCTGTGAATTAGTGTCCATGTCTCATTCAGTAATTGATGTCACTGAACTTCTCCCACAATGCCTTGCTTTGAGTACTCACCCCTGAGGAATGTCCAGGATTACCTTGGGGTCCAGGAGGGCCAGGGGGTCCAGGAATACTGATAGCTGAAACAGAGATATCAAACAACAAATTTATTCAATCACTTTAGATGTGAAAAACAGAAGAAAATTAAATGGCAACTGGCTCACAAATTTATGAATGAAAAAAAAGGGGGGGGAGGGAGTTTCCCAAGTACATCCTTCTCAAAGAAAACATATTCTGTGTTTTCTGCATTTTTTCTGAGGACTGATATCCATGGGAAAAAAACAACCCCATTATTTCTCCAGCCCCTAGGTATTACAGGGGATGTACAGTACTTACGGTGTGTAGGTCTGTAGGCCCCTGGCCTAGCTATTACAGTGGATGTACAGTACTTACAGTGTGTAGGTCTGTAGGCCCCTGGCCTAGCTATTACAGTGGATGTACAGTACTTACAGTGTGTAGGTCTGTAGGCCCCTGGCAGTGAGGGGGACCCTGGTTGCCCTGGAGGTCCCGGTTGGCCTGGGGGCCCTTGGCGGCCATCATAACCAACTCCTGGGTTTCCTGGGGGGCCCTGTGGCCCCGGGGGGCCTGGGATCGCGTCTCCCTTCGGACCCTACAGAAAAGCAGGAGAACAGCACGCGGTGTCAGAGTGCGTCTTCAAAACGATCTACCATCTCCACGGCAGCGGCGGTTTCCTGAGGGAACCCCGTTTCCTTCCCAACGGGTTCTTACCGGCAGTCCTGGGTTTCCGGGCACTCCGTGTGGGCCCTGAACGCCACCGTAGCGGGGGTCGTAGTAGCCTCCGGCCGATTCTCCTTTTTCTCCCTTCAGCCCAGAATCTCCCTGCTCCCCTTTCAGTTCATTCTGTACAGAAACACATTTCATTTCACTGCTGTGTCATCACATTACATTAGTCAGAGCGGCTTACAGGAAAAAAGACCTGAGTCATCCACCTGAGTTATGTCAGCACTAGTGCCAGACTTGGCTAACAACACAACCAGATCAGTGTAAGTGCAACAACACTAAAGCACTACATGTAAGTTAACTTAAGCCAACCTGGAACCACAATAGATTCATACAGCTAGCATCTACATAAAACCATCGCATGCTATTACAATCCTAAAGTAATTACGTAAGACAAGAGTGGGCGTTCACAGGGATGTAGTTAGGGCGTGGGCGTTCAGAGGGATGTAGTTAACGGGTGGGCGTTCACAGGGATGTAGTTAACGGGTGGGCATTCACAGGGATGTAGTTAGGGCGTGGGCATTCACAGGGATGTAGTTAGGGGGTGGGCATTCAGAGGGATGTAGTTAGCGGGTGGGCGTTCACAGGGATGTAGTTAGCGGGTGGGCATTCACAGGGATGTAGTTAGGGGGTGGGCATTCAGAGGGATGTAGTTAGTGGGTGGGCGTTCACAGGGATGTAGTTAGGGGGTGGGCATTCACAGGGATGTAGTTAGGGGGTGGGCGTTCAGAGGGATGTAGTTAGAGGGTGGGCATTCAGAGGGATGTAGTTAGCGGGTGGGCGTTCACAGGGATGTAGTTAGGGGGTGGGCGTTCAGAGGGATGTAGTTAGCGGGTGGGCGTTCATAGGGATGTAGTTAGGGCGTGGGCATTCACAGGGATGTAGTTAGGGGGTGGGAGTTCACAGGGATGTAGTTAGGGGGTGGGCGTTCAGAGGGATGTAGTTAGCGGGTGGGCGTTCACAGGGATGTAGTTAGGGGGTGGGCGTTCAGAGGGATGTAGTTAGGGCATGGGCATTTACAGGGATGTAGTTAGGGGGTGGGCGTTCAGAGGGATGTAGTTAGCGGGTGGGCGTTCACAGGGATGTAGTTAGGGGGTGGGCATTCACAGGGATGTAGTTAGGGGGTGGGCATTCAGAGGGATGTAGTTAGCGGGTGGGCGTTCACAGGGATGTAGTTAGGGGGTGGGAATTCACAGGGATGTAGTTAGGGGGTGGGCGTTCAGAGGGATGTAGTTAGAGGGTGGGCATTCAGAGGGATGTAGTTAGCGGGTGGGCGTTCACAGGGATGTAGTTAGGGGGTGGGCGTTCAGAGGGATGTAGTTAGCGGGTGGGCGTTCACAGGGATGTAGTTAGGGCGTGGGCATTCACAGGGATGTAGTTAGGGGGTGGGCGTTCACAGGGATGTAGTTAGGGGGTGGGCGTTCAGAGGGATGTAGTTAGCGGGTGGGCGTTCACAGGGATGTAGTTAGCGGGTGGGCCTTCACAGGGATGTAGTTAGGGGGTGGGCGTTCACAGGGATGTAGTTAGGGGGTGGGCGTTCAGAGGGATGTAGTTAGGGGGTGGGCGTTCACAGGGATGTAGTTAGGGGGTGGGCGTTCACAGGGATGTAGTTAGGGGGTGGGCGTTCAGAGGGATGTAGTTAGGGGGTGGGCATTCAGAGGGATGTAGTTAGCGGGTGGGCGTTCACAGGGATGTAGTTTTTGGGTGGGCGTTCAGAGGGATGTAGTTAGCGGGTGGGCGTTCACAGGGATGTAGTTAGGGGGTGGGCGTTCACAGGGATGTAGTTAGGGGGTGGGCGTTCAGAGGGATGTAGTTAGCGGGTGGGCGTTCAGAGGGATGTAGTTAGGGGGTGGGCGTTCACAGGGATGTAGTTAGGGGGTGGGCGTTCACAGGGATGTAGCTAGGGGGTGGGCGTTCACAGGGATGTAGTTAGGGGGTGGGCGTTCAGAGGGATGTAGTTAGGGCATGGGCATTTACAGGGATGTAGTTAGGGGGTGGGCGTTCACAGGGATGTAGTTAGGGGGTGGGCGTTCACAGGGATGTAGTTAGGGCATGGGCATTCAGAGGGATGTAGTTAGCGGGTGGGCGTTCACAGGGATGTAGTTAGGGCATGGGCATTCACAGGGATGTAGTTAGGGGGTGGGCGTTCAGAGGGATGTAGTTAGGGGGTGGGCATTCACAGGGATGTAGTTAGTGGGTGGGCGTTCACAGGGATGTAGTTAGCGGGTGGGCGTTCACAGGGATGTAGTTAGGGGGTGGGCGTTCACAGGGATGTAGTTAGGGCATGGGCATTCAGAGGGATGTAGTTAGCGGGTGGGCGTTCACAGGGATGTAGTTAGGGCATGGGCATTCACAGGGATGTAGTTAGCGGGTGGGCGTTCACAGGGATGTAGTTAGCGGGTGGGCATTCACCTTCAGTGTATAAATGTCCAAGTCAGAACCCAGCCCTAGTGGGGGAAGAATAATTCAATCATTTTGTCACTGGATTTTAATCATGATTTAAAAGAGTAAACAAAACACTCCTGACTGAAACGTTGCCACTTCTTACAGGAGAAGTTAACCCAAATATCTGACTTTGATGGCGCATTTATCAGGCCACTGATAATATGAAAAAATTACATTTTACCAATCTACAAGATATCCATAAATTAATTGCCGGGTCTTAGGAGTTATATCACAATAACATCATCGCTTCAAACTGTCTTTCGCACATAACAGAAATAAGTTTTCTTTTAAAAGCCCTTTCCTGATCTGTGCTAAATGACCTGTATCATACAGGAGAGGCATCTTACCTGGTGTTCCTGGAATGCCACGATCACCTTTATCCCCCTTTGTGGCTGAGAGAATTAAAAGCATTTGTAAAAATATTCTTTCATCCATAAATTCTAAATTGCAGGTCAGCTGTTGACTCCAAGGTCAGAGATTAAAGTAGTATTATCTATGACACAATTTTAAGGAGCCATTTTATTCACGTGATTTATTTTCACATGGCTTCATTTATGAAATATTTAGAAATATATAAATTTGCACGACGTGATGAAGCAGCTACACCTGTGCTTCATGAGTGACCCTTGACCCTTGACCCTGTTAAGCATCAGCTCAAATAAAGACGCACATCTTCAATTCTCAGGGTTTTGCATCGTCTCTCTCGATTGGCTGTTATATAAATACGAATAGAACTGGATCAGCAGGGCTTACCTGGATAAAACCGCGCATCGTCATAGCGCTGCAACAGAAAGACAAACAAACAAATACAAAGTCGTAGGAATTTTTACACACAGTATGTTGTTTAATATATTTTAACTACACACATAGTTTGAATATGTATCATCAATAACACTATTTCATAAGACGATCACTTCTGGGTGACGTAACCAGCTACAGCACGACTCCTTGAGGCAGTAACTCATGGCCAGGGTCATGTGACCAACATATATATGTACATCTATGTTGACAATTAAACTGATGCATAGCATTTCCCTTCCTTTAAGCCGAACACCTTTACGCGTATACACAGTCGGCCTTAAAGGCGCAGCGCGTCTGGAAACAAGGGAACCGGGAGGCACAGTTCTAGTGCGGTAAGACTCACATTAAACATATAAAATCAATATAAAAGTTTAAAAAATAACCCGGCGTGTCCCTTTAACACAAGCATAGATATTTAACCTTTAGATAGATCAAGTAATAAAATTGCTGACCATGGTCAACATACTGTAATGTATCTGACAAAGCCAGGTCACTTAATTATGGGTCTACCTGGACTACCTGTCAGGATTAATGAAATTACATGAAATTAACAAAACTACCTACTAAAAAAAATCTCCTTTCTTATTCTCCATAGCTAGCCAGCAATGTAGACGACCCTTCTGCCCTTGCTTAAGAGACGTACATGAACCTACAGTTTCCATGACCAATAATAAAAAATAATTTATGTAAAGTAGAAAAAGAAAAGACCTACAGAAGTGTTTGTGGTATCCAGGATAGGTTTATAGCAACATTCCCACAGAGCACGTTTACATATTTGGATGTTGTTTGACAGTACCTCATACTACATATGTAATCAAGTGCAGCAGGTGTTTAAAACTCACATTGAACCTGTCCACAGGTATGGACGGCCCAGGGGGTCCTGGTGGCCCGGGGACGCCTGCAGGACCCTGAAATACAGAAACAAAATGATTTCAGGTCATCATAATTTAAGATAAATTCTGAATTATTTCATAAACTTTCAACCAGGTTTTAATACCATACTCACAGGAAACGAGTAACCTAATTCTCCTTTTTCACCTTTGTACCCGTTCACACCTGGACGGCCCTGCAATCAATGATTACTTTAAAGCACGTGGGTGAATTTACCTTAAACATATTAAACTTCTGTGGTAAACGAAAGCACTCAGTCAAGGGCTAATTCATTTGTCCTTAACTTTGTCTAACATACATAAATACATTATTTGTTTTGCCAAACTGAGTTTGTAAACAATTAACACCTATGTTGAGTCACATTTAAGGATTTGCCCCACACTGAGATACTCACTTGTCCTGCCAGGACTAAGCCCCACACTGAGATACTCACTTGGCTGCCGAAATTAAACCCCTCCACTGAGATACTGATCTTCCATGACTAAACCCCTCACTAAAAAACTCACGTGGCTGACAAAATTAAATCAGAAATAAACCTCCACACTGAGATACTCGCTGGTCTGTCAGGAATAAACCCCACACTGAGATACTCACTGGTCTACCAGGAAGCCCGATTTCACCCTTTAAGCCATCAGGGCCAAACGGTCCCTGTAGAAATGTAAAAATTAATCATTAATTATGTATTAAAAAGATAATCATGTTACTGACAATGTCTTTACTGTACAGAAAAATGCATCTTCACGCAGGATTACAGAACATGTGATGAGCTACAGTCTTCTTTACAAAAACAAACTGCATTGTATGATTCTGTTGGTTTTAAAGATCTTTGAAAATAATTGGGATATTGGAACTCTGTCATGATTCTAAATGCGAGTGTTGAATTATAGCAGGACGTATAGTATTTTAGCATTGTGAGAGCCAGAGGACACTAAAGAACATTCTGGAAAATGCACTGTGAGTCATCGGATCATTGTGCAGACAGTTATGAGCACAATTATAAATGAGAGAAATACAAAGCATACAAAGTATGAAGCTCTTAAAAGAAACAAATATAAGATCTCCATATCTGTAGAATCCATTAAACTGGACCAGCAAGCAGATGTTCTACTTTTTAAAGTTTTCAATGTTACTATGTGTAAACAGTCTAAGATCGCTACACTGATCTGTCTTAAGTCCTTCATTCACATAGACCCTGCCCACTTCTTAATGCTACACTGATCTGTCTAAGTCCTTCATTCACATAGACCCTGCCCACTTCTTAATGCTACACTGATCTGTCTAAGTCCTTCATTCACATAGACCCTGCCCACTTCTTAATGCTACACTGATCTGTCTAAGTCCTTCATTCACATAGACCCTGCCCACTTCTTAATGCTACACTGATCTGTCTAAGTCCTTCATTCACATAGACCCTGCCCACTTCTTAATGCTACACTGATCTGTCTAAGTCCTTCATTCACATAGACCCTGCCCACTTCTTAATGCTACACTGATCTGTCTAAGTCCTTCATTCACATAGACCCTGCCCACTTCTTAATGCTACACTGATCTGTCTAAGTCCTTCATTCACATAGACCCTGCCCACTTCTTAATGCTACACTGATCTGTCTAAGTCCTTCATTCACATAGACCCTGCCCACTTCTTAATGATTGACTGATCTGTCTGAGTCCTTCATTCACATAGACCCTGCCCACTTCTTAATGCTACACTGATCTGTCTAAGTCCTTCATTCACATAGACCCTGCCCACTTCTTAATGATTGACTGATTGGTGTTATCGGATCGCTACACTGATCTGTCTAAGTCCTTCATTCACATAGACCCTGCCCACTTCTTAATGATTGACTGATTGGTGTTATCGGATCGCTACACTGATTGTTCACTTCTTATTGCTTTTTTCCCCCCAGTTTAAGACTTAAATATTTTCTTATACTCACGGGTGGTCCGACTGGTCCGACAGATCCTCTATCACCCTATAGAAACAGAGGTCAGAGGTCATAATCAACAGGGTGTGTGTGAATGCCCAACTATGACCCACAAAGGTAAAGGTGCCTCGGACACTCACCTTGTGTCCAATGCCTCCACCAAAGTGGAGGGCGTTCCCGTCTGCTCCGATGACCAAGCCTGGCTCCCCCTTTTCACCCTTTAACAAAGCAGAGAGAACACAAAAGATAAATATCGAAAGAAAGAGTAACGTTAAACTGAACATTCACCTTCTCAAAAAAAACGTGTCTCTTTTCAAAATGTACTTTTAAATGAAATGAAGGCTTTTCTTAAGACGCATCGCAAACCTTGACTGCAGAGCCATGGCCCGGATCACCTCTGTCTCCCTTTGGTCCAATGGGGCCCTGCAAGGACACATTACATTTCAGACCCTGGAGTTCAGGCTCGATTCTGCTTTCTTACATAGTCTCCCTACCTCCACGGACCCATGAAGCCCTTCACTTCAAGTTCATTGAAATTTCAAGTTAATTGAGAAAATGTTGAATGTGTCAGTACTTACAGGGAATCCTGCTTGGCCAGGAATGCCCTATAAATGAATGAAATGGTTAAAGAGTGAAATGATGATCATGTGCTTTCCTTCAGAGTTTACAACACTGTTTTCTGTACCAGGTAAGCATAAGAACAGACACGCTATCGCCCTTTACATCTGTGAGACAGAAAGGAAAGAATGTGTGATGTTATACAGTGCAATCAAACGTATTTAACGCTTTAACATTTACCTGTGGGCCCGGGCCTCCAAAGGTTCCATCTTTCTGTAGAGCGGGAAAAAGATTAAACAGTTAACTAATGCAAACTGGGGCAGGAGAGAGTATGCAGAGTAGTGCAGAGAGATAGTGGGGTGTGTGTGTGAGTAAATGCAGAGTAGTGCAGAGAGATAGTGGGGTGTGTGTGTGAGTAAAGGCAGAGTAGTGCAGAGAGATAGTGGGGTGTGTGTGTGTGAGAGAGTAAATGCAGAGTAGTGGAGAGAGATAGTGGGGTGTGTGTGTGAGTAAAGGCAGAGTAGTGCAGAGAGATAGTGGGGTGTGTGTGTGAGAGAGTAAATGCAGAGTAGTGCAGAGAGATCGTGGGGGGTGTGTGTGTGTGTGTGAGTAAAGGCAGAGTAGTGGAGAGAGATAGTGGGGTGTGTGTGTGAGTAAAGGCAGAGTAGTGCAGAGAGATAGTGGGGTGTGTGTGTGAGAGAGTAAATGCAGAGTAGTGCAGAGAGATAGTGGGGTGTGTGTGTGTGTGTGTGTGAGTAAAGGCAGAGTAGTGGAGAGAGATAGTGGGGTGTGTGTGTGAGTAAAGGCAGAGTAGTGCAGAGAGATAGTGGGGTGTGTGTGTGTGTGTGAGTAAAGGCAGAGTAGTGCAGAGAGATAGTGGGGTGTGTGTGTGTGTGTGTGTGTGTGTGTGAGTAAAGGCAGAGTAGTGCAGAGAGATAGTGGGGTGTGTGTGTGTGTGTGTGAGTAAAGGCAGAGTAGTGCAGAGAGATAGTGGGGTGTGTGTGTGTGTGTGTGTGTGAGTAAAGGCAGAGTAGTGGAGAGAGATAGTGGGGTGTGTGTGTGAGTAAAGGCAGAGTAGTGGAGAGAGATGGTGGGGTGTGTGTGTGTGTGTGAGTAAAGGCAGAGTAGTGGAGAGAGATGGTGGGGTGTGTGTGTGTGAGTAAACGCAGATTAACACAGGGAGACGGCGAGGGTGGGCGGACGTACTTCGTTGTGGTAGCTGATCTGTCCTGGAGGACCGGGCGGACCGGGGGGGCCAGCGACTGATGTTCCATCTCGACCAGAATCCCCCTAAAAATGAGCCCCACAATAAATTAGTGCTCCCTATTAGCCTGGCTTTGCTAAGCTGCAGTCTGACAGTGAGAAGGAGCTAATGCTTGGAGCTGACATCGCTATGGAAACACTCACTCTTTCTCCACGTTCTCCTCTGTCCCCTTTCAACCCCTGTGCCGTGAGAAGAATGAGACACAAATGGTTAATATTTTAATCCACACACAATGGGAGGCGTTTCAAACACAGCGTGTTAAAGAGATACTGCAGAGCCTTTTCTAAGGCCTTTTTAACCGCTTCACTCGTGAGCAGGTGTGGTCACATGACGACGATGCCACGTAGTCATTTTATGAATATTCATACGGTCAAGGAGTGAAAGGGTGTGTCTTGGTGAGCTGACTCAGCCCCCTTCCTGTTCTCTCCTCACGACTAAACTGCTTTTAGACCACGTGCCCAACCGAAACCAACCCTAGGACCACCTCAACTCCGCCCATTTTTATGTTAAGGATCTTGTGACGTCACGAATCCCCGGAAACCAGCGTATTGGTAAGCCTACTCAACATGAGATTCTCGGACATAAACAGTTGTGTTTGATCATAATCGAACTCAAAACATTGGTTTTCAAAGGGAAAAGTCGGTTTTTGACTGCAGTATCACTTTAACCAAGGAGGGTCCATTCAGAGCAGGACCTCTTTAAAAATTATGACTTTACAAACAAAACTGTTATACAATAGGAAAGTGCTAAAACAATATCTAACAATGAGAATTGTTAAAGAGTAAAGACATCACACAGTGCAGGGTTACATAGGCTAATCAGTGAATTTAATGTAATGTACATGTTTTTATAAAAGATACCATCCGAAGCACTGGTGTAGGGAAACTCAGAGAATCCTGCATTCACAGGAACAAATCTGATACAGCAGGAGGATTATGTCAAACTTACAGAACCAGTGCCCTTACAGAAGTTCCCTTAAACTAGTGCCCTTGCAGTACTTTGCTTACATTAGTGCCCTTACAGTAGTGGCCTTATAATAGTGCTCTCACAGTAGTGCCCTTACAGTAGTGTCCTTACAGTAGTGCCCTTACAGTAGTGGCCTTATAATAGTGCCCTTACAGTAGTGCCCTTACAGTAGTGCCCTTACAATAGTGCTCTCACAGTCACAGTAGTGCCTGTTTGGATGGTTAAACCACACATAACGGTGTAAAAGCCTTGATGACAGACAGCGGAAGGTCTCACCTGTGGTCCTGGGAAACCATCTAAGCCTGGTCTACCATCCCTTCCCTGTGGTCCTTCGCTGCCCTTCTCACCTGGTATCCCAGGGAAACCAGGTTTGCCCTGCATGTCACAGGTGTCCCAGAATTAGCCATCGATAATAAAGTCTTGTACAAACCAAAATGTTACACGTGTAGTACGTTTCATCATCTGTACACGCTAGCTTCTAACGTAGGTAAAAAAGGTTCTCACGGGAAAGCCTTGGCTGCCAGTAGGTCCCTGGAAGTGAATGGGAAGCGACAGACACCGTTAGCCCACATTTGGCGGGAAAGAACAGGCACCTCTGTCAGCGGGCGGAGAAAGGACAGAGGGCACACTCACCTGCCTCCCTTCAGGGCCTCTGACCCCAGGAACCCCATTGAACAGTCCCACACCTGAGCCCTCCATGTCGTCCTTTATAGAAACAGCAGCATCAGAAACACCAGAAAGCACCGCGCCATTCAATCGCCAGCCGTCTCGGCACCGGAGAGCTGTCACAACCAAGCGCGGACGGCCTGCAAGCACCGAGCTTAGCAAGATTTTCAGCACGGAAACACATTATTTATGTATGCACACATTGCTTGCACATACATAGCTGAAGAGCGCTGAAATGGAAAGTAGCTAACAGGCATGTAAGGTAACAGCTTTGTCTTTTTACAGGACAAAAATGAGGCGAGGTGAAAGACCAAATCAGGGCATTTTAGGAACCTCAGCCAAAAAATGAGATTAGAATCATTACAACACCTTGATGAAGCCCCAAAACGTGCCCTCGCATGCAGTCAGAATCAAAGGCAGTACCGTGGCTCATACTTACGAAGCCTTCATTGACCCCTGACCCACCCCCCGGGGGACCTGGCAGCCCCGGAGCTCCAACGGGGCCCATCGGTCCAGGAAGCCCAGCCAGTCCCCCTTCTCCTGGGCGGCCCTGGGCCCCGGGAAAGCCCTGTGCACCCTATGGGGAGGAAGGAAGAACTGACCAATGAGACATGAGGAGACGACAGTTTAGCTAGCTGTCGCTCAACCGCTGAAGACACACCCATTCCCGCCATCTACAAGGAAACAGCCGAAATCCTAAAAATAAAATCAGGGGTAATGGAAACAGATGCAAACATACGTATACACTGTAGAGGAAGAAATACTCCATGTCACATGATTACCCAATGGGCTCTATCTTGACGATCTTAGCGCTTTGTCTAAGCGCACGGCGTAAAGTGCATGTAGGGCGTGTCCAAGTCCACTTTTGCTAGTTTACTGGCGTGTTTTTTGGGCGCTAAGCACGGCGCAACGTGCAAATGGGCTGAACCTAGTCTCTTCGTTAATTATAGGTGTGTCTTGGGCGTGACATGCAATAAACCAATCAAAATGTCATATCCCATTCCCTTTAAAAGCCTGCTTTTCCACCTTGGCGGATTGCTTATATGATGTTGAAACAGACATGCTCGTGCGTGTTTAGTGCGATCAAGGAATAGGCTATATGGATCAATATTATTTGGACTAACCATTATGAGTTCATGGTAATTCCCGATAGTGCTGTTATTTTACCAAATATATGCGGTTAATTTTGTTAAAAGCACCTGCAACAGCTGAGAATAAGCTACCAATGGTAGCTTTGACCTATGGACCCTTTTATTATCATGCATTTTTTGATATAGCCTACACAATAATAATATTTAACGTTGTAATCTTGATATTTTAGTCATGCTTGTGCGCGCCCGTGTGTAACAGACAGGAGGGTGTACGCGCGTTGTGCACACGTCTATGTAGACGCACTTATATGCGCCGTTAAAATAACATGTAACCAACTGCGACATGACTTTAGACCAGGTTTGTGGTGGTTTTAGCGCAAGCGCTTTCTGCTGGCTCAAGATAGCAATATGCCAAAAACTATCCTGGCCACTCCTCATCTTAAGACCAACAAGCCCAGCTCACTTGCAATGGGCACAGGACTACTTGGTATTTAAACGACGTGAGCGCTAGGCGTTATAATGAACCCTGCGCCAGGTGTAAAATAGCAAAAACACTTGCGTTTCGGTTAGCGCCACTTAGCGCCGGGTGTAAGATAGGGCCCCATCCCTTATATTACTACCTCATTGACATAGCATGTCAGTCAGGACAGATTGGGTACAAAAAATGTAATAAAATAACCATTAAAAAAAAAGTCAAGACAAAAAAAAAACCTGACAGTCATACATTAACTTTGGGGTTTTGTTCATTTTTTTCTCCATGGCGCTTCACATTAGGTTTTAATCATAGATATGGGGAGATTAGTTATCTCAGATCCCTCCCACTTTAAATCTAATCACATTCACATCATCACTGCAACATCTTGGTAAAATATAGTTTTTTAAGTTTTGACAATCTCAAGATTTTTAAACATGTGTGTTTTATTTATAAGTCCTTACATGGACTATGCCCGCCTCCCCTAGGGGAATTCATTAAAAAAAGGACTGACAGTAAAACAGGTACTCGATCGGCCTCCAGAGGGGACTGTGAGGTACAATATAGACGCACGACTTTTGGTCAAAATGTGCTGTCAATTAAAGGAAG
The DNA here is from genome assembly GCA_022702515.1 of Ilyophis sp. 1 JC-2022. Taxonomy (NCBI): domain Eukaryota; kingdom Metazoa; phylum Chordata; class Actinopteri; order Anguilliformes; family Synaphobranchidae; genus Ilyophis; species Ilyophis sp. 1 JC-2022. The sequence goes on along the minus strand of CM040398.1, from coordinate 2,387,190 downwards.
TATGAGTTGGAACAACCTTCCAACCTCAATAAGGGAATGTCCTACCTTTGCAACGTTTAAAAATAGTCTCAAACAATGGCTTAAGGACAATCAAATATGTGATCATTTTTAACCAGACTTATGTTTAGGCATATTTTATTATTTCTTAATTTATTTTAATTTCTTAATGTTTTAGCTTAATTTGCAATTTGGATTTTTGTTTTGTTATTGTATTACATTGTTTTATGTTAAGGGACTACGGATGGAAATTAGCATCCCTGCTATAATCCGGCATGTTTACATATTGTATGTATGTTCATTAATGTGCATTGTCCCTCCCAAATAAACAAATCAATCAATCAATCAATGATTGCGTGGGCAGCGCCATTTCTCACAGAAGTAGTCAACTTTTCTTCTTCTTTGAGGTGGCAGAGTATCACCAATCCAACATAATTTATCTATCGCCATCTGCAGTGCAAAATTGTCAATGCATGTGTTTCTGGAAGTGAGATATAAGTGCACCACCATTCACTTGTTTAAACGCATGAGATAATAATAATTATTAAAAAACCTTCTAATTGTGTTTTTCTTGCATTTTTGCACCGTTGATGTGCATTGATGGCTCAGTGGGTAACGGATGTGGAGTTGAGCCGTTGATGTGCATTGATGGCTCAGTGGGTAACGGATGTGGAGTCGAGCCATGGTTCGTCTCCCTTTTCTACTGGGTGGCAGTATTCAAAACAATGACAAGCAGGTCACAAGCCCCATCTAGGTTAGAAGGATTTTTTCCTCTTCCTTTCCTCTTCCTCTTCCATCCATTTGCAGTATAGTTTAAATAATATTATGGCCATGTCTAGGATGGCAGAGGGACATGCGCCATCAGCCTCAGATTACGCAAATCATCCGGCGTGTGGGATTTATGACCGTTTTCAAACACGAAAAGCACCCTGTTTGCAGCATTCGCTCACAGACAGTGTGGACGAGCGGCAGAAGAGTGTGTGTGTGTGTGTGTGTGTGTGTGTGTGTGTGTGCGATCGTGTGTGTGTATGTGCGATTGTGTGTGTGTGTGTGTGCGATCGTGTGTGTGTAAGTGTGTGTGTGTGTGTGTGTGTGCGATCGTGTGTGTGTGTGTATGTGCGTGCGTGCGTGCGATTGTGTGTGTGTGTGTGTGTGCGATCGTGTGTGTGTGTGTGCGTGCGTGCGTGCGCGATCGTGTGTGTGTGTGTGTGTGTGCGTGCGTGCGATCGCGCGCGTGTGTGTGTGTGTGTGTGTGTGTGTGTGTGTGTGTGTGTGTGTCAAACCCTCACCTTCATCCCCACAGGTCCCGGAAGGCCTAGGTCACCAGAGTCCCCCTAAAGGAGAGAGGGATTCACAGAGACTGAAGAGAACGGCTTCTGTCCAGTACAGCAGTCCTAAAGGCAAATACCTGGTACACAGTTATGACACAGCTGTATTTATACAGCAAAAACCTGCCCACGGTATTAACACTGATCAATATAATGATGGGAAAATGACTGTCGGCTACCTTCGCTCCTTTGAGGCCGGGTGACCCCGCATGTCCGTTAGCACCACGAGGACCAGGTGAACCCTAAAATCAAAGAACAACGATGTAACTTAGAGGAAAGTAACTCAAAAACACACACTCACATGCGTACGCAATCAACCAACTCAATCCTCAAAGGTGACTCACAACTACAAATGCTTTTGTCCCAATTTAGCCAGGACACCGGGGAAACCCCCACTCTTTACAATAAGTGTCTTGGGATCTTTAATTACCAGTGAGTCAGAACCTTAATCCGTAAGACGGCATCTCCTACAGCACAGTGTCCCCATCACTGCACTGGGGCATCCATGAGTGAACAATATCAAATACTTTTCCAACACACTCTATGTAAAAATGTGAACATTTTGGCCCTGCCAATAACTAATTTAAAGAAAATAACAGAATTCAAATTTCAAAAAACAACTTGTAGCTTATTGAAGTAAATGCAAATGTTTTGAGGGGGGGGGGGGGAGCTCTAGTGTTTCTGGGAATTTTATCTCCTTACAAACCCCAATTCCAAAAAAGTTGGGACAGGGGCAAACAAAAGACTGGGGAAGTTCAAAAAACATCTGTTTGGAACATTTCACAGGTAAACAGGTGATGCTATCATGACTGGGTATAAAAGGATATCAAAATACTCTTTACATCTTATTTTCAGGTACTCTTAAGGCCATTACACACTGGCTGCGATTTACTCGCATGAATAAATCGCACGTTGAAAAATAAAAAACAAACTCCTGTATTGTTCATAAAATCTTGCACATCAAACGCGAAATGTTTGCGAAAAGGCGCCATGTAATTTATTCGGAGCAAGGTCGTTTTTTGCGAGGTTTTTTGAGTCACCGCACTGCTACAACAAACTACAATATCCAATATGGCGGACCAACTGATTTTGTATGTTCTCAGAATAACGTACTCTTAGATAAGAGACATAAATGTTACAAAGACAACGATTTGAAGGACAATTTGTGGAAAACCATAACCGAGCAAATAGGCTATGAATATGGTCGGTTTATAGCTAAATGGTTGCAATACGCACAACTTGCTATCTGATGAGCTCCCACAGGTTATTAGCATTGGCTTAAAAGTTGTCTCCAGCTATTTTAGCCAGCTAACATTAGCTAACCTTTAGGTCTAACGTTAACGTTGATAGCAGTTCATATGAAGGGAAGATAACAAGCCAGTGGCGATTACACACAAACATAGCTACACGATACGTAGGCCTATTTATTCATGAAGGCTACGCTGTCACCAGCTGGGTCGTTTGCCTTGGTGAAAACAAAGGATGAAAGCTAGCTAACCGCTGTATGTGATATTGTTTCGTGGATATTTGCCATAGTAATTGTTGGCTATAGACTAACATATGGAGAAAGACGACACGTAGGCTAGCTACCGGGTCTGGCCAGGGGCAGCCACTGTGGTGGAACGATGACATCGTTATGACTGGGTCGGGTGTCTGTCAGGGAAGTCGCGGGTGTCTACATGTGATTTTAGCCATTTTGGTAGTTAAAATCTCGCATGTTGTAGACAAAACAAACTTCACATAAGTAAAAACGGACACATAATAAGCCCGGTTCAATATTTTGGCAATGTAATTTAAGCATGCTCTGTTTTTAATGTTCTGGTAGAGGCAAAAAAAAAAAAACATTTTCGTTCCGTGATGGACCGAATTTTAAATTTTCTTGAACGTTGTTGCGTTTAATGAATGACATCACGAACGAGAACGGATAACAAGGTCGTCATCGCTCGACGAAGAGTAATCTATTTTTATTTGCAGGGATTTTCAACCGCGAAAAAGAACACAAGCTTTTTGTTTTTTCGCATCGTTGCAGGTGTGACAGGTTTTCACGCGAAATATTCGCCGACGAATTTTATGCGTTTTCGCCCCGCTTATTCGTTACGTCCCCGATGTGTAACGGCCTTTACAAACGATAATATAACCTCCCTGCATTTGAATGAATCTCTATGGGAATTGGGGGGTAAATTACACTGGAACAGTATGGAACCCATAAGACACACACACACACACACACAGTGTTGGTACCCCTCCATACCCACCGGTGCTCCAGGCTGCCCAGGCGTTCCAGGGCCTCCAGCAGACCCATGTGAGCCTGGGCCGTGTGGCCCTATTGGGGCAGGGGGGCCAGGGGGCCCAGGGGGGCCGGGAAAACCGGGTAATCCCTGGGGACCCTACAGGCAAAAAGAACACAGACACACAGCAACGACTCTGTCAAAGAAGGGCTGGAGGGGATCGGAGGGCTGGTCAAAATATGAAACTGACCACAGAAAAACCTACCCGTAAGCTCTCCAAATCTGGGAATCCAGACCCTTCCATATCCACAAAGGTCTTGAAACACAGATTCAAACATTAGACAATGGAGAAATTTCTCATTCAGAAAAATAAATTATGTTTTAACCAGCATTGTTAATACGTCACACAAAGTGTAGTTAATTAGTAAGGTCTAAAGCTCCACGGTTGGTGAAGTTATCCACTCAAGAGAAGCAGTTTTACAAACAGAGAGGATTGTGGGTACTGAATATTCGTACACTCACAGGTTTGTCTGATCGAGAGGGCCCAGGCAGTCCAGGGGGCCCTGGAGGTCCACGGGGTCCTGGCTGACCATCACCATGATCACCCTGTGAGAGAGAGAGCGAGAGAGAGAGAGAGAGCGAGAGAGAGAGAGAGAGCGAGAGAGCGAGAGAGCGAGAGAGAGAGAGCGAGAGAAAGAGAGCGAGAGAGAGAGAGAGAGAGAAAAAGAGAGAGACAAAGAACACACATCAGATGCTACGCTACACTCTTACACACCACCCGCCCGACCCCGTAACACTACACAGTCAACTCAAATTTCCCGAACAAAACTGTGGATATAAAGCAGAATCTGAACACATAGATGCAGCAGAACAGCCAATTCTACAGTTTAATTTTTATAGTCAAAGTTAAGGACTGAATCCAGGCCCTCGGTCTCCTTACCTTATCTCCTTTAAATCCACGATCTCCCGGAATTCCTGGGAATCCTGGCGGTCCAACAGCACCCTGAGGAAGAGAGGCAGAGGATCGGGTCAATGTCTGATGCCACATACAGTCTGACCCCAGCCCAATAATAAAAGCAGTGAAAGGGCCCGCGCGAGAGACATTACAGCGCATAACAATCAAAGGCAATGTTACTAAAACCTTATATTTTCACAGATCACATCGTGTATTCGCCCCACAGACAGACAAAGTCACAATGAACTTACTGCAATACCATCTTCACCAGGATCTCCCTACGAAACAGAAAACATTTGTTCATAAATCTTCATGCATAAAGACAAGGAGCCTCTACAGATGTTCTGAAAAAGCCATTGAAACAACATTGAAACAACAATTACATTAATAGTTCAACAAAGTAATACAGCTTCAAAAAAAAAAAAAACTACAATGAACTCCAAGAAATGATGAAGCACATGCTTTTATCCAGAGTGACATATACGGCAAACTTTATTTTTCTATTTAACCAGCTGGCTATTGGTTTTACTGAAGCAAAGTAGCTTAGGTAATTATTTTTCTTATCTTCTTATTTCTAATTTTCTTATTGTACAGCACTTTGGTCAACTTCTGTTGTTTTTAAATGTGCTTTATAAATAAACTTGACTAGGCACCTTGCTGAAGGGTACAATGGCAGTGTCCAAATCGGGAATCAAACCTGCAAACCTATGTTACAATCCCAGTTCCCTTAACCGTTATCCTGCATGGCTAAAACCTCAACATATACGCTTGACATTTTCCCTGAGATGCCCACACTAAGAGCTGAACTGGTTTTACAGGGAGTGTCCCAGGCAAGCATGCAGCGCTATACTCACTGGCTCTCCATCGGTTCCTGGGGCCCCAGCTGGGCCTGGGCCCCCTGGTGGTCCTCTGGCCCCCACCACCTGCTGCACCACTGAGCCATCTCCCCGCTTCAGTACCTCTGCAGTGGGCCCCGGAGGGCCAGGAGGGCCGACGGGCCCCGGAGGGCCGCGGTCTCCTTTAGACCCGGGGTATCCAAAACCAGCGCTTCCCTTTGGAGACGAGACGTTACTGGAAACGGCTTTATTTCTAAATATACACTCCTTCGCACTTTTATCATGATAAAAAAGTCTGACAGAGTTATGTCAAATACGGTATATCTAGCCTGCGTGAAAAGACAGCGTGCAAACGCTTACAAAAACATCACCCTCAAGAGTTATGACAACTGCAAGGTTTCAGTAACTTCTCAGAAATACCTTCATTCCTTTCTCCCCAGCGATAACCTGAAAAACATATTGGAGACACATTACCATCCCAGCCATGTTCATATGCACTGCATAAATATGAATACAGCAATACAACCACCTCTGTTTCCATATAGAGACATCGGCAGCAAGGATTATTAAATATTTTAATGACAATATCTCTCCACTTATATCATGCAGCAGAATTTACAGTCTAACAGCATACAGTCGAGGTGATGAATGTTAAAAGGTTTAAAGCAAACAGGAAGTGCACTCTGAAACTTCAATCCAAGTTAGAACCATGACATTTCATCAGATAACATCTTACAAGAGCTGGATTGTGTGCTTGTCTTATCTAAGGAAGGCTACAGCAAAATGTAGCCAAAAACATAAGTTTAAAAATGTTTTCAAATTTATTGAATAAAAAATGTCTTCTTCTAAAGTGCTGAACCTCCCTTATGACCCATCAACACAGATCCCAAGCAATCAAGCACTTTGTCTTAATTACGCAACATCTTAACTGATCTTAATTATATCAAAATGGTTGAGTAATGAATACATTAATGATGCGGAAGCAGGCGTTTGGGCTCCGCCCCTTCTGAGGCATTGCATTGAATTCCCATCCCTCCCAAAATAAATAATCCATCTATTCAGTAATTATTTTTATTTTTTAGTCATAAAAAAGTAAACATGAAACTAAGTTGAGTGCTTTCAGCGATACAATGTGTCATATTTTAGTTCGTAGTCACCGTTTTCCAATGTGAAATGTCCCGGCTCTCTTGGGCGCATTGCGAAGATCAGTGAGTTGGCGCATGCCCAGATAGTGATCTTGGACTGAATCATTAGCTTAGCTTTAGCCAACTCCATATACTTCCATTAGGGTGCTGGAAATTAGCGGAGGGTCAGAAAAAAAAGTTAACCCTGCTGTCCCTGGCGAAGTCGTAGAGTAGGAACACATTCGCATTTGCGAGGAAGATCGGGAGGAAGAAGAGCCGCTGTCCCCGGCATCTGATCAGCAGTTAGCCACCACCGCTAGCTGCAGCAGGCCTACCACCCCCCACCCCACCCCTGCACTGGGCCTGCTGATATTAGCCAGACTCCAGACTAAGGTCAACGGCGCCCTATTCTGCGAAAATACCCAGCTAAGAAGTGCGGAGTAAAAATGCGATTCTGTGAACGCAGTTTTTCTTGTTTATGGCGTGTAAAAAACTACACGAGGAGCAACAGCGGGGACACTCGGAATAGCAACCTGGCTTTGTTGTCGATTAACTGTGGAGGAGCAAGGGCCCGATGAGCAGGACATCATTGATGATTTTGCCTTGAACCACAACAACAAGCGCATTGTCCTGCTGTAGTATGAGACCATTAGTGAGTAGGCTAACGTTAAATGAGATTATTTAGTTTAACACAGTAGGCCTAACGTTAGTGCTATATGTGTAGGCAATGAAAATAGGCCCTAGGCTGTCGATAGCCTATCTGTTGATAGTATTGATCACGTCAATGTATTCATGTTGGCGTTTGAGTGAGAGATTTTTTTGTCATGTTGGCAATATGTGATGATGACAATCGGCTATTTTTATGTTTCATGTTAGGTCATGTGTGTGGTGGCAGTGTTAGGTCATGTGTGTGGTGGCAGTCGCATAGCGCGTTCGGTGTTGTTGTTAGTAGCCTACTATATAGTGTTATTGTACCCACTCTGTAGTCTCTTTGAATAAAAGTGCATCCAATTTCAAACTGGCACCAGCCGCCACTGCACGGAAGTACAGATGTATAGAACCTTTTGTTAAGCATGAACTTCAGTGATTTCTATAGGCCAGATATAAATGTTTGGTCATATTCTGATGGATAGCCCAATAACCAATAACAAGCCAAATCGCAGTACCTTGTTGCCCCCTTGTGAACTGGACCCAGACCCAAAGGATGTCCCAGAGTCTCCTTTTGGGCCGGAGGGACCTCGATCGCCATTGGTGCCTTTCTCTCCTCGGTCACCCTTATCCCCCTTCCGACCTGGAACACAGAGGAACTTTTAGACCGTAAGACTACACCCACCTTCTTCAACACTCCTCCTTCCCACAATGCATCTCTGTGGGAAGGAGGCACTGGGATCTTTGACAAAAGTGCCAAAGATCCCAGTGCTTCTTCAACTCTCCTCCTAGAAAGAGATGTCTGGCTGGGTAGCGCGAGACGTCTGGCTGGGTAGCGCGAGATGTCTGGCTGGGTAGCGCGAGATGTCTGGCTGGCTAGCGCGAGATGTCTGGCTGGCTAGCGCGAGATGTCTGGCTGGCTAGCGCGAGATGTCTGGCTGGGTAGTGTATGACGTCTTGCTGGGTAGTGTGAGATGTCCGGCTGGGTAGTGTGAGATGTCCGGCTGGGTAGCGTGAGATGTCTGGCTGGGTAGCGCGAGATGTCTGGCTGGCTAGCGCGAGATGTCTGGCTGGCTAGCGCGAGATGTCTGGCTGGCTAGCGCGAGATGTCTGGCTGGCTAGCGCGAGATGTCTGGCTGGCTAGCGCGAGATGTCTGGCTGGGTAGTGTGAGATGTCTGAATGAGTAGCGTGAGATGTCTGAATGAGTAGCGTGAGATGTTAAATTGGGTAGCTCTGGCTGGAATTACTGGATAGGTGGTGTCTCGTTTGGCCGTGTTTATGAATTGTAACAAAGACAGGTGAATAATGAAAGAAATTTGTCTCATCTATAAAACAAGTCTTCAACTACAATTTACGTGACAACATTAAATTATAGAGACTATTACAATTAGCCGGCTAAGTGCTTATGCACATAGTGCTGTGTGTGTGTGCACCACAGATGAACCATCTAAGTGTTATGGTGTGTATAAAGTGTGTGAGTGGGTTTTGTTGACAGTAGTGTAGCTAGCAAACCACAGAAGGGCTAGCTAGGTTGTACAATATGTTTGCAGTATTAGCAGATTTGGCCCAGTCTAATCATCTGTGTACTGAGAGCTTTGGCTTGCAATAAAAGCACTGAGTGTTTCTCAAGATTGACCTGGTCTGTATTTAGATGCGCTCGCTACAATATTATATTATTAATGTTAAATGTACACATTTCAGGCTTGGACAACATAGTAGACGATGGTCCCTTGCAAAAGGGCAACGTGGAAGTTTCACAGCAAATATGTATATGAAAGAACAGGGATTATTCTCTTAAATAAATTGCATGTTTCAGTTTTTTGCTGTTGTATTCCTACTCAAAAAATTTCCCAATGTGTTTAAAAAAAACAGAAAACAAGGCTTTGAACTGAACTATTTAATTTTATGAATGTGATTAATTACACACTTATTTTATTTAAAACAACAGTGTTTTAAATAAACAGTGTTTGCTCCTTCATGTCTGCATTCAGATCAGATCTCTGTTCATGTTCAATGACTGTTTCCCATATTCCTAAACTAAACATCCGTTAAGTTATTCCAAATATTGTTCTATGTCTTTGGAATTACAGTGGGAAAATGAAACTAGCAAAAGCGGTTCCAGTGACCCACCTTCCTGCCCTGGTAGCGCAGGGTTGGACTCAACCCGGCGAGAATCAATAGAGTCGACTGAAACCAACAAGAGGTAACGGGGAAGACAAAAATTTTACTTCCAGATCAGGGTATGATTGTCTGATTTACCACAACATCTCTGTGCACATTTGCCCGGCAAAACCTTTAATTACAGCATTTACAGTGGCTTTTATTAGACTAAATATACTGTTCATGTTGAGTATCAAGTTCTTCACACTTTTCTTTGAAATAAGGCTGGGAAGATTTAACGCAGAGCAAGACTGCTACTTATTCAAATGAAAGGTGATTGGGCGACAGACGACCTCATGCTCACTTAAGATGAGACCTCATAAGGTATTAGTGAATGCAGTTTCCCATAACATGCATTTTCCAGCCGTTTATAAACTTCACTTGTGCATTAATTTAGTCATTCTTTCTAAGGGGACAGAAAAACAAACAAAATAATTTGGGCACTTGCAATATAAATTCTGTCCAGAAGAGGGAGCCCATCACTTCCATATAAACTCAACCACTGCTGACTATCAGAAGAGGTAGCGTGTGATTATCTATCCCCTTTTTATTAAAACTGATTTATTTCTCCAAGTATTCTTTTCTAAATGTCAAGCCCAGACATGGTTAGCAGCAACCTCAGATGAACTGAGTGTAATTAGAGTATATGATAATAACACAAACATATGAAAAATAATTAAAATATTATGTTTAGACTGACGAGTCATTTAATTAATAGCAAATGGCAATCTAGCCCTGCTAAATTAAAAGTTTAAATCAGTAGCAGGTCAATGCAATGACAAAAGAGCAAGCTGTTACAGAGCTGTGCATGTCACAACTTCAGTTCCACACACACACAGCTGTGAATGTACACATGACTTCAGTTCCACACACACAGAGCTATGAATGTCACATGGCTTCAGTCCCACACACTCATAAAACTGTGAATGTCACAAGACTTCAGTCCCACACACTCACAGAACTGTGAATGTCACATAACTTAAGTCCCACAGTCAGAGCTGTGAATGTCACATGACTTTAGTTCCACACTCACCTGCTACGTGAGTTCTCCTCGTTACGGGAGGCTGCTGTATTGGACGAAGCGATGGAGGAGTCGTCTGTAGAAAAAGAAAACAAAGTATTGTTTTGAAGCGATAATGGTACAGCTGGATTCCCGCAATGGTACGCACAGCGTGTGAATCCTCAAAACATGGACTTGAGAGTGCATATGAGCTCTCACACTAGTCTGACACGCCCTGCTGACCTGATCAGATCTCTCCCAGGGCTGACACGCCCTGCTGACCTGATCAGCTCTCTTAGAAAAGTGGCCCCAGCCTCAACACTCACTCTCCACAGAGGGGCCACCTCTCTAAGAGATAACACCAGTATCCCACACTCACTCTCCACAGAGTACAGGGGCCACCTCTCTAAGAGATAACACCAGTATCCCACACACACTCTCCACAGAGTGCAGGGGCCACCTCTCTAAGAGATAACACCAGTATCCCACACTCACTCTCCACAGAGTACAGGGGCCACCTCTCTAAGAGATAACACCAGTATCCCACACTCACTCTCCACAGAGTGCAGGGGCCACCTCTCTAAGAGATAACACCAGTATCCCACACACACTCTCCACAGAGGGGCCACCTCTCTAAGAGATAACACTCTCTAAGAGATAACACCAGTATCCCACACACACTCTCCACAGAGGGGCCACCTCTCTAAGAGATAACACCAGTATCCCACACACACTCTCCACAGAGGGGCCACCTCTCTAAGAGATAACACCAGTATCCCACACACACTCTCCACAGAGGGGCCACCTCTCTAAGAGATAACACCAGTATCCCACACTCACTCTCCACAGAGGGGCCACCTCTCTAAGAGATAACACCAGTATCCCACACACACTCTCCACAGAGTGCAGGGGCCACCTCTCTAAGAGATAACACCAGTATCCCACACTCACTCTCCACAGAGTGCAGGGGCCACCTCTCTAAGAGATAACACCAGTATCCCACACTCACTCTCCACAGAGTGCAGGGGCCACCTCTCTAAGAGATAACACCAGTATCCCACACACACTCTCCACAGAGTGCAGGGGCCACCTCTCTAAGAGATAACACCAGTATCCCACACACACTCTCCACAGAGGGGCCACCTCTCTAAGAGATAACACCAGTATCCCACACACACTCTCCACAGCCACCTCTCTAAGAGATAACACCAGTATCCCACACACACTCTCCACAGAGTGCAGGGGCCACCTCTCTAAGAGATAACACCAGTATCCCACACACACTCTCCACAGAGGGGCCACCTCTCTAAGAGATAACACCAGTATCCCACACACACTCTCCACAGAGTGCAGGGGCCACCTCTCTAAGAGATAACACCAGTATCCCACACACACTCTCCACAGAGTGCAGGGGCCACCTCTCTAAGAGATAACACCAGTATCCCACACACACTCTCCACAGAGTGCAGGGGCCACCTCTCTAAGAGATAACACCAGTATCCCACACACACTCTCCACAGAGTGCAGGGGCCACCTCTCTAAGAGATAACACCAGTATCCCACACACACTCTCCACAGAGTGCAGGGGCCACCTCTCTAAGAGATAACACCAGTATCCCACACACACTCTCCACAGAGTGCAGGGGCCACCTCTCTAAGAGATAACACCAGTATCCCACACACACTCTCCACAGAGTGCAGGGGCCACCTCTCTAAGAGATAACACCAGTATCCCACACACACTCTCCACAGAGTGCAGGGGCCACCTCTCTAAGAGATAACACCAGTATCCCACACACACTCTCCACAGAGTGCAGGGGCCACCTCTCTAAGAGATAACACCAGTATCCCACACACACTCTCCACAGAGTGCAGGGGCCACCTCTCTAAGAGATAACACCAGTATCCCACACTCCAGCTCCTCTGAGTGCAGGGGCCACCTCTCTAAGAGATAACACCAGTATCCCACACACACTCTCCACAGAGTGCAGGGGCCACCTCTCTAAGAGATAACACCAGTATCCCACACACACTCTCCACAGAGTGCAGGGGCCACCTCTCTAAGAGATAACACCAGTATCCCACACACACTCTCCACAGAGTGCAGGGGCCACCTCTCTAAGAGATAACACCAGTATCCCACACTCACTCTCCACAGAGTGCAGGGGCCACCTCTCTAAGAGATAACACCAGTATCCCACACACACTCTCCACAGAGTGCAGGGGCCACCTCTCTAAGAGATAACACCAGTATCCCACACACACTCTCCACAGAGTGCAGGGGCCACCTCTCTAAGAGATAACACCAGTATCCCACACTCACTCTCCACAGAGTGCAGGGGCCACTTCTCTAAGAGATAACACCAGTATCCCACACTCACTCTCCACAGAGGGGCCACCTCTCTAAGAGATAACACCAGTATCCCACACTCACTCTCCACAGAGTGCAGGGGCCACCTCTCTAAGAGATAACACCAGTATCCCACACACACTCTCCACAGAGTGCAGGGGCCACCTCTCTAAGAGATAACACCAGTATCCCACACACACTCTCCACAGAGTGCAGGGGCCACTTCTCTAAGAGATAACACCAGTATCCCACACTCACTCTCCACAGAGTGCAGGGGCCACCTCTCTAAGAGATAACACCAGTATCCCACACACACTCTCCACAGAGTGCAGGGGCCACCTCTCTAAGAGATAACACCAGTATCCCACACACACTCTCCACAGAGTGCAGGGGCCACCTCTCTAAGAGATAACACCAGTATCCCACACTCACTCTCCACAGAGTGCAGGGGCCACCTCTCTAAGAGATAACACCAGTATCCCACACACACTCTCCACAGAGTGCAGGGGCCACCTCTCTAAGAGATAACACCAGTATCCCACACACACTCTCCACAGAGTGCAGGGGCCACTTCTCTAAGAGATAACACCAGTATCCCACACTCACTCTCCACAGAGTGCAGGGGCCACTTCTCTAAGAGATAACACCAGTATCCCACACTCACTCTCCACAGAGTGCAGGGGCCACCTCTCTAAGAGATAACACCAGTATCCCACACACACTCTCCACAGAGTGCAGGGGCCACTTCTCTAAGAGATAACACCAGTATCCCACACTCACTCTCCACAGAGTGCAGGGGCCACCTCTCTAAGAGATAACACCAGTATCCCACACACACTCTCCACAGAGTGCAGGGGCCACCTCTCTAAGAGATAACACCAGTATCCCACACACACTCTCCACAGAGTGCAGGGGCCACTTCTCTAAGAGATAACACCAGTATCCCACACTCACTCTCCACAGAGTGCAGGGGCCACCTCTCTAAGAGATAACACCAGTATCCCACACACACTCTCCACAGAGTGCAGGGGCCACTTCTCTAAGAGATAACACCAGTATCCCACACTCACTCTCCACAGAGTGCAGGGGCCACCTCTCTAAGAGATAACACCAGTATCCCACACACACTCTCCACAGAGTGCAGGGGCCACTTCTCTAAGAGATAACACCAGTAACCCACACTCACTCTCCACAGAGTGCAGGGGCCACCTCTCTAAGAGATAACACCAGTATCCCACACTCACTCTCCACAGAGTGCAGGGGCCACCTCTCTAAGAGATAACACCAGTATCCCACACTCACTCTCCACTGAGGGGAGGGGCCACTTCTCTAAGAGATAACACCAGTATCCCACACACACTCTCCACAGAGTGCAGGGGCCACTTCTCTAAGAGATAACACCAGTATCCCACACTCACTCTCCACAGAGTGCAGGGGCCACCTCTCTAAGAGATAACACCAGTATCCCACACACACTCTCCACAGAGTGCAGGGGCCACTTCTCTAAGAGATAACACCAGTAACCCACACTCACTCTCCACAGAGTGCAGGGGCCACCTCTCTAAGAGATAACACCAGTATCCCACACTCACTCTCCACAGAGTGCAGGGGCCACCTCTCTAAGAGATAACACCAGTATCCCACACTCACTCTCCACTGAGGGGAGGGGCCACTTCTCTAAGAGATAACACCAGTATCCCACACTCACTCTCCACAGAGTGCAGGGGCCACCTCTCTAAGAGATAACACCAGTATCCCACACTCACTCTCCACTGAGGGGAGGGGCCACTTCTCTAAGAGATAACACCAGTATCCCACACACACTCTCCACAGAGTGCAGGGGCCACCTCTCTAAGAGATAACACCAGTATCCCACACTCACTCTCCACTGAGGGGAGGGGCCACTTCTCTAAGAGATAACACCAGTATCCCACACACACTCTCCACTGAGGGGAGGGGCTGTCAAATCCTAAAAGTCTAAATTCACATGTGGAGTTCCACATGGGTCCATTTTTGGCCTCTTGCCCTTTACTCTATACATGTCACATCAGTAATAGCAATAGTGCTATCAGCTCCCTAGAGAGTTGCCTGACAAATGCTGGATGAACCAAAATAATATGTATATATATCTTTTATTTTCCCTAAAGCTTAACGAAGATGAAACTCAGGTCCTAGTTATTGGTTACCAAAAAATAGTGTTCTGGATAACCTGGGACCCTTGATTTCGAGCATGACAAGTACTTGGGGGCTTATTCTTGACAGAGTTGAACTTGAATGTGCATGTAAAGTGTGATCAGAGTGGCTTTCCTCCACTTCAGAAACATGGAAAAGCCTGGCCCTTTCTCCCCCAGGTGGATGTGAGATACATGCATGTTTGACTATCAGGCTTGATTAATGCAATGCACTCCTCAGTGAATGACTGAATGACTAACTGGTACAAAGCGCTACAGCAGGAATACTTACAAAAACTAGTAAGAGCTCAAGACTACTCCTGTACTGTCCGCTTGTGAGTTTTACAATTCAGGTAATCTCATTGGTTCTTAAATTGTAGAATGATGTGGCACCCAAATGCATGAATTATATAGAGCAGTCCATAAGTATCTGGACAGTAACACATTTTTTGTTGTTTTTACCCAGTACTTCAGCACGTTGGATTTGAAATTAAACATTGCATATGAGGTTAATTTCAGAATTCATCCTGCTGCTGTCAGCATTCACACCATCAATAAAGATAAGTGAGCCAGTTCCAGTGGTAACCATACATTCCCAGGCCATAACACACTATATCACCATGTTTCACAGATGGGGGGTGGGCTTTGGATCATGAGCAGTTCCTTTCTTTCTCCACACTATCCTCTTTCCATCACTTTGGTACAGATTAATACTCCTCTCATCCGTTCATAAGACTGTTCCAGAACTCGACAGTTTTCATTCTCACGGCAGTCTCGCACCCGAGCTGCTGGAGAGCCTCGGAATGCGTGTGGAGCAGGCTTGGAGAATGCGTGTGGAGAAGCCTAGGAGAATGCGTGTGGAGCAGGCTTGGAGAATGCGTGTGGAGCAAGCTTGGAGAATGCGTGTGGAGAAGCCTAGGAGAATGCGTGTGGAGCAGGCTTGGAGAATGCGTGTGGAGCAAGCTTGGAGAATGCGTGTGGAGAAGCCTAGGAGAATGCGTGTGGAGCAGGCTTGGAGACATGGTGTCTGATTGTATCGGTCCGGGTGAACCCAATCTTCTCACGGCAGCCATAACGGCCTATGATTGAATGTATTTATAAACAGCAGGGATTCAAAAAACAGATCTCAATGCTTCCTCTGGTGTGGAATCAAAGAACCTGTGTGTTATTACCTACATTTGTGATTATGAGTCACAAAAAGTCAAAAGGATGTTTACTCCACTATCAAGTCTTTTTCATAAAGCACTTAAAATCTCAATATCTTAGATTATAGTGTCTCCACGAGACCAGGGTTGCGTCTAGGTGTTTACAAGTTCTTCCAAACTCACTTTGCAGCTTTAGTTGGCTGACCCTTCCAAGTCAAAATGTCAAAGAATTTCACGAAGACTGATGATAAAGAGTGTAACTGTAGCAGATGGCAAATAACCTCGGGGGGGAAACGTCCGTTTCTTTTCATATCATAACGATGACTTCACTCCATTCTACAGCAGTGGCACATTCACTCCATTCTACAGCAGTGGTATGCAAAAAAGGACACCCCCCCACTAAACTTGTCATAGCTGGTTTAATGCACAAATGTAACTCCAAACAATAATTACTTTCTGCACACTCAGTAGGGATAAATTGGCACCTTAATCATGTTGCCAGCTGTTGAGTATCTTTGAAGCCCTTGTACACCACACCAATAAATACATACTGTTGGAAAATAAGGCCCTGTGTGATTTCCGCCAGCTAATGGTGAAAACAGTCAAAAATAACAAAAGTAAGGCTGGCTGGCGATGCGTGTCGCCGGGGGAGACGTCTGCTTATCCTCTCCGCTGTGCCTCAGACCTGGAGGCTTCTGGGACGGTGGTCTGTTGGGCTCTGCTTAACTTCACATTTCGTACCGCTTAATCCTGAAAGTGTGGGGTCACAATGGGGGGTAATTCCCTCAGGCGAGGAAACCCTCCCCTACTAGAGTACAGGCCAGTGAGGTCTCCACTCAGAATGGCCACAGACGCCAACCAATCACACGTAAGCATTTCCCCACAAAATGCCCATGTGATGTAAGGATGGCCTTATCAGAGATCACCACCCAATGTCTGTTTTGAAACAATAATGCAAGCTCTTACCATGTTTCTATATACAGTGAACACCATAATTCATTGGACAGTGACAAAGTTTGTCAGGAGAAACAACCCTCAAAGTGATCCATCCATATCTACTGCATATCTGGCAGCAGTGATGGATTGAGGCTTGTTTGATACCTCAGACCCATGGTGACTTACAGGCATTTCGCCAGCCATGTATTCTATACTGTTCCAGCGTAATTTACAGCTTAATCTAGTCTCACCCCCCAATTCCCATAGAGATCCATTAAAATGCAGAGAAGTTATAGTATCGCTTGTAAGAGTACTAGAAAATAAGATATCAAGAGTATTTTGATGTTGTTGGGTCACAGACATCAGGAAGTCATGGCATGCAAAAGATATGTGACCAAATATTAAAAATTATTACTTTATTCTACATTATGTTAAGCTGTCCAATATTTTTTGATGCCAGAAAATGGGGGGGACTATGTACAAAAGGGTCTATCATTTCTAAACGGTTCATCCGATATGGATGGAAATACCCTCACATTAAAGCTGACAATCCTTTCAAACTCAAAGTACAGAAACAAAATAACAAAAAATGTGTCACAGTCCAATAAATTATGGTGCTCACTGTACATATACTGTGTATGGGGTGTGCTCACTATGGTTTAGCGGATTGGATCCTTGTAACCCCAATATTGTATACCACTGACTTTGTGCAAAAACGTATGGCCACCTTTTTCATTTTAATTTAAAACTGTTTTTTTTGTTTTAAACAGTACACAGTTCCTTTCTGGCTATGTGCACTGTCAGAGTTTCGTAACTCAGCAACTAATAAAGTGGTTCAAAACCCCAAATGACAAAAGCCTAAATCTCATTTGTGAACGGAAACCAGAATCCGTTTTTATATGCTATTCCTGAGAATTCCCAGTTTGGAGATGCAAGGTTTGTACAGGACCCGGAGGTGAAGTAAGGAACGGGAACGGGAATGGGGACATACCGCGACTGTGTTTCTCCGGTCCTCATAGCCACTTCCATAATCTCCAGAGGCCTGCAGGAAAAGGGAGAGACCGTAAGCACAGCATTCCCTGGAATGTTCGCCTGACACAGGTTCCGCTTCTTCACAATCCTGGATCCCTCCCTGGGAATTTCCCAACACGCACGGTGTTCCCTGAGCTCCACTGCTGTTCCCTTCCAGTTTGGGTTCCACTGGGATTTGACTTTTGAGAGACTGGCTGGATCGGAATATCCCTTGCAGGCCAACTTTACTTTTCTTACTATTTGGTTTTCAAATTAAGATTTTTAAAGACTGCAGGAGAGCAATGGCTGCACTTTTATTCCGGATTCAGCTCTGAGTGCACTGTACCAAATATCCACACCAGAGAGTTTTATCTGCTTAGCCTCTGAGTGCACTGTACCAAATATCCACACCAGAGAGTTTTGTGCAAATTTGAATACAAAACCCTTACCAGTGAAATTTCATGGGAAAAGTACAGAGTATCCAATATAACTCCACTGCATATGCAGATCAATATACAGTCAAATTCTGTCATTTAAATGGCTATATGGCAAAAGGTAATTTAAAAAAAAGTTTGTTATATTTAATTGATTAAATCAATGAGGTCCTAATTGTATATTATGATCACAATAACATGTTAATGCCAGAGCATAAAAAATGTTCAGTTCAATCATAATTAGCCAAATTAAGTGTCTGGTCTACATGTTTATAACCAGCAGAAGGTAAAAGAGGAGAGGAGTCATTTAAACCAATGATTTTATTCACATATTTTCCCCAAATTCTTCATAAATGCATCTACGGACACTGCTGTCATTGTGTCAAATTTGAGATGAACTTTGGAAACCCCCCCCCCCACACACACACACACACACACACTACAGGTGCAGCTCAAAAAATTTGAATATCGTGAAAAAGTTCTATATTTTTTGTCACTCATTTCAGAAAGTGAAACTCATATATTATATAGATTCATTACACATAGAGTGAAATATTTCAAACCTTTATTTCTTGTAATTTTGATGATTATGGCTTACAGCTAATGAAACCCAAAATTCAGTGTCTCAGAAAATTAGAATATTTTGCTTTAACATATTTTTAAAGTATCATATTTAATATTTGGTCGCATGTCCTTTGCATGCTGTTACTTCCTGAAGTCTGTGACCAATCAACATCAAAAGACTATCTTATTTTCAGGTACTGTTACAAGCGATACTATAACCTCTCTGCATTTGAACTGATCTCTATGTGAATTTGAGGGGTGAGACTAGATTCAGCTGTAAATTACACTGGTACAGTATGGAACACATGGCTGGCTAAATGGCTGTAAGTCATCAAGGGTCTGAGCTATCGAACGAGCCCCAAACCATCACTCTGTTGCCAGATATGGAGTAGATGTGGATGGATCACTGCAAGGGTTATTTCTCCTGACTCATTTTCCTATAGAACTCTATGGGGAAAAAAGTCAGGAGAAACAACCCTTAAAGGGATCCATCCACATCTACTCCATATCTGGCCGCAGAGTGATGGTTTGGGGCTCGTTTGATACCTTAGACCCTTGATGACGTACAGCCATTTCGCCAGTCATGTGTTCCATACTGTACCAGCGTAATTTACAGCTGAATCTAGTCTCACCCCCCAAATTCCCATCGAGATCAGTTCAAATGCAGAGAGGTTATAGTATCGCTTGTAACAGTACCTGAAAATAAGATATCGAGAGTCTTTTGATGTTGATTGGTCACAGACTTCAGGAAGTAACAGCATGCAAAGGATATGCGACCAAATATTAAATATGATACTTTAAAAATATGTTAAAGCAAAATATTCTAATTTTCTGAGACACTGAATTTTGGGTTTCATTAGCTGTAAGCCATAATCATCAAAATTACAAGAAATAAAGGTTTGAAATATTTCACTCTATGTGTAATGAATCTATATAATATATGAGTTTCACTTTCTGAAATGAGTGACAAAAAACTTTTTCACGATATTCTAATTTTTTGAGCTGCACCTGTATGTGTTGCTATATTAAACAGCTGAAGTTATCCTCTGTCTAGCTAACTAAATCCACTAAAAGCCAAGAGCCCTTCTCTTTCCATCACATCCATGCCTCTGATTGGGTGCCTTTGACTCACAGAAACATGTCAACTAAGTAAGCTATAAAAACATACATTCTGTGGGGAAGCTAGTCTAATCTTTTACACATATACAGAAAAATGCACGAGGAGAAAAGTCTTTCCATATACACTTCTGACTACACACACGTGAATCTACACTGATGTGAAGGTTTACGTAAAACGTGACCCCCAGGTCAGATTATCAGGCAGCACCCCCGGTTCTCTGGAACCCTACTCCATCACACTCTTAGCTGTGACAGCCTCAGCATTCTTCGCCCGCGTGAAGTCTATCAGCGTCACTCCCATGCAAAGCTCTACACATCTCCCAGCTGCTTGCTATTTCCCTACAGGACATTCTGGAACCTCCACCTGCTGACATGCAGCTCCCTGAGCAAACTGGTCAGTGAGCAACTCTGCCTTCAGTTGGACAGTGTAGTATAAAGGGCGGCAGTGTAGTATAATGGTTAAGGAACAGGACTTGTAACTGAAAGGTTGCAGGTTCGATTCCCAGGTAGGACACTGCCGTTGTACCCTTGAGCAAGGTACTTAACCTGAATTGCTTCAGTATATATCCAGCTGTATGAATGGATAAATGCAATAAGAAGATGTGTAAGTCGCTCTGGATAAGAGCGTCTGCTAAATGCCTGTAATGTAATGTAATGGACAGGAACAAAAAGCCAGCACTCACAATTAGACAAAGTCCTCATTTACAGTTATTACTTTTATAATAAATAATAATTAGAAGCTGTGTCATGTCTCATTGTTTAGCTTCAGCAACAAACAGGATGTGTTAGTCAAACTTTAACGCTGGCACGGAGTTTTTCCTAGCCCCTGTAACCTTTGGCTTGCTGTTGTGGGGGTTTAGGTCAGGGTTTGTGAAGCATATTGTGACAATTGTTTTGGACTGGGAAGACTGGAGGGGGAGTGTAACTCACTGCGTCTGAATCATCTTCCTCTTCCTCGCAGTGCCTTTCAGCTGCTCGAGGGTCTCCCGACACCTTCAGCTCTCCAATCACGCCCTGGAACACACAAACGTACACTCATAAGGCCAAACTCTCCAACCATTATTTTACAGAGATCACCTGGACACACCAGCACAGTCAGGACTGGGTATCAATCCTGTCACCATGGTTTCAACAAGATTTATGGTGTGACCATCCCAGATGGCCCGTTACTTCAGACGCGCATAACAGACTGGCTTTGCTGTTGGGCTCATCCCATGGAATTACAGCCGCTGGCATTTGAGAGATGAAGATCTGCAGTGCAGCTTTGGTCACACCCGTCATCTGTGTGGGCACAATGAGCCCTTTCAATAACTCCACATTTCAGAAAAAAACATTCCATCTACAGTCCAGTCACTAGGACCAGCGTTTGGGGGAATTCATTCTCTGCTCAAGCAGAGTGTCTCCTCCTCCTCAGACTGACTGCCCTGGGTTGGGTTCACTGGTCTAGCCCCCTAATTCAAAGAGGCTTTATAACAGCTTAATTGAGCCTTTGTCTGCCCCCCCCCCCCCCCCCCCCAATCCTACAGTGACAGACCACATGCAGAAGCCCCTCCAATCTTTGAGATTCAACCCAATCACAGAACACTGCCCTGTGTAGTCATTGTAGATAAGGACCAACTTTGTACGGGTTCACACAGCACTGCAACAGGTCTGCATTTGTATTTTCCTGAAAATGTGCTATTTTTAAACCCGGGATTATAACACCTTGTTTCCCGGGAAATCCCGTCTAAAAAACCAGGGGCGTTCTAGTAGGCTATTATCAAATGTGCAACCCCACTTATTGGTTTACGGGCTACCGGCATCCATATGCCATATAAAACTATCTTTCAGCACCATGGCATTGTCCACTACCATACTATTAGCTGAGATTCTTTAATATCAATAACAACAAACAGTTTTTCAAAGACGTTTTATTAATAAAAGCAACATTTCTTCCGTACAAAATTATGGCTGCTTTAGAACTTCGGACATCTAAACAAAGGCTATAGGGGTATTAGGCCTACCTGAACCGTGAGAAGTATTAACGCTGGCTATAACGGTTCACTACAAAAAGGCTTTAAGTCTACAGGCAAACGGCCAGTGTTTAATGAAAAGGACTATACCCCCCTCTCAAAAGAAATTACGTCAACACATTTTAACCCTCTTCTTTGAAATGTCAAGGGTTTCAGCGGTGAATTCCCAAAATGGAGAGATTGAGAAATAAAGTAAAGTGTGTTATGCAGAAATATCTCACGTTTATAACAAGCCAATAAAAAAATAAATTTAAAAAATTTAAAAAAATAAAAATAAAAAATCTAGGTTTTTGCTGCAAGAACTGAGAATGTGAGTAATAGGCCTACATTATAATGCCTCAGTAAATATTATGGCATAAATACAATATCTCCATCAAGACACGTCAGCAAATATACGCTAGCCTACTGTTGTGAAATGAGGGACGTTAAGCCATAGACTACGAGTTAGTAAGAAAAGCGAAGGTATTCCAGTCCGTATTCCAGCTCGTTTTGTAATTATAGCTCGGCTATATTTCTGCACAATCCGATGTCCTGGAATAACAAAACTATGGGTTTGCGTTCATTATTAGGCTACCCCTTGTCCCTATCCACGGTTGCCCCCTAGTGGTAGCCTAGTCATTGACGGCGCAATTATAGTAACCTATTCTTTTCTCTGAAATTAATTTACAACTTTAAAAAAAACGGACATTTTGCCTCGTTAGTATTAACTTTCTCAAAATTCTTCCACACGTTGCTTGATGTGATTTTTCTCTCTACGTTTGGAGCGGGAATATTGAACTTATTATTCCTGTGCGTGCGCTAGCAACGTTCACGTGCTCTAAAGTGCAATCAGTTTTTTCGCTTATCAATAAGCAGTCATGAGTAGGCATCAGTTTTTTTAAATGGTGGATACTGCATTTTGGAAATAAACTTCATATATTGATTATTTTATTGTACTTAATTAGGCCAAATATAATGCAAGTTATTTATCTGCATTGCCCATGTTAAATTTCCCGGTTTCCCAACGTCACTCCCGGTTGGGAACGGGAAGGAATTGTGATGGGAAATACTTGGGATTAATGTCTAGGTCTGCATGCTTCAAGAGTCTAAATATTTATAGCAAATTCAATTCATAACTTTATAGTCATGCAGACAATTAGTATCTCTCACACAAGCTCGGTATATTAAGATTGCATCGTTCATCTCAGTGGTTCTCAAGCCTTCTGAACCCATGACTAATTTAACATGTGAATGCCTTTTCTGTACTGATCTCTCATTCAAATTTAGCGTGACATCCGTTCAAATGAGCTCAATTATGGAACTAAATGTGATATTTTAGCATGTTAAAACAACTATAAAATAAAAATTTGCATATTTTAAAACTGCATGGTGCCCGATCATGTGACTGTTAATGAGCTTTTTTTTTGAGTTTTTTATGTGTCATTGCATGGCCTACTTTATTCCTTTTCACAAGCCACATTTTGAGAGCCAGAGAGGAGTAGAGCATATATCCTTTATTGCCATTATTACCATTCTGTACAGAAAGGTTGAAGGCTGCCGTCTTTGGTAGGCAAATAAGATAACTGACCCTCTCACACTGGAGCAGAGTTTACCTGTCTGCCGTGTAAAGCGCAAGGCCCTTACTAACCCTCTCACACTGGAGCAGAGTTTACCTGTCTGCCGTGTAAAGGCCCTTACTAACCCTCTAACACACTGGAGCAGAGTTTACCTGTCTGCCGTGTAAAGGCCCTTACTAACCCTCTAACACACTGGAGCAGAGTTTACCTGTCTGCCGTGTAAAGCGCAGGGCCCTTACTAACCCTCTAACACACTGGAGCAGAGTTTACCTGTCTGCCGTGTAAAGCGCAAGGCCCTTACTAACCCTCTAACACACTGGAGCAGAGTTTACCTGTCTGCCGTGTAAAGCACAAGGCCCTTACTAACCCTCTAACACACTGGAGCAGAGTTTACCTGTCTGCCGTGTAAAGCGCAAGGCCCTTACTAACCCTCTAACACACTGGAGCAGAGTTTACCTGTCTGCCGTGTAAAGCACAAGGCCCTTACTAACCCTCTAACACACTGGAGCAGAGTTTACCTGTCTGCCGTGTAAAGCGCAAGGCCCTTACTAACCCTCTAACACACTGGAGCAGAGTTTACCTGTCTGCCGTGTAAAGCGTAAGGCCCTTACTGACCCTCTAACACACTGGAGCAGAGTTTACCTGTCTGCCGTGTAAAGGCCCTTACTAACCCTCTAACACACTGGAGCAGAGTTTACCTGTCTGCCGTGTAAAGCGCAGGGCCCTTACTAACCCTCTAACACACTGGAGCAGAGTTTACCTGTCTGCCGTGTAAAGGCCCTTACTAACCCTCTCACACACTGGAGCAGAGTTTACCTGTCTGCCGTGTAAAGTGCAAGACCCTTACTAACCCTCTAACACACTGGAGCAGAGTTTACCTGTCTGCCGTGTAAAGGCCCTTACTAACCCTCTAACACACTGGAGCAGAGTTTACCTGTCTGCCGTGTAAAGGCCCTTACTAACCCTCTCACACACTGGAGCAGAGTTTACCTGTCTGCCGTGTAAAGCGCAGGACCCTTACTAACCCTCTAACACACTGGAGCAGAGTTTACCTGTCTGCCGTGTAAAGCACAAGGCCCTTACTAACCCTCTAACACACTGGAGCAGAGTTTACCTGTCTGCCGTGTAAAGTGCAAGACCCTTACTAACCCTCTAACACACTGGAGCAGAGTTTACCTGTCTGCCGTGTAAAGGCCCTTACTAACCCTCTAACACACTGGAGCAGAGTTTACCTGTCTGCCGTGTAAAGCACAAGGCCCTTACTAACCCTCTAACACACTGGAGCAGAGTTTACCTGTCTGCCGTGTAAAGCACAGGGCCCTTACTAACCCTCTAACACACTGGAGCAGAGTTTACCTGTCTGCCGTGTAAAGCGCAAGACCCTTACTGACCCTCTAACACACTGGAGCAGAGTTTACCTGTCTGCCGTGTAAAGCGCAAGACCCTTACTGACCCTCTAACACACTGGAGCAGAGTTTACCTGTCTGCCGTGTAAAGCACAAGGCCCTTACTAACCCTCTAACACACTTGATCAGAGTTTACCTGTCTGCCGTGTAAAGCGCAAGGCCCTTACTGACCCTCTAACACACTGGAGCAGAGTTTACCTGTCTGCCTTGTAAAGCGCAGGGCCCTTACTGACCCTCTAACACACTGGAGCAGAGTTTACCTGTCTGCCGTGTAAAGCGCAGGGCCCTTACTAACCCTCTGACACACTGGAGCAGAGTTTACCTGTCTGCCGTGTAAAGCGCAAGACCCTTACTAACCCTCTGACACACTGGAGCAGAGTTTACCTGTCTGCCGTGTAAAGCGCAAGGCCCTTACTAACCCCCGCCTGCTGTTGACAGCTTTTGTCACTGTGAATTTTCCCTCCGTAATTGGCCCGAATGGACTTCTCTGTGCCCCTCCCCCACGGCCTGTTATCTGCGTCCCGCAGGAGGCAGAGTCAGACCCCCCGCCGTGCGCAGACGGGCGCATTCCCCAACCCAGACGGGCGCCCCACCTCCCAGCTTCAGGCACAGAAGGCGTGGCTCGGCGCGTTCTTGTCCACTGCCCACGCTCAGACACAGTGCGGAGGGTGACCTCGCTGCCGCATGCTCAGAGCAATACCGCCAGACGCCAACACGCCATCGCACTGCCACTTTCACTCATTCTGCGCAACAAACACAACGCACTCAACAAACACAACGCACTCAACAAACACAACGCACTCAACAAACACAACGCACTCAACAAACACAACGGAAACACACTGAACGCTGTCTTTTAAAAATACTCCACACAAACCACCAACACCAAATGTTTCGTGAAACCAGTCAAATATCTACTTCTGTAGTCTTTTTTTCTTTTTAAATTGATAATATTTGTAACATACATCTTTAGCATGCACTCTACAGCCAATGGAACTTTACAAACTGCATTTGGCCAACCAAAAAAAACACTTCCTCATCTTCCCACTCAACTTGAACAAATTACAAAATTCCCCATGGCGGACATCGCAATTTAAATGGAATAAAAACTGCAAGCACTTGTTTGAAAGACCTGGTGGGAAAAAGCCTCTCCCATGTCGTCGCTACAAAGCTTAGAACGACCTTTGTGCCTTCACAGCTGGTCAAGTATTTCGACCTAAATCACCGTGTTCACGTCAATCCTGGGGCAGAAAGTCCAGCAGACCAACAGATTCCTATTTGGGGTGGACTCTGTTCTTTTCAATACTCTAAAGCATGCTGTGCAGAGAACCCTGCGTCGTGCAGAGAACCCTGCGTCGTGCAGAGAACCCTGCGTCAAACAGAGGCTTTCAGAGGCTATGCCACTGAGTACTAATACCCACAAACGTGCTCAAAATATACAGCACACCTTCAATGAGCGCTTCTCATTTCCATCTCCTTCAAGCTGTTTACACTCCTCCCTGTTTAAGAATGTTTGGGGATAGGAGTGCCGTTTCCACATGTTATTCGGCCTCCGATAAAACCATCCCAGGGTCTCCAAAATATTCTATTTTCTTTTGGGTTTCCAGTGTGGTCTGATTATGAGAGGGGTCAGAGAAAGTCGCCTCGGCTCTGTTCACCCATCAGGGGGAAGGGCACGCAGGTCAGCCTATGATTTACTAGGGAAAGTTAATTATTCCCCCTGCGGTTAACCAGTAATTAACTCTTGAGTTACCTTGAGGAGATGAGGGTTCCTCTTAGAGTCTGAGTTCTGCTTCATGGGAAGCCAATTTGGGTGATTAAGGAGAAAATCACAGGGGATTTCTCATACAAAGATGATTCCATTTCCTGTGCTGGCACCGCATAGACACATTGTATGCTTTAATATAGATGTGTTCCCAGCCAAGCGTACCTCCCAACATGTCCAATGGCAAAAGGCAGCGACACTCTTTTAAAAACTAAACCCTCGCATGGCATTAGAAAAGGAAAACATTAACAAAGCTGGCAGAAAAGTAGATAATTATAACTTTGCTTCAATGTCAACATGAACTCATGGGTCTCGCAACAATAACTGGCAGAGTTCCTTTCAATGGCACACCCACAAACCAGACTATAAAACCTGGAAAAAATGGGTCAAGGATGATGTCTACAAGTTTGGGCAAGACTTCTTTAGACAACTGCCCAGTCGCGTTCTTGTCCATTCACACATGGAGCAAAAAATTCCAACACAACTTAGTTGATGCAGGGCAGCCATTTTGTGCCAGAGCGCTGGCCATACATCAATACATTTCCATGAACAATAAAGGCACGTACCAGGAATTTATCTGGGTCCGCTCCACCGGCCTGGCCCACAAAGATCCCAGCCCCCGGGGCCAGCTCCATCTCGTCAGGCGAGCGCTCGAATCGCACCACCTGGGGGTCCGAGTCGCAGTTGATGTAGAAGCTGACCCGGTCTTCCACCACCGCGATGGAGAAGCGGGTCCAGGTGTTGAGGAGCGAGGGGACGGTGAAGCTGGCGGCCTCGTACGAGACCTGCGAGTCGGGCTCCGTGTAGTACAGGATGACCCGCTGAGTCCCGCGGGTGACAGCTGACAGCTTGATGCCCACGTACATGATCTGCTGTGATGCGTCGGTGATGGAAAAGATGACGCCCGCTTTGGGGGAGGTGGGCTGCAGGTTGAAGAGCAGGGAGAAGTCTCTGTAGAAAGGGTTCGGGAGGTGAGCACGGGCCAGCTGGCCCGTGTTAGCGTCCGGCCCGAAAACGTAGCCGGGGCTGTTGTCAGGGCCGTAGACCTTGGTGATCTCATTGGGGGGAGGGTCTCCGATCAGCTGCAGAAGGGTCACCCCGCTGGCACCTGCAGGGGGTACAGGACAGGAAGTCAGAGCACGGCGGTCAGCCACCGAGAGACACCCACAGCAGAGGAGTGAGTTAGAAAGCACTTTCTATTAGTGGGCTTTAATACACGTCTCAACAGTGAGCGCTTCGAGTTAAAGAGTTGTACAGAAGACACAGACGTCACCGGCTCTTAGCGCTAGCTGTGTCTTTGAAGCATTTCGTGAG
The DNA here is from genome assembly GCA_022702515.1 of Ilyophis sp. 1 JC-2022. NCBI lineage: Eukaryota > Metazoa > Chordata > Actinopteri > Anguilliformes > Synaphobranchidae > Ilyophis > Ilyophis sp. 1 JC-2022. Next base: position 2,359,130 of record CM040398.1, on the reverse strand, counting down.
TACAGTGCGAAGCAAATGAAATGTGTTCCTATTTCTCGCTTGACTAACGTTCAATCACCAAGGGTACTCTGAGCCGTTCAACAATTGTTGGACAAATGTCAATATTTTCTGAAGAAGCTTATTATATAAACTATCTTGGGAAACTGCAGGCCATTCTGCACATGTCTACTGTAGTCTCCTCCAGGAATAACCCTCTACACTTTGCCAGGTCAGTCAGAGCGGAGTAAAAGCAAACATATTGTGACTAAGCACAAACATATATCAATCCAAGCACTAAAATGACGAGAGATGTGAGTTTTCCCATTCTAAAAACGCTGCTGTACTCTCACTGTAGGAGGAAGCCTGACCCCTGCCTTGTCTTTAGCCCTGATTCTCACAAGAACGTTCAACATTGGGTGTCTTGGGGAGGCACTAATTTAAATAATCCTCTTCCCACTGCTCCAAAATAGGGTATAGAAGCCCAAAGTGGCTCTGACCCCACCGAAAAGCCACAAGAACAGCCATCTCCGGGGCCCAAAAACTAAGTCTATTAAACAGACGCTGTTTGTCCCCAGAGAATAGAGTTTTTTTTTAAAAGTTAGATTTACTTTACGGCTTTGATTATTACTGTGCTATCCAAAATAGCTGAACTGAAAAAAATGCTTCTCACAATGAATGGAAAAAGCAGAACTCCAGACTCCAGAAATGGCTTCCCAAGGTTTAGAACAGGTATATCATGCATTTTGCGATAATGTGAAATATATGCAGTGCAGAAAAAAGGAGTCGCAACCACTCTTCAGCAAAATGTCTTTACACATGCTGTGATACAGAAGAACATGCAAGGCCCTGTTCATAAAGGCAAATTATGTCTTAAACCTGGAAAATTTGAATTTTTGGTCCTCACAGTAGGACCATTTTAGAGCCCAACACAATCGCCCAAAAGCAGTGGGTTCCTTTCTCATTAGTGAGGAACTTTGAGCCCCCTGTTCTGGACTTCCTCTAATCTCACACAAAGCTCAATCGGACGGACTGCCTCTAATCTCACACTAAGAGCTCAATCGGACAGACTGCCTCTAATCTCACACTAAGTGCTCAATCGGACGGACTGCCTCTAATCTCACACTAAACTCAATCGGACGGACTGCCTCTAATCTCATACTAAGTGCTCAATCGGACGGACGGCCGCTAATCTCACACAAAGTGCTCAATCGGATGGACTGCCTCTAATCTCACACTAAGAGCTCGATCGGATGGACTGCCTCTAATCTCACACTAAGAGCTCAATCGGACGGACTGCCTCTAATCTCACACTAAGTGCTCAATCGGACGGACGGCCGCTAATCTCACACAAAGTGCTCAATCGGATGGACTGCCTCTAATCTCACACAAAGTGCTCAATCAGATGGACTGCCTCTAATCGCACACTAAGAGCTCAATCGGATGGACTGCCTCTAATCTCACACTAAGAGCTCAATCGGATGGACTGCCTCTAATCTCACACAAAGTGCTCAATCAGATGGACTGCCTCTAATCTCACACTAAGAGCTCAATCGGATGGACTGCCTCTAATCTCACACAAAGTGCTCAATCAGCACAAACTCACAAGTTCAGAAGCTTTCAGAGTTTGACTGGTTGTATAATGAAAGCAAATGGTTAAATACACCAGAGCACTTGTTCATGTGGCATTAATCTTAAAGCCTAAAGTCACTCCGTAGGGGTGGAAGCGATAACGGACTGTGCACACAAGACTGTGTCACCCCGTTTAAAAAAGAATACTAATTTGGTACAATGTGCATGAGCATGTCCAATTCCCACCCTAATTTGGAATGGCCAAGCAACCGTAGCTGTGTTTATGAACCCAATGCTGTTCAGGAGTGTACACATCCATGGCTCTCCTCTAAAACATGTGATGTAGCCGGGCTGCTTCTTTTTCACACCCTAGACTACAGCTAAACTCGGACTAAGACCTTTCATTATGTGGGGGGAGCTAGAGTGCGAGGAAATGCGGACCCCGAACCGACTGAATCCTCCCGTACCCTGGGTGCCCTATGGAGCTACCAGCCACAGTCAGCTCGGTCCGGATCCGATCCAAGACCGTGGGGCTCCTCTATGCAAGCCCACGCGTCAGTCCGCCGAGGCACGATTTACCTTTCTGACACGTCTGCGGCCAGAAGTCACACAGGGCAATAACAACTGTGCAGCTGTGGAGAAATATCCCCGCTTGAGAGGACGTGAGGATCACACACACTACCGAAATGGTCCATAAATGGTGGACAAAGAGTTATGTGTCCGCAGAGTCTACAAGCTTTCAACCGTTTGGCTCGGGGGCCAAGACTATTCACTGCAGACTGTAATCCTTTCTGACATCCTGTTGATTATCCCCTCACTTTCCATAAACAATCCCACGATGTCCAGAAGCTCTTCCTCTCTGCATGCTCTGAGTGCAGCGGACCTATAGCTTGGGTACACAGAGGAGAATCAATAACGGGGCAGCAATGGCATTATTAAAACAGGTGTACAAAAATGGTGGATTATGCGTTAAAATGGATTCCCGTTGATTAAATTGTGCCTTTACATAAATGCTTTGAGCGTGTGTTGGTGGCTTGGTACCAATGCTTTTATTTATTCAATTAGGTTCAGAACTCGCAAGAACACTTTCCTTCATTAGGGACCACAGATGGTGATTCTACTGCACTAAGTAGATCCATATGAGATGGTTCCACTCTACACATGACCTCTGACCCCCAGAGGCAGTAAATATATTATACTGTAGACAGAAACACATATACAGTACGTGGGCCTCTTCCTCTTTAGGGGTTTACACCTCATGTCTCAAGCATGGGTTAGCGGTACAAGAAAATGTGTGGACTGGTCAAGATGTGGTCCCAAAGAGGAAGTGGTTGTCATACATGAAATTACACCTGAGCACTGTGTGACATAAGCCCCAGAATACTGGCGTGCTTTGGTTGAGACTCAGTAGTTTTTGAAAAAAAATTAAAATAAAATAAAATAAAACACGCACAACAAGGACTGTGGATGTTTGTGAGTAACTGTCATTATATTTGGAAAGAGACTGTTGATTTTTTCAAAAGTACATTTTTGATGCCACAAACTTTGGACCCGTTGAGGTCCATTCTATCATGGTTACATCACGGTGAGCTACAGCGGATATCTAAAAACCTAATGAAATCTCAGCAAAATTATCTGAATGGTATGTAGAAACATATCTTAATAACATTTTTGGGTGAACTGCCCCTTTCAGTGTCTGCTCTAGAGAACGTGTCCGGATTGGCTGTGGGAAAACCAGTGCTTCACACACAGTGAAACCTCAACTGGTCTACAGAACGTGTCCGGATTGGCTGTGGGAAAACCAGTGCTTCACACACAGTGAAACCTCAGGGTATGTTGCATGCCCGCTACACAGCTAAGACAATCCTGAGTTAGACTGGGATGTCTGCTCTTCAACAGAATCTTTAACTAAATCACTCTTTGGACCCCAAGATCTGTGATTGGAGCTTCCTCCGTGGCAGGTGATAAATCTCCCCGCCCAATCCAGGTGTTTGTTTGGATAAAGTAAAACCCCTGGGGCAGCATGGTCTGCTTTTGCAAAAAAAAGAAAGAAAGAAAAGCGATGCAAGGCATTGGCGCGTGTAATTTGCAAATGCGCTGGCATGCTGGCATATTATGTTACAAGAACCTTTCCAAACCCCATCGGGGGTTTATCTACGGAGAGTTGTGTGTTCGCTGAAATCCACTGCTTCACACACAGCAGTCGGCAGTAATTGATTCCCGAGGAGCGGGAACATAAGAGGGGGCTAATGAGCGGTAACGCCATATATCTCCCTAAAACACAGCTCTTAGGGGATCCGGTTTCTCCATATGGAAGACATGACAGTGTTTTACACTTCAACATGCTTCTCCAATGATAACTTCTTTTGATTTCTAAAGGAATTTGACTCAATTCGGCACCCCTCCCCCCCCCCCCCCTTGTACTCTAGGCTCTAAGCATTCTACCATCGCTGTTCTCATAGCACGTTCCACATTTCCTCTTTAGCAGATGGTTATTCTCACCATCACTTCCACCAACCTTTGACATCTGTGATATAACAGCACTGCCGTTCAAAGGGGAGATATCTCTGTGAGATTCAATTAACTTTTATCTGTACACTGCTTTTTACAGAGACACACAAAGACACTTTACATCAGGCAAGACTGAGCCCGAACCCCAAAACATCCAGCAAGAGAGAGAAAAAACTCCCCAATGGCAAAAAAATAAAAACAGTCAAACAGTGCTGAGGAAAAATTCCCTGAGGGTACAAATGTTGAGAGGGATTGAGCTATAGAGAGGGAGCCCATCCTCCGCTGGCCCGAGGTCAATAGGCAAAGATCAAATCATAATTGAGATGTAGAATAGAGATTCCCATCACAAAGGGCACAAAAATCTTGGGGCAGCACTAAAAGGATTCAATCAATATATACTTCATAAACTTGAATGTAAAGACGAAGTGTTTGGTTCCCCCTCTATCTCAATCACAGGTTGATTATTTCACCTTGGAGATTGCAGAACTCAGCAAACAGTGTTGGTAAAAGTAAAAACTAACACTTGCATTTGATTTAAATTCCAAGTTAAGGATGCAAAGCCCCTGAAAGGGCGGTAAAATACTGATGAAACATCATTGGAGTCAGTCAAAGTCACTTTGTAACTTTATATGTCACTTGTTTTTAAAAACTAACAAAAAGCTAAACATTTGGTCAAAACCATGACAAAGAACATCCAAATGTGTAATTAGACACCTGAAACACCTTTTACTGTTCCTGTCAACAGTAAACACAAAGAAAAAGAAGAAAAAAAAAGTTTGTTTTTGGAAAACTGCTATTTGGATTTTCCCCTCAGAGGGGATTTCCCAAAAGTGTCTCCATACGTCTGAGCCAGAGAATAAAAGGCAGCAAAAGTGGATGCAGCAACACTGTGTTTTGTGCAAGAGTTACTCGGTTTAATCAGTAAAGCTCATCTCTGTCCCGGGGTTAAAAATTAGCACTTTGATTGGAATGTCTATTCAGGCATGAGCTCTTTCTCTCCGAGCAAACCTCTGACAGCTAAACAAGTGCTGCAGCAAATGAACTCAAGGAAAAGATTGAATGGACTGACAGGGTTTACGATCCTCCTCTGTCCCGTCTTGGTTTATATCATGAGGGTGAACACAAAAGACAGTCACCCTTTGAAAACAGGGTCCCCAGACACACACACACACACACACACACACACACACACACACACACACACCTAAACACAAACTTTATGCTGCTTGCATACATAGGAAATAGTGTAGATTATCTCTCTGTATACATGGCCTGTGATGCAGTGAGGCTCTCTAACCCTATAAGATTAGTGGGAAACCAAGAGAAATGACCGCTGGGAGCGTGAAGACAGGAACCCTGTTGCCAGGCAGCACTGTTCCGAGGTTATCCATGGGAAAATGGGAAACATCTGGAGGAATCCGAATCACCATGGTGAACTCCCGTCCCCGCGGTTACGCTTGGTCACCAGTCAAAACATCTCCAAGAGGCTCCTGACGATAGCCACGATCCTTTCTAATACTGTAACAAGATGCCCATGGCAGCCATGTCACCAGCTGTGGGCGCGAGAGGGTTATATGACTCAGGGTGGGAAACACAGCACATCCTGTGTGCTATCATCAAGCCTGGAGAACCTGTTACGGTTCGTTTGCCTATAAACAACCCTGTGTACCATAACGGCATTAGCACAAATCACATTATGTTCAAGAGGGCGATGCTTCACTCTGAGGGCTTACTTTACGCAATAAGTGCAATCCTGCAGTGATTTATGCAACATTCAATGTTCAATTCAGCTGTTCCACTGGTCGCACACAGGCCCAATTTAAGTACTTGGCAACTGTAGCGTTTAAATCTTTTATTCAGCATTTTTCAAGACATTTCTCTTAGTCCCTCAGTGATGTTCCTGAAGCACTTTCCAAAAGTAATAAATGCCCAGCTTCACACAGCTCAGGCCTAGAGGAATAGTCATCTTCTGCTTTGCTAATAGGGACAAAAATTTGAATATTGTAGATATCTGTGAGGTTCAGGGTTTCAGTTTTGACATGTTTAATTTCCCTGCAGTCAGAAGTGCCAGACAGGAGCTTGTCTAAATATCCCATGAAGGAAACAGACGTTTAAGTAAAAAATCTGGTGTTAATACACCACTCTACCATGAGAGCATTTTCTGGCCTTATTTAAAAACACTGCAGTGGAAGGCTCAAGATAAGCTGCCAGGAAACCAGACGCATCTGTACATCTACGGTTTCCAAACCTGTTCCCAACACAGGGACACAAACACAGGGAGACAAACACAGGGACACAAACACAGGGAGACAAACACAGGGACACAAACACAGGGACACAAACACAGGGAGACAAACACAGGGACACAAACACAGGGAGACAAACACAGGGAGACAAACACAGGGAGACAAACACAGGGACACAAACACAGGGAGACAAACACAGGGACACAAACACAGGGACACAAACACAGGGACACAAACACAGGGACACAAACACAGGGACACAAACACAGGGACACAAACACAGGGAGACAAACACAGGGACACAAACACAGGGAGACAAACACAGGGACACAAACACAGGGAGACAAACACAGGGACACAAACACAGGGACACAAACACAGGGAGACAAACACAGGGACACAAACACAGGGACACAAACACAGGGACACAAACACAGGGACACAAACACAGGGACACAAACACAGGGACACAAACACAGGGACACAAACACAGGGAGACAAACACAGGGACACAAACACAGGGACACAAACACAGGGAGACAAACACAGGGACACAAACACAGGGACACAAACACAGGAGACAAACACAGGGACACAAACACAGGGACACAAACACAGGGAGACAAACACAGGGACACAAACACAGGGACACAAACACAGGGACACAAACACAGGGACACAAACACAGGGAGACAAACACAGGGACACAAACACAGGGACACAAACACAGGGAGACAAACACAGGGACACAAACACAGGGACACAAACACAGGGAGACAAACACAGGGAGACAAACACAGGGACACAAACACAGGGAGACAAACACAGGGACGCAAACACAGGGACACAAACACAGGGACACAAACACAGGGACTGCAGGAACACACAGGGACACAAACACAGGGACACAAACACAGGGAGACAAACACAGGGACACAAACACAGGGACACAAACACAGGGACACAAACACAGGGAGACAAACACAGGGAGACAAACACAGGGAGACAAACACAGGGACACAAACACAGGAACACAAACACAGGGACACAAACACAGGGACACAAACACAGGGACAAATCCACAGGGTTACACATTGGATACACCCCAAATCCAAATACACCTATAAATTACATAAATTAATCAGAAAAACACCCAAACAAACCAGGACACAAACACAGGAGACAGTTTCAAATGACACAGGGACACAAACAGAGGACACAAACACAGGGCTCACAAACACTACACACACACACACACGTTTCCTGCGTTTGGTACCACTGCATACACAGCCTCACACTTCACAACCTTGGCCTCAGTGTAGCTACAATACTCATACTGTAGTTTATGCCTATTATTGAATTGGGCATACCTTACAGCTGACATCAGGCAATTATGTGCTTTTGGCAAAGCCTTCTATTGTACAAAGACTATGACCATTATTGGACTGAAAATGTAGCTTTGCTCCATATTAAATGGTGAATTGAACGAAACAGATATGCCAGCTGCCAGGTTTTATCTAGCTCTCATAAATACCCACATGAAACCATGAATTCCCATGAATGCTTAGCACTGCTTATTGTTCTGTGAAACAGATCGCGCTCTCAAATCAAATTTTAAAAATGCGTTTTGGAACCAAAAAAAGTTTGGCCCAAAATGTATATATCAATGTGTCCCTTCACCACACTCCCAGTTGGTTACAATCCATAAACATACAACGGGCAGATGAGAACCGTTTCACCCTTGGAGACAAGGCGTTAGATTCTTCTGAGAACAGTGCTGTTTCTGCCTGTTAAACTACAGTAAGGGGCGGGTATCTCAGAAAGCATGGGTTCAAATTATGAGCCCTTGTCCTAGACCGTTCCCCACACCCCCAAGCAAAAATATTCTGGCATCCAGTCTGATGGCGGTTACAGGCATCCTTGTAACCCAGAAAACTCAAAGGCCACACACCCCCCCCCCCCCATCTCTCATATATGGGATAGGGCACAATCGACAACTCTTCCCACGGCGGCCATTTTCTCCCCCGCACGGACCTGCCTTCATGGCGGGAATGTCCGTGAGGCTCCATTGTCCACGGGGACATGTTGTTCACTTGCTGCAGCTCTTCCTATGAAAAAACTTCCCAAGTGAATGCAAGCATATATAACCCCTTTAAAAAAATTTGCTTATGTGAGCTACATTAAGGGTTTAACATTCAAAGCATGACCGGGAGGCCTTGCGGTGCCAGAGAGAGAATCACATCCTCCTGTAGCTGCCGTCTCAGGACTTGGAGGCAGTGCAGATGTGAGGTGTGGTACCCCATGGAAAACTATGCAAGGCTACAACAACACCGGCGACGGAGACGTATAACCTATGAGCATGCTGTAGCTAACGGAACCGAACACTTGATTTACACAAAGAGAAAAACCATGAGCGGATACAGCACTTCAGCTCCGTCACCAATAACATGGCCTGAGTCACCAGCTCTGAGCTGCTCACACAATTAACCACCCCCCACCCCCCACCAGCCCATTTCTAGCACATTCTACAGCTTCCTCAAGGCATCGCCTCTATCGACAAAACCATCTGACAAAAGTGAAAAAAAGTGATCCTCCAGCCCCACAGGGCTCACAAAGCCCCATTCAATCCCTCAGATGTCTAAATACGGATTAATCCCGATGCGTCAGGAATTCCTTCGTTAGAAACAGAGTGTTTAACACCTCACATACAGAAACCAGTCCTTTCAAACAGATCACTTACTGTACACTATGGAGGTGAGTGTACAGCTTCTGTACCTGTATTACAACATATTCACCAGCTTCTGTATCTGCAATACAACAGACTCAACAGCTTCTGTATCGATCTGCATTACAACAGACTCAACAGCTTCTGTATCTATCTGCATTACAACAGACTCAACAGCTTCAGTATCGATCTGCATTACAACAGACTGCATTACAACAGACTCAACAGCTTCTGTATCTATCTGCATTACAACAGACTCAACAGCTTCTGTATCGATCTGCATTACAACAGACTCAACAGCTTCAGTATCTGCATTACAACAGACTCAACAGCTTCTGTATCTATCTGCATTACAACAGACTCAACAGCTTCTGTACCTATCTGCATTACAACAGACTCAACAGCTTCTGTACCTGCATTACAACAGACTCAACAGCTTCTGTATCTATCTGCATTACAACAGACTCAACAGCTTCTGTATCGATCTGCATTACAACAGACTCAACAGCTTCTGTATCGATCTGCATTACAACAGACTCAACAGCTTCTGTATCTATCTGCATTACAACAGACTCAACAGCTTCTGTATCGATCTGCATTACAACAGACTCAACAGCTTCTGTACCTGCATTACAACAGACTCAACAGCTTCTGTACCTGCATTACAACAGACTCAACAGCGTCTGTATCTGCATTACAACAGACTCAACAGCTTCAGTATCTGCATTACAACAGACTCAACAGCTTCTGTACCTGCATTACAACAGACTCAACAGCTTCTGTATCTGCATTACAACAGACTCAACAGCTTCAGTATCTGCATTACAACAGACTCAACAGCTTCTGTATCTGCATTACAACAGACTCAACAGCTTCTGTACCTGCATTACAACAGACTCAACAGCTTCTGTACCTGCATTACAACAGACTCAACAGCTTCTGTACCTGCATTACAACAGACTCAACAGCGTCTGTATCTGCATTACAACAGACTCAACAGCTTCTGTACCTGCATTACAACAGACTCAACAGCTTCAGTATCTATCTGTATTACAACAGACTCAACAGATTCTGTATCTATCTGTATTACAACAGACTCAACAGCTTCTGTACCTGCATTACAACAGATTCAACAGCTTCTGTACCTGCATTACAACAGACTCAACAGCTTCTGTATCTATCTGCATTACAACAGACTCAACAGCTTCTGTATCTATCTGTATTACAACAGACTCAACAGCTTCTGTACCTGCATTACAACAGACTCAACAGCTTCTGTATCTATCTGCATTACAACAGACTCAACAGCTTCTGTATCGATCTGCATTACAACAGACTCAACAGCTTCTGTATCTATCTGCATTACAACAGACTCAACAGCTTCTGTATCTATCTGCATTACAACAGACTCAACAGCTTCTGTACCTGCATTACAACAGACTCAACAGCTTCTGTATCTATCTGCATTACAACAGACTCAACAGCTTCAGTATCTATCTGCATTACAACAGACTCAACAGCTTCTGTATCTATCTGCATTACAACAGACTCAACAGCTTCTGTATCGATCTGCATTACAACAGACTCAACAGCTTCTGTATCTATCTGCATTACAACAGACTCAACAGCTTCTGTATCTATCTGCATTACAACAGACTCAACAGCTTCTGTATCTATCTGCATTACAACAGACTCAACAGCTTCTGTATCTATCTGCATTACAACAGACTCAACAGCTTCTGTATCTATCTGCATTACAACAGACTCAACAGCTTCAGTCTCTGCAATACAACAGACTCAACAGCTTCTGTATCTATCTGCATTACAACAGACTCAACAGCTTCAGTATCTGCATTACAACAGACTCAACAGCTTCTGTATCTATCTGCATTACAACAGACTCAACAGCTTCTGTACCTGCATTACAACAGACTCAACAGCTTCTGTATCTGCATTACAACAGACTCAACAGCTTCTGTATCTATCTGCATTACAACAGACTCAACAGCTTCTGTATCTATCTGCATTACAACAGACTCAACAGCTTCTGTATCTATCTGCATTACAACAGACTCAACAGCTTCAGTATCTGCATTACAACAGACTCAACAGCTTCTGTATCTGCAATACAACAGACTCAACAGCTTCTGTATCGATCTGCATTACAACAGACTCAACAGCTTCTGTATCTGCAATACAACAGACTCAACAGCTTCAGTATCTGCAATACAACAGACTCAACAGCTTCTGTATCTATCTGCAATACAACAGACTCAACAGCTTCAGTATCTGCATTACAACAGACTCAACAGCTTCTGTACCTATCTGCATTACAACAGACTCAACAGCTTCTGTACCTATCTGCATTACAACAGACTCAACAGCTTCTGTATCTGCAATACAACAGACTCAACAGCTTCAGTATCTGCAATACAACAGACTCAACAGCTTCAGTATCTGCAATACAACAGACTCAACAGCTTCTGTACCTATCTGCATTACAACAGACTCAACAGCTTCTGTATCGATCTGCATTACAACAGACTCAACAGCTTCTGTATCTATCTGCATTACAACAGACTCAACAGCTTCAGTATCTGCATTACAACAGACTCAACAGCTTCTGTACCTGCATTACAACAGACTCAACAGCTTCTGTTCCTGCATTACAACAGATCATATAAATAAATCATAAATAGAGAAGAGAAGACTGGGGAGTGAATTATTATTGAGGCATGTGACCCTGACGGTGATCAGAAAGTGGAGACATGCTTCGCCTGACTGACAACAGCACAGACCAACGCACATCCAATGTGCCAACTTAGAGAAGGCAACTGACAGAAATCAACCAGCTCTGAGAAGAAAGCCATTTTAATTCAAACCTCTGGTTTGTGTGTGTGTGTGTGTGTGTGTGTGTGCGTGCGTGCGTGTGTGTGTGTGTGTGTGTGTGTGTGCGTGTGCGCAAATGCATCTCATCATTATTTTTAGCTCCATTTGTTGAAACCACCACATAAACCCCAGGGTTTGAGGGGTGTAGGGACTGTATCCCATGATTTGCAAACCCAGAACATAACAGCCAAAGAGAGTAAATCCATTTTAAAGGGTTAGACTTAGTGGGCAAGCTAATCTGTAAAAGCCAATATGCCAAAGAGGGTAACGTGAGAGGATCATTTTGTCTTTACCTACATGCTTATCAGAAACCCTACACCATTTCAGCTACGGGCTTGCTGCTCAACCATCCATAGCCGGAGAATCTATCCACAGGACCTGTCAAAGCTACTTTTCAATGAGAAATTCCAGACACTGCCACTCCGGTAGGTTATAATCTAAGTAGATGTCATACAGTGGAACAGACAGATCCGAAGGCATTCAAGCCAATGTGCTCTTGCAAAGCTCTGACTACAGCGCAAGAAATGTCTACGGCCGTATTTCGGCATGACATTCCTTGAATGCAGAAGACCTTCTGTCGTGTGTCACTTTCACTTTTGTACCAGATGCATAGTGTCCATGTCAATGCAGCAAGCCGTTTGTGAGATAGGGGCCTCGAGAAATAGACCCAATTTATTTAGAGCAAGTTGATATGACATTGAAACAAACAGGAGCTGTGTATACCATGTCCGCTTACTGATAAACTCCATGTATAAACTAGACACTAGATAGTTTTTCTATTTTAGGATACACTAACGGTTACATAAAATCACAAATATCTATGGAAACAGATGACATACGGGAGGAATGTTCATGAAAACACTGGCACTATAAAGCAAAGTATGTGTGTGTGTGCGTGTGAGTGAGTGAATGTGCGTGTGAGTTGAGTGAGTGTGTGCGTATGTGTGTGTGTGCGCGTGTGTGTGTGCGTGCGTGTGTGTGTGTGCATGCATGTATTTGCGTGTGTGTGTTTGAGTGTGTTTGCGTGTGTGTGCGTGCGTGCGTATGTGTGTGTGTTGGGGCGGGAAACTCATAACTATCAAATCATAATTTCTAATTTACTTGAAAAATTCTGCAAAACCATAAAAATTATTACTGCTATACATTTCCTCAACATAGGAGATATTTTTATCACAATATGATCACATAAATCACGCGATCTAGCTTTTTTTTCTTCCAAATAAAATAAAACGCCAAACCCATAATTCTGACGCTCACATAACGTAAAAAAATCCATCAGTAAGCAAGTTAAGCAACCACACGACATGCAGGTGCAAGAAACCATCATTCCTCCATAAACACGAGTAACATATGAAAAAATAATCTGTGCACAAGAATCTTTTTAAAAGATTTATATGTGGTGTGAGGCTCATATCTAAAAGGAATGCTCTGCTTAAGAGATTTGAGTCATGAATAAAAAAGGAGAATAACATGCATTTAGAGACGCACTCAAATGCATTGTCTCAACCTCTCCATGCATAATAAAAAGGTTCTGTGTTCCACTGCAGCTTATCAAAAATTCATATCTAGCCATTATACAGCAATTAAGCAATTTAGCTGAATGATCTTTGGAGACTTTAAGATGCTCATCTCATCTTTTGCAGGTAATGGAGTCGTTTCCTTTAAAAGTGCAATTCTTCGGAACTTGATATTTTTGCAAACTTAATCAAGAAATGTAGAATTTGCAATAACTTTACATGCACATAACCCAATATCACATTTGTTGTATAAACGCTTGCAGGACTTGCTGAGCTGGACTGAACTATGTAAAAACAGTGTTCTGTCCAATGTACTTGGTGCAGTACAATTGGATTATCAAAGCAATTTATTTAGAAACAGAAAACCGTTCTGTCCTCTGGAACGTTTCATGGCAACAACAGAAAAACTGAACACATATGAAAGCATATTCAATTTCTGATCTTTCATGTGGGAGACGCAAGGCTTTCCTTATTTAAAAATTAATTGTCCTGCCAAGAATATCTTGTACATCAATTGAAGGAAGCCTGTATTTTGACATTTAGCCTCTTAAATAAATGTGCCCACATTGTACTTTGGGAAGGAATTCCTATTTGCAGCTGTTTCCCGTTCCCTCAGTCTATGCTGATAGCACACTCAGGTCGGAGCCTGCCCTAGTCTCTCTGAACAGTGTGCTAAAGTAATCCAGCTCTACAGTGGAAGACCAACACACAATGAAGCCAAAAATAACCCCGGAGTCAGATCTATGCAACACGTTCCTGCCGGCATGCTTGGCTACGCATAGTTTTGGGTAAGAACTGAAGCGGAACCAAGTTCTAATATTCTCACTTTATGGAAATTATTTTAAAGAATACACAACCGCACAAATAAAACGGCCCCTCGTTTTAAGAAGAATAAAGTGAAATGCGGCGTTTTGGTCACGGCGTATGCGATGCTGATGCGATGCGTTAAAAATGAGAAACGGCTGCGTGTGCAACGCATTGCGAGCTGCAGGTTACTGGTCGCATGCTCTGTGGGAGTGAGTCAGTGCGGAGAGATTGCATGCAGAAGTGCGCACGCAGATCCAGCATGTTAAATTACCCGTGACGCCGTGCGTTAATTCATGCGTGTGCAGGAGGGACGAGGAGGCGGGTGTGAGAGGAGACACTGCTGCAAGTCCCTCCGTCCGCTCGCACTGCGAGCCGCAAGCTTACACCCTTTAGAGCCCCGTCTCCTGCGTGGCTCTTTAGAATGGAGGGGGTTTAGTATTAAAACGTGAGCTGGCTTCATTAGAGGGACAGACAGACAGGTGATGCCGGTTCAAAATGCATTCCCGGGAAGGGATACATTTTAACCTGCCGTTACCTTTCTGGTTACTAACTGACTGGCGGCGATACGCCTGGCAGCGGTGGTCTGGCAGCGAGGAGCACGCCACTACGAGGCGGCCCTGACGGAGGACGCTCCAGCAGCTGTCGCTCAGGACCTCACAGAAGCTGCGACAGGGGAGAGGCGACGCCTCCTGGCCCGGAGAGCCGCACCGGGGAGCCAGCAGGAGGCAGAAAAACCGCTCCAGCCCACCGTGGCAGCGTGAGTTCAGGAGCCACGCCCACTCGTGCAGAACCGCCCGCACCTCCTCCGTGCTGCTCTGATTGAGGAAATTGAGGACGGCGAAGCTCTCCTGCCCCATGCCGGTGCAGAAGGGCAAATCGGAATCTAGGGGCAGGCAGCGGGCGGACCCCGGGGCGGCGACTGCTTCGGCTACAAGAGACCGGTTGCTTTCAGGAGAGGTTAGTAGATGGCCTGAGATGATGTACTGCTTGGGATACACTGCTGGCTCACCGTTCTGACTAGAGTTACCGCCAGAGTTACCGCTAGAGCTACCACTAGAGTTACCGCTAGAGCTACCGCTAGAGTTACCGTTAGAGCTACCACTACCCCTCTGGGCAACTCCCTGAGGTTTAGATAGACTAAGGCTTTGGTTGGGCTCGCTGTTAAAACTGTTACCCTCAGGAGTAACACTGCCCTGCACAGCTGTCCAGTTAGTCCTGTGCACAGCATTCTGGGCAAGGTCAATCTCTATCCCAGCATGCACCTTGTCGTCAGCAGGTATAAGTGTGCCCTCCTGTCTGCCCGTTACCGAGGATACGGACCCCCCCTCTTCTCCTGCCAAGCCCCTGTTGGCAGACTCAGACCCTGAACCCGGCCCCCCCGATGCACCATTACCCAGCTTGGCTCCCCCAGAGCCCGCCCCCGGTCGCTTGGCAACCGGAGTAGGAACCGCAGTAGTCCGCGACCCGCCGTCCGGGTTCTGGTCCCAGGTTTGCACAAACTTTCGAATCCCGCTGGCCACGTCGATGATCTCCGCTCCCACGCCGGCGATGGTGGCGTCCGGCTCCTCGCCGCTGGCTCCGGGCCCAGTGCCCGACCCCTCGCTGGTCGGCGGAGGGGGGCTTTCAGTCGTGGGCGCTTCCCAGTTCCAGAACCAGGCGTCCGAGCGGCCCGTGCAGAGCGCCGACAAAAAGGCGAGGGCCAACCAGGTGCCCGTTTTAGCCATGGCGTTGGCTACTTCCTGCTGGTTCAGCGGCTAGCTCATGCACCCTCCTCTGCCACAGAACGGTGTCCGCAACCTCCTCCAGATCTCAGCACAAGCAGACACAGCCCCACAGCCACAGAGAACACATCAAAAAAGGCGGAGTGTAGAAGTAGGGGGGCTGGGACCAAAACTACAACCACTTCCCCATTGGCTGAGCACCAATGCACCACACCCCCCCTCTCAACCGTCCACCCCTCCCTCCTCCTCCTCCCCTCCTCCTGCTCTCCTCCTCCTCTCCTCCTGCTCTCCTCCTGTCACTGCTGCAAAGATTTTCACTTTGAGCTCCGCTTGTCCCACTTCAAGGTTTTTTGCGTCTGAAATTTTTGAAAAGAACTCCAGCCGTTTTTTCCCCAGTAGCTGCAAAGGAGATCAGGAGATTTATGGCCGGAGGGGGGCCGGAGCAGGGCCGGAGGAGGGAGAAAATGTGACAGCTGAACGTTTCATGTTAATTTCCCCCTCTGCACATCTGTCCACTCTGCACATCTGTCAGCGTGTTTCTGCGTATGAATCATAAGACAACTGAAATGTAATTACCAGAAATATGTCATGTGGGTCACGCTCAAAATTACCACCCCCTCCCCCCCCTTTTTTAGCTGTACAGGTTCAACCTCATGCTTGATTTCTCCAAATGAAGGAACACCTGACACATGCGCCGTCCAGTTAACCGAAACAAAATCGCCCTTAGTGAGCAGTTGCATCAAATGCCAGTTAATCTTCTAAAATTTTCCCTGAAAGTTGAGACTCGGTTAACATGCACGCCAAGCTCTTCACAGTGTGTGTTTAAACCGTTATCCGTTATGAACGCCAGTGACCTTTAGTGAGCCTGAAAGGCTGTCCCCGTTAGTAATGTCCGTGCATAGAGCCAAGTCAGATGAATGTGATCAATTAAACCAGGAGCGCTGAGCAGAGTAGCTAATAACCACCAGGGCTATTGAGTAAAGCTGAAGTCAGTGACTGTCTCAGGTCCTTGTCTGAGATGAGAACTTTGCTGAATTCCTCAGTAATTCTCCCACCTTGTGCGCACACCTCCTCCCTCCTCCCTCCTCCCTCCCACCATAAATCACCGTCTCCAGCTCCACCCAACAACCAATTTTCCACTTGCTTTGGGCTCCGTTTTCTTTCAGTCGCAGAATAATGCTGGTCCGCTCGTTTCTGCCGCTCAGACCGGTACAGACACGCATTTGGGGGCTGCCAGTAAAGACCCCTGAAGATGTTCAAATGGGCGCTGGGAGAGTCTGGGAGATTAGCATGAAAGGAAGGCAGTTGTGTCGTTCTCTAATACAGGCTTTAAAGGAAATGCACACCATCTCACAGGACCTGCATCTCCGCCACTTTCTCCTTGTCAAACGAGTCGGAAAAATGAGCCCCCCGAGGCACTGGGTGAGAGGGGGGTGGATCTTTCTCAGGCAAACCACCTATATTCAACAAAGCGCACTGCTCCATAAGCACTTTTAAAAGTTACTTCATAAAGTGCAACAGGTAACCGTTAGCAGGGAACATGAAACAACTCAGACTTCAGCATGTGGGACAGAACCCGAAGTATAAAATATTAAAAATATATACAGGTGCAGCTCAAAATATTAGAATATCGTGAAAAAGTTCAATATTTTTTGTCACTCATTTCAGAAAGTGAAACTCATATATTATATAGATTCATTACATAGAGTGAAATATTTCAAGCCTTTATTTCTTGTAATTTTGATGATTATGGCTTACAGCTAATGAAAACCCAAATTCAGTGTCTCAGAAAATTAGAATATTTTGCTTTAACATATTTTTAAAGTATCATATTTAATATTTGGTCACATATCCTTTGCATGCTGTTACTTCCTGAAGTCTGTGACCAATCAACATCAAAAGACTCTCGATATCTTATTTTCAGGTACTGTTACAAGCGATACTATAACCTCTCTGCATTTTAACTGATCTCTATGGGAATTGGGGGGTGAGACTAGATTCAGCTGTAAATTACACTGGTACAGTATGGAACACATGGCTGGCTAAATGGCTGTAAGTCATCAAGGGTCTGAGCTATCGAACGAGCCCCAAACCATCACTCTGTTGCCAGATATGGAGTAGATGTGGATGGATCACTGCAAGGGTTGTTTCTCCTGAGTTTTTTCCCCATATAGTTCTATAGGAAAATGAGTCAGGAGAAACAACCCTTAAAGGGATCCATCCACATCTACTCCATATCTGGCCGCAGAGTGATGGTTTGGGGCTCGTTTCATACCTTAGACCCTTGATGACGTACAGCCATTTCGCCAGTCATGTGTTCCATACTGTACCAGCGTAATTTACAGCTGAATCTAGTCTCACCCCCCAATTCTCATAGAGATCAGTTCAAATGCAGAGAGGTTATAGTATCGCTTGTAACAGTACCTGACAATAAGATATCGAGAGTCTTTTGATGTTGATTGGTCACAGACTTCAGGAAGTAACAGCATGCAAAGGATATGTGACCAAATATTAAATATGATACTTTAAAAAATATGGTAAAGCAAAATATTCTAATTTTCTGACACACTGAATTTGGGTTTTCATTAGCTGTAAGCCATAATCATCAAAATTACAAGAAATAAAGGCTTGAAATATTTCACTCTATGTGTAATGAATCTATATAATATATGAGTTTCACTTTCTGAAATGAGTGACAAAAAATATTGAACTTTTTCACAATATTCTAATTTTTTGAGCTGCACCTGTATATCCCAGAGAGTAAGAAAACAAAGCGAGATCCTTCTGTGATGTTACAACACCTGGTGGCGGTTGGATAAGACCTCACAACGGCAGAACAACTTTATCCTCAAACATGAGGAAACACACAGTGCAGTGTGTTGGGTGTGTGCATGTGTGTGTGTGTATTATGTGTGGGACAGGGAGAGAGGGACAGTCAGTAAATAATTTCTAGAGAACTGGCAGAGCATGCAATATACTCCTGTCAATCAACAGCTACGTCTTGTTACTGTTTTCCTGTGGCTTATTTCACCTTCTTAATAGCACTGAAGAAGTCTTCCCACAAGTTTTCCAGTGAGAATCCTTAAGCTGGAATTGCTTTGTAGACAGCACAACAGCCCCTGTTGGCCGCTGTCTATGTTTATTTTTTTTAAAGCCAGTCTCACTGAACACAATGGAGTCTTGTCTCTTTCTTTCTCTTCACACTAAGCTGAGCAGGGCTGAGAAGAATGAACACAAGTCATGCTGGGGGTGAATCAAACACACACACACACACTGACACACTGTCTTAAATTAAAAACCCAAATCATATCTGGCAGACCTGAGGTGAACGACCTCTGATCTAAACTCATCCCGTCCCACAGGGCGGCTGCTTGCAGTGCAAAGGAATGCTGATTGATGTAAGCCCCCCCCCCACAGGAGCAAGCCCACCCCCGTGCGACAGATAACTATCCCCAACCCCCCAAGACAGTGTCCCCACCCAGCCACCTACCGCCACCCCCACTCGGTAGTTAGGGAAGGTGGAAACGCCCTGATGGCTCACTGCGTAACCACGCCACATACCACTCCAGTATATCTCACTGCTTAACAACACTGCGTAACCACACTACATTACATTACATTATAGGCATTTAGCAGACGCTCTTATCCAGAGCGACTTACACAGCATTTTTGCATTTATACATAGTATCCATTTACAGCTGGATATATACTGAAGCAATTCAGGTGAAGTACCTTGCTCAGGGGTACAACGGCAGTGTCCTACGTGGGACTCGAACCTGCGACCTTTCGGTTACAAATTGATTCGGTTACAAACCCAGTTCCTTAACCACTGTACTACACTGCTTAACCACACTGCGTAACCACACTGCTTAACCACACTGCTTAACCACACTGCTTAACCACACTGCGTAACCACACGGCTTAACCACACTGCTTAACCACACTGCTTAACCACACTGCTTAACCACACGGCTTAACCACACGGCTTAACCACACTGCGTAACCACACTGCGTAACCACACTGATTAACCACACTGATTAACCACACTGATTAACCACACTGCGTAACCACACTGATTAACCACACTGATTAACCACACTGATTAACCACACTGCGTAACCACACTGCTTAACCACACTGCTTAACCACACTGCTTAACCACACTGCGTAACCACACTGCTTAACCACACTGCTTAACCACACTGCTTAACCACACTGCATAACCACACTGATTAACCACACTGCTTAACCACACTGCTTAACCACACTGCTTAACCACACTGCTTAACCACACTGCGTAACCACACTGCTTAACCACACTGCTTAACCACACGGCTTAACCACACTGCGTAACCACACTGCTTAACCACACTGATTAACCACACTGATTAACCACACTGATTAACCACACTGCGTAACCACACTGATTAACCACACTGATTAACCACACTGATTAACCACACTGCGTAACCACACTGCTTAACCACACGGCTTAACCACACTGCGTAACCACACTGATTAACCACACTGATTAACCACACTGCTTAACCACACTGCTTAACCACACTGCTTAACCACACTGATTAACCACACTGATTAACCACACTGCGTAACCACACTGCGTAACCACACTGCTTAACCACACTGCGTAACCACACTGCGTAACCACACTGATTAACCACACTGATTAACCACACTGCTTAACCACACTGCGTAACCACACTGCGTAACCACACTGCTTAACCACACTGCGTAACCACACTGCGTAACCACACTGATTAACCACACTGATTAACCACACTGATTAACCACACTGCGTAACCACACGGCTTAACCACACTGCTTAACCACACTGCTTAACCACACTGCTTAACCACACTGCGTAACCACACTGCTTAACCACACTGTCCAGGCTCCTTTCTCATCAGAGACAGGTTAAGCATGAGTAAAGCGAAGAGCTTTTAAACATGCCAGTTGTCCAATATGAGTGTATAATTATGTCAAACCATTCATCTCTATTTATACAAAGCACAAACACAATCTGTCTGGCTTTAAAATTATGACAGCGAAAATCTAAAAGCATTCATTCCCATTGCAATATTACAATAAACATTATATCAAAAAATATAATGGCCCATTGAGATTTTTGTAATCACATTTTCATGTAGGGCTGGAATGGTGCATAGTGAACTGAGTGTTCAAACACACGTCTGAAATACCCTTCTATGACTCACTCTGGCATCCAATATACATTCCTGTGTAAATAGGAAGCATGTTTTTTTTGAGCTAGCTGCACCTTGGTCTACAGCAGAAGCCGGGGTCAATAACCGTCTGTTTCTCCTTCTGAGATAGAAAGGCTATTGACACAAGATTACGGTGTAATCTTTACATGAAACCCTTGCAGCAGAGAGAGAAACATATCAGCCACTCAGACTGAGAGAAAGCCTTTCTTAAATAAATCGGTACAAGAAATGATGGCTCATTTTTTGAAACATGTCCTAAATAGACTTGCTTGAGCAACCTGTTGATTGACACCTGCTGTCTTAGGATCCTCCCCTTTGTGTGTCTTCTCATTCTGTACCATGAGTCTCTGCTGCACCTGCTATAGCGCCTGACCCCCTTCTTCCCCCCAAAAAACCTCCCTTTCCTTTCCTTTAGTTCACATGAAAAAAACGTCCACCGCCATTTTGTCCTGAGAGTCGCGCGGGGCCGGCGCCTTCTCTGCGTGATTACGGAGCTCTGGACGCGGCCTTCTCAAACCCGTCTGTGGGAAACACCGGAAACGCGTACGGTTTAGAGCAGCTCCTCCTCCGGCAAGGGTTCTCCCAGTCCCCCTGTTCTGGTGCCAGGACGTTGTGACTAATGAAAGGCCTACGGAAGCCCTGGGGAGCCAAAAAACAGAGCCTCCGAATCACCTGTGGAACCGCAAAATCAATGTTCGGAGCCGGAGAGGAAGTCTCAGTGCCCTCGACAATGTGGTTCGCACACCCACACCTCAGCTTCTGTGTCCCAGATTCCCCTCAGAGGCAGGAAGCAGGTCTATCCGCCGCAGCGCTGGGAGATTAGATTCATTTTCACGTCACCCCCCTGTTGAGGTCACTCCACTGGCTGCCAGTTGCAGCCAGGATTAGGTTCAAAGTTCTGACCCTGGCCTACACTGCAGCCAATAGGACAGGCCCCGTCTACCTGCAGGACTTGATCCAGAACTATGTTCCTGCTCGACCACTTCGCTCATCTACAGCAGGGCGACTCGCACTTCCCCCCCCTCCGTGTAAATGGCACTCGCTCGTCCCGACTGCGGAGCTTTTCCACCCTAGCTCCCCAGTGGTGGAATGAACTTCCCATTCCCCTACGTGCTATGCCAACCCTGCCTGCGCTCCGTCGTGGCCTGAAAACACACCTTTTCAGACTCCACCTGGACTGATACTTATCTAGGACCTCTCATGGTACTTGTTCTTGTTTAACTGTGTGTTTAAGTTTATAATATTTAGAATATAATTGTAGTAGAGCCGATTTACCCAGTTTACTGTGAACTGCATTCAATGTTCATTACTAGGGATAGCTGCTACTTTATGGGAAGGATGTGCTTTGTCTTTATCTGTTCTGTAGTTACTTCAATGACGTTTCTGTATGCACTTACTGTAATACTCCACACACTGAGTGCCCAGCGCTGGCCTGACCATCTCTACTCAGGCTGGGTTCAGGCTTAGAGCGTGGCGCTGGGAGATTAGATTAATACTCCACACACTGAGTGCCCAGAGCTGGCCTGACCATCTCTGCCCAGGCTGGGTTCAGGCGTACCGAACACTGCTGAACAAACATGTTCACACTGGGGCTCGGCGGGACGGAACATTCCAGCACTTCTCCCATCTGCTCAACACTCAGTCACCATGGCCTCATAAACAACAAGCACCTGAAACTACACACGCACACGCACACGCACACACACCACAAGCATGCACGCACACACAACACACACGCACGCACGCCACACACATGCACGTCCGCCGCATGCACGTACGCACACACAAGTACACATGCACGCGCACACCTGCACACACACACACACACACACAAACAAGCCACACAAGCACATGCACACACGCGGCATGCATGCACGTACGCACACACAAGTACACATGCACGCGCACACCTGCACACACACACACACAAACAAGCCACACAGACACACAAGCACATGCACACACGCGGCATGCATGCACGTACGCACACACCACACACACACACGCATGCACACACAAGTACACAAGCACGCACACACCTGCACAGGCACGCACACACACACACACACACACAGCCAAAACCAAGTCAAATGTCCCCTGATGTCTTTACTGTATATCAGGTATAAGTTAATTACAGTGGTACACAATTTAAAGCTGATAATTACTGTATATGTCAAACAGCATAATTCCAGTAGGAGAAAGTAGAATACATAATGCAGTATGTAGATTTTTAGGCTAAAGTAGCAGTCATTGTACCAGGTTCCAGAAACGATCACACTTAACACCGTAAAGTTATCAGCGTTTCTGGGAATCAGAGACTCAATATGTCCACTCTGTGGGAGGGGCTTGTGAAGTATCTGGCAAGACTGCAAGACAAATAAATAAAAAAATAATGGGTTCATTCCCTTATCGGTGTTATCTTAAGTAAAATTTCTGTGTACACAATGTAAGTGCCAGCATTTTCATCAAGAGGAGAAATTCAAATAAAGCGCAATGGTATTTGGTTTTTATGGGTTTCACTTCTCCCAAAGAAAAATATCCGGATTAAATTTCTTCATAAATCCTGGTCTGCAGTATGCAAGTTCCAAAAAATACAGCGTATATATAAATGAACAAATAAAAAAACAAGCTATGGAACATAATTAAAGGGTCCTGCTATATTTCACGCTAAATCCTCCATTTCCAAAGGCCGTCTCATAATAAACTCTAACACATGTAAATAAACCTGGAGGATTTCCATTTGTCCCTTAGCTTGACGTGTTGTAATTAAATGCCTTGCACAGTCCATCTGGGCGTGGACATGGAAGTGAAAATACCCATCATGTGTGTAAAATGCTGACTGACCACAGGGATCTATAATCCTCATAGTCTCTAAAATAGCATAAATATGTCTTTCACTGATGGTTCAGCAGGGCAATAAGCTTTCAGGAGGATCTAGAAACTTCTCTCTGGCATTTCATCGTCAACTCCTCCTCGCTGAGATTTATAGAATTTGTCAGACAAGCTTGTTATTTCTCCGTGATTTGACATCCTGTATCGCGTGTTCCTGAATAAACCTGATGAACTCTTTAGAGGTTTGAGAAGAACAAACAGAGCTTTATCTTCAACAACACTTCAGCGTGTGGCGTAGCTGTCCGTCAGCACGCTCGCAAGTCGAGACACAGTCACTCCCAAATCCCTCAGGAATGATCACGTCTGTTTACACAGAAAACTTTGCTTAACCCACAAAAACTTAACCACAGCGACAGGGCCTAAAACATCCGACCCGTTCTCTATGAGCTCAGAACGAACATCGCTCCCGTTCTCTATGAGCTGAGAACTAACATCGCTCCCGTTCTCTATGAGCTCAGAACTAACATCGCTCCCGTTCTCTATGAGCTGAGAACTAACATCGCTCCCGTTCTCTATGAGCTGAGAACGAACATCGCTCCCGTTCTCTATGAGCTGAGAACTAACATCGCTCCCGTTCTCTATGAGCTGAGAACTAACATCGCTCCCGTTCTCTATGAGCTGAGAACTAACATCGCTCCCGTTCCCTATGAGCTGAGAACTAACATCGCTCCCGTTCTCTATGAGCTGAGAACTAACATCGCTCCCGTTCTCTATGAGCTGAGAACTAACATCGCTCCCGTTCTCTATGAGCTGAGAACTAACATCGCTCCCGTTCTCTATGAGCTGAGAACTAACATCGCTCCCGTTCTCTATGAGCTGAGAACTAACATCGCTCCCGTTCTCTATGAGCTGAGAACTAACATCGCTCCCGTTCTCTATGAGCTGAGAACTAACATCGCTCCCGTTCTCTATGAGCTGAGAACTAACATCGCTCCCGTTCTCTATGAGCTGAGAACGAACATCGCTCCCGTTCTCTATGAGCTGAGAACTAACATCGCTCCCGTTCTCTATGAGCTGAGAACTAACATCGCTCCCGTTCTCTATGAGCTGAGAACTAACATCGCTCCCGTTCTCTATGAGCTGAGAACTAACATCGCTCCACATTTTCGACCGTGCGTTTTGCGCTTTAATTCCGGCCTTGCATTACGGCCTTTCTGTACATTTCTTGGGAAAAGACGAGTTTTTGAACACTGATATATAAAAGCCCTGGCAGTGAGCACGCATTTTTAGTTCTGGTGGAAATAGCGGCAGGCGGGTGAAGTATGTCCGTATGATAATGGCAATATGGCATGTCTCCAGTGAACTCACTTCAGGGAGTCATTCGGTATGTGCTGTACTGCATGTTATAGACTATTCAGCTGTTTGACCATAACAACACTCTCAGTGCCTCTCATCCCAGTCTACATAAGACACTATGAGCCAATGACAGTCAGTTCAGTGAATTCCCCTCAGAGTTGAGTCCAGAGCAGACTGGACATGGGATGGATTGAGTTTGGTATTATTAAGACTGTACAGAACCGTGAGCTTCCTCCTGTTGGGTTTTCCTCTGTATTATTCATGAGTAAAGAAGAAGTCTGTGTGTGAAGTGGGAACAGTGGCCTGTAAACAGGATGGAGACGGCAGCTGTGGGCAGGAGAAGCAGCAGATTCGATTGGATTTGACTCATTTCACGCTTGTCGTGGTCCTGGCACCACTCTACTCTCTCAGTGGAAACCCAGCTTTACACAGGTGGCTCCGAGTTCCCCAACACCAGCCCGGAGAGGATTTAAAGTGTCCCACCCGGCCCGTTCTCATTCCATTCCCAGTCCCTCAGTGCCATAAGCAGCTGCTGCACTATTCCACACCTGCCCTCCCCCCCCCCCATCTCTCTCCCCTCTCTCCCTCTGCCCTCTCTTCCTCTCTCTCCCCCTCCTTCTCTTTCCACCCTCTTTCTCTGTCCCTCTTTCCCCTCTCCTTCCATCTGTCGCTCTCTCTCTCCATTTCTCTCTCTCTCTCATCCATGCACTTTAGCGCACTCTGTTAAAACCCTATTTGTGATCTCAAAACAGATTGGATATTTTCAGTATAGGCATACATGGGATTATAAATAAATAGTTTGGAGATTAGAGGACTGAGAGCTACAGACTCAGGCTGGTTTGTGCCAGAGGAGGCAGTTATATTTGATATGATATCTTCTTTTTATCAGCCTCTTTTTGCTTGTTATTTATAACAGTGGTGTGAGTCAGGCTCACTCCTCTCTTATAAACAGAACAAACTCAGTCTCGGCCTTGATCAAACGCCACCCCTTACCTTCTCTCCGGCCTGAAAAGACATCTGTGTAACACAAACCGCAGCACACAGACTAATATCTTCCTAATTAAAACTCCATTGAAGTCACTAAATGTAACCCGATACCCGCACCTCTACGCCCGGAGCTTACAATGCAGTGCGCTCACCTCCACACCTACTGTCATATATCTTGTCTTGAACAGCGCAGTTCACATAAAGTATTTACAACTGCCAAAGAGTGTCCTCGCAACGTGAAACCGCCCATTCAGCTGGGCCTGATTGATTGGATGCTGGCATGAAAGAAATGTCCACAGAGCGTGGTGAGTGTGTGTTTGTGTTTGTGTGTGTGAAAGAAAGAGAGAGATAGAGAGAGAGAGGGAGAGGGAGAAAGAGAGAGAGAGAGAGAGAGAGAGAGAGAGAGAGAGAGGCTTTATCATATTATTTGACCATTAAAACCTTAAAACCCTTAATTCCATTTGAAGTCTGTTTCCTATTTCTTGCACATGGCAGGCGAATATCCATCCCGCGGACATGCCTCTTGTGTCCCAGAACAGCTGTCCCACACCGTTTACATTCTGACATCTTCACCCCACAGGGCCACTCCCTGGGGTGACCGCTGGGCTCAAACATATAAACCAGTACCGGGACATCTGCACGCAAACTAAACAAGACCCGCAAATCTTTATCACGAGACATGAGTCCATAATAAAGTCAAAGTAAGCAGAGGTGTCCCTGGCGTCCCAGTGGAAGGCGTACCCGCCCCCCCCCCCCCTCTCCCCCCCGTCCTCCCCCTCCTCCCCCCCTTATTATTACAGACATAGAGAGGCGGTGACCTCTGTCCGGGGTCACAGTAAAGCAAGGCCTGCCCTGAGCAAACAGACGGGTGAGCTACGCGCACAGGGAGACCCGCACGGCCACTTTGTCACAGTCTCGTCTCGGATGACGGGTCCCGCGGGATTCGGCCGACGGCCGACGGCGCGCTGGGGAAGGAGGGTGGGGGGGGGGGGATCTCGGGATGAACTGCCCTGCGTTAGCGTTAGCGCACCGGCACATGACCGCAAAGGACAAGCGAACACATGCGCGGAGCGGGGGTACATTCTTCAGAATGAAGAGGTCAGACCCCACACACGGGGGGGTGGAGGTACTGTACGTGGGGAGGGGGAAGACAGGATGCGCCCCGGACACTTAAAAACACAGAAGCACGCGGACACTGCTTTTCTGATGAGCTTTATGCTTCAAAGGGCTTCGGTTACAGCGTGACACCATTCACATTTTAACTGCTACTTCTAAGGGCTTTTTTTTGGGGGGGTGCTCCTGGGCGGGCGGGCGGCCCCGCTGTTACCACAGTCCCTGTGAAGTGCACAGATGAGCCTGGATGCATTCGGTGAACACCGAGGTTCTCCATGGAGAGGAGGTCCAGGTGATGCATGTCCGACGGGTCCCCCCCGGCTCCTCTAATCTCCGGGTCAAGGGTTTAACCCTGTCCCTGCCACAGCGGAGGCGCGTCGGGCTCTACGGCCTCTCGCAGGGAAACCCAATTTGCGCTTGTGCAAAACAAACGGGCTCGTTCACAAGACCGCCCACGCCACGACCGTCACACGATACGTCTGGAGTACATCGCCAACAGATGTGCCCGTCTCTCCCTCCCTTCTTCCCCCCACAGATAATCGCTGTGTAATAACTGTGTGAAACGCCAAGAGGAAAAAAAACAACACGGAATCAGTCAAGCGCGGAATACCAACACGGTAATTCCGTATTCCATTCCCAAATCAAAAAGGGGAGGAACGAGGCATTCCCAAGCACCTCTGGTCCCCAGGGACAGATGTCTGAGTAATGAGGTAAGATTTGGAAGATTTGAGGAGAACATGGTGGGCCTCACCCCCGCTAACCCCCGACAGCTGCCCGCTGGATCCGTGCCAGCGTTCCCACACCACACTGAGGGCAGCAGCCGGGGGAACGGCCCCTCCCTGCTCCGTGCCCAAGTCAATCCCCGCATTTCCCCAAACAGCCTCAAGTTCATTCATCGCAGTTCCCAAAACAAGGTCGGATTCATTCATCGCATTTCGCTTTCGTTCTGCCTCAATCGATTCCGGAACTTTCTGTTTTCTACCGGCGCTAACAGGTCAGGGTGCAAAGACACCGAGTACAAAAACAGCAACGAAATGAGAAAACAGGGGTTTCATCTCCCGTTCACATCAAAGCCACACCAGCATATTGTTGTTCGCATTTCGCTACACACTGCCTTTCAGCTTCCATTGAGACAAAAATATCTATTGATATTCTGCTCGACGACTCTAAATTCAGCACTAGCTGGCACTGTGACACCAGCAGGGGGCAGCACTCAGAGAGACACTCCCCCTGCCTTACATCGCATAATGGACAGTGTGGTTTTGTTATTTATTTCCTGTGCGCTGTATTCTCAGAGCTGCTTGTCTGGTCTGGGGCAAGCAAAAAAAGGTCAAAGGTCACACCAAGTTCTCCTCACGGCCGACCACAGCCAGGCCATAGATATATATATGTTCTATATCTACGAGGCAGGCACTGTAAAGCCGGGCTGTGTGCTCTCCTGTCACACTCGGCACAGGAGCACGTATGAAGAGGGGATGATGGAAGAGCGCATTTCTGGCACCCGTCTCTCAGAACTCCTCCTCCTCCATACCTCCCCCCACGCACAGTAATCTCAGGCCCAGAGGGGCCACACAGCATCACACCAGCAAGTCACAACAACTCCCCCTCACCAATAAATTCCACTTTCAGAGGGAGGACTGAGGCAGATGTCGGACCCTTGTGTTCTCCGTAAAAAAAAAACGGCTTAACTTCACAGCTCTGACGGTGAAACATCCGCCATTATTTATCAGGATACCCTAAACTTATTTTTTACTTTGCGTTTAGCGGTGACTTGCAGTAAATCGTGCATTCTCACTCATGGCTCTATTTATGGTTATAAAGATTCACGCTGCCTGCATATTTACACAAAAGCACATAATCCAGGCTGCAAAATAATCAAAGTAAATTCAACGATTATCCAAATGCTTTTAGAATATTTTACATGAACATTGTAAGAGACACATACTATTGAAGTAATTGGACACACGCACATTTAAGTCACAGCCTTAAATATAAAGAGACCTTTCAGATTGTCCATGTAATGTCCATAATGTGTTGCTTTGGCCGTGCCTCTGGGACAGCTCTGATATATGAGTTTCATTAGGAGACACTTTACACATTAACTGAGAAACAAATGTATGTACAACAGCTCCCCCTGCTGTCTAGAAAGGAACCTGCAACAGCCTAAATACAGAATTCTGGCAGTTAGGGCTCCTGGCAGTTAGGGCTCCTGGCAGTTGCTCTCGTCTTCAAGGGAAGGAGAATCTTAAAACATTCCACTCCTTAAACGTGCACTGTCCTCAACCAAGGTAAAAATATTCAAAAGATGTGTCACACGTCATACTGATGAGTACAGGTCTATACTGATACTGCTACTATCAGAAAATTAAGAATATCTATATCTTTGATATAGAGCATAATATATGAATCATAACAACCTTAACCTTCCATAGTTACCCTGTCTGTTCTAGACTACACCTGGAAAAGAGGGCATGTCTTTAACCCATAAACAGAACCAGGTTGTGGTTTCTACTGATAAAACAAAAAATAAAAATAAAAATTCTCTGAGGCAACCAGAACTTCTGCTCTAGCCTACTGCCTCTACTGGCAGCTGGAAGTACTGCATAGCACAACTATGTCAGTGAATTATATGGAGAACCCAAATGACTCCAAAACCTGCTTGATTTGAATATTCATTGGCCTGCAGTGCAACGGTAGATGCTGTTGATTTGGCAGTAATGTTTGATTCACTCTTCCGGGTGACATCGACTGCACGCATGCTTGTAATACTGATAACAACCACCGGAGGGCAGACATTTTGAGAACGAGTAGCAGAAAAATAAGTTTACTACAAACCGCATTGAACTTCAGCTCAAGATCTATCAGGCAGTGGTCTCATAGTTATATTTACTTAACGTGAAAAATATGAACATGATCAATTTAGTAGAGACAATTATATGTGTAAATCTCTCAGGCTGGCACGTTGAGGAGAGGCGACTGATGCACAGGAGGCATAGCTGCCCATGTTTAACAGGATATGACAGAGATAACATCAACCTCTTAAAAATATGCAGTCTGATCAGATTAATCAGAGGGAATAAAGCGAACAGCCCAGCCGCTTTCTAACAAAGACGCAGCTGTCTAAACAAAGGCAGGTATTCTGGGTGCTAACGCGGCTCGTCAGCGGCGGGCGGCCTATAAACAGATAAGGCAGCAGCAGAGGGAAGAGCTGTGAGTCAGGTGACCGGGCGTCGCTCTCTTCCCTCTCACAGCGAGACCCGGTGACATCATTCAGGTGCATGATCAATAGCAGAAAGGGAATTATTATGGTAACTATGGCAACTGACTCAAATGAATCAATGGAAAATGGCTCTTACTATTTACTGCTGAATGCTCCTCAGCACAGCACATGTGCACCCACATACAAACATACACACACATGTGCACCCACATACAAAAATACACACACACGCACGCACACACACACACGCGCACACACACACACACGCACACACACACACATGACACACACGCACACACACGCACACACACACACGCACACACACACACACGACACACGCGCACACACACGCACGCGCACACACACGCGCACACACACACACACGACACACACGCACACACACACACGACACGCACGCACACAAGCACACACGCACGCACACAAGCACACATGCACAGCAGGACTTGGCACCTGCCCACACTGCCAAAAGTACCAAAAGCTGGTTCAATGACCATGGTATTACTGTGCTTGATTGGCCAGCAAGCTCACCTGACCTGTCAAGAGAAAGATGAGAGACACCAGACCCAACAATGCAGATGACCCAAAGGCCGCTATCAAAGCAACCTGGGCTTCCATTACACCTCAGCAGTGCCACAGGCTGATCGCCTCCATGCCACGCCGCATTGATGCAGTAATTCATGCAAAAGGAGCCCCAACCAAGTATTGAGTGCATAGAAATGAACATACTTTTCAGAAGGCTGACATTTCTGTTTAAAATATCCTTTTTTATTGATCTTATGTAATATTCAAATTTTCTGAGACACTGAATTTGGGTTTTCATTAGCTGTAAGCCATAATCATCAAAATTACAAGAAATAAAGGCTTGAAATATTTCACTCTATGTGTAATGGATCTATATAATATATGAGTTTCACTTTCTGACATGAGTGACAATTTTTTTAAAACTTTTTCACGATATTCAAATTTTTTGAGCTGCACCTGTATATATCCTTCTGATAAGTCCCTTCTGCAGTGCATTCTCATGTCAATAGGGGGAGACAGAGGACCGTTTAAAGCAGAAACGGCCTCAGGTGAGGAGGGTTGAGCGCTAACAGATTTGACACCATCAGTGGGGAATGTTACACCTGAGGGCTGTGATTATCAGGGTCTAAAGGCAGTGTGGAGTGTGTAGAGGCTCACGGCTCGATCTGGAGTGACCTGCAGAGTTCCACATGCGGCACAGGCAGAATTAGCCTAGCCTTGTGTCTCTCACCAAATGTCCCCAACCACAGGGGCAAAACAAGTGTACAAAATGCTAATCATTAACCTGTTTTCAGACCGCAGACGCCCACAACCACATCTCCCAGGGATACAGACATGGGTATGTCAAGGGCCAGGAATTTCAGAGGCCAGTAGGGTAGTACAGGTGACGGCTTCTTACCAGCGACATTTACCAAGAGCAAAGGCGTAGAAGCACAAGTTACAAATTAAACAAATTATCCTTACTGAAGGGAAGGCCAGAGATGACTTAAATGGCTGCCCTCCGTTTACCTTGCAACTGTGAACAAGAATTGTGCTGGACAAGAACAGCTCCAAGACTATGCCTCTTCAAGTTCTGAATGGGGACCGTTAAAAGTGTGAATGGACGTGGTAAAAGGATTCCCAGGCTCATTAATAAAGCAAGACTGGCCCCAAACACTTGACCCCCATGTCTGCTTGGCGTGGTCAGGCCGCTGGGGAGCGACGGGGTGAAAGTCGGCTGTTTCCGAGTGACTGAAACGCAAGCGGCCCCGCACTGTCTCACCGACTTGATGGCGAATGTCACACAGACCTCAGACGAACGCCACAAGCATCTAACCCTTTCACTGTGCTGTCCGGCTTTTAAAACCAACATCCATCTCAACAATGAAAAAGGCGGTTTGCAAACTCCAGGAGGCAGGGGAGGGAGCGGAGACCGCAGACAGCAGCTGCTTGTAGGGGAACGTAGGGGTAGGGGTCTTTGAAGAGCCCCCACTCAGTGGTCTAGGCTGATGGGGCTTTGAACTGCATAGAGCAGCTGCAGTGCGACTGACCAATAGGAACGCAGTACAAGCGATCCACAAGACAACCAGAGATGACAGGACCTTCTCGGGCCTAGAGGCATACACCACCCTACCTGATCAAAGACTCACAGCGACTGAAGGCCACGCCCGCTAAACCACAAGCAAAGCTAAAAGATCTGCTTCGATACCGCCTGCCACTTTAAACTATAAATGACCCCTCTCAATGCATATGAAGGGACCGTGGCAGTGACCCGCCGAGTTTAACAAGAGGTTGTTCTCATCGCAAATAAATAGCCCTGATTAAAAGCAAAACTGCAGTGCCAGGTTTCTGGGATGGTCGGCCTGCCAGGAGAACGGGAGGAGAGACACGTGACACGGAGCGAGGCAGGCGACGACATAACAAGCCGTCAGTCTTTAAAAGCCACCTCTACCCACGCTGCCCACCTCTATGTGTGCGTCACCCTGCCAGAAACAAACGGATATGAACACAGGGAGAGGCGCTGTTCAGCTCTGGGATTAATATGTGATTCTGGGAGCCTGGCCTCACGCAGCCAACTGTACCTTAGAAACGCTTTCTACGCGGTTTCTCTTTTCACAATTTTACAGGAGAAGATATGAAAATCGGGGAAAATAGGATGCTTGTAATTCTAAAATTGTCATAACTTTGAAAGTGCCAAACAATTTAATTTAAAAGAATTTAACCCTCTATTAATTGTAATCCTCACTCACAATAAACTATGTGTTTTAAACAGGCTTCTCTGTTAAAGTTCATAATCATAATTAAATCAGGCTTAGTTTTTGCATTCCCTTTTCAGTGACCCAATATAATGGCCTTTTTCAAACCGTTTTGTTCTCACCTATCTTTAAATCAAATGCTGTTGACATTCACATTATTCTTTACAAATAGTGTCAATATGTCCAATTGTCTTATTTTGAAAGTATATTCTGTGTATTAGAATGGAAAGTGTAACTTGTTTCTGTCAAATGCTCATGTTTGGCATCAGTGATAATCAGGAGCTTGATATTAATAAGGGATAATTGCATGTTCTACCGTTCATGCCAGATCAGTTGACCAGACAGATTGTCACTTTGAGGCGGATAACTCTGGGTTCTACTCTAATTAAATGCTGATCATTTATGATGTCATATCATGCAATGTCAACATTAAAGTTTCTCCTTGGGATCCTCTGTAATACATGCATGTTTAAATGATCGTTTTATGTCCTTGTACAAACAGAAGTATTTGTGCAGTAGCATCGCAGGTTAGCATCCTTGTGGTAAAGCTGTACTCGAGTGCTGGCATGTGGACGTGGGCGGACTCTTCTCTCTGCTAACATGATTTGGGAGGACAACAAAGGCCATTGAGAAAAAGGCCCATCAAAGGGTAAATAGGTGGGAAATGGTGTCTGCTAGTCAGAGAATAGCTCCGCCCCCAGCCCCCTCGGGGTCCACCCCCTGCCCCACGCCTCGCGAAAAATCAAGAGTGGTCATCGAGTCCTCTCCAGGCTACAACCCCACCACCCCACCACCCCACCACCCCACCACCCCCACCCGACACACACACCCACACCCTTCCCCCACATCTTTCAGCTGCTCACCGCAAACACCGGCACATTCTACCACATCATAAGGCCTCAAAATTCAAATGACAAACTCTCCCGTCCACACACATACTACATCAGTCCCAACTTTGAAGTAAAGCTCTCCTTTGTAAAGGGGTTACCGATGGAGAATTGTTGTGGCAGCCCCCATAATTGAGACTAAATTAGGTCTCCTGCTTGGACAAGAAGCCCCGTGTTTTTCATCTTGCTACATGGAATGAGTTACACAGACCTCCGACTCGTGTATAATAAAGGGCTTAGCTTCTTGCTTTGCAAGTGGAAAAAAAGGTTATTTTTCACCTGAGGAAGTAATGGAGAAGCTGGTGATATGTTAAGACATGCAGTTACCTGGAGAGTACATAACTGACATTAAAAAAAACATTTTTTAAATACCGTCTGGGTTTTAGACAATTAATTATGTCCAGTTTTCCATGACTCATGTTCAGGAGTGTCTAGTTTACTGTGCTGGTTTGCCCTCATGGGGAAATGTGATGGAGCTGCAAGACTACAGAAAAACTACAGTCATCAAATCTTATTGCTAAGTAACACACACCCTGTTTCAGATATACTGTGAGACAGACACTGTGATGTTTCTTTCTGTGAAAATCCACATGGAGCTTCACGGAAAGCCAAAGAGAGGTTGAAGAGGCATCCCAAACTATGTTATTAAGAAGGTTTCCGTAAACAGCCGAACGTACACAAACACGGTACGCGAAGGCGTGGAGGGAAAGTCCATACACACGGCCAGCGGTCTTCCTCTCCATATTATAAACATCCACCTTCCCTGAACACCAGCCCCAGCACACACACAGCCTGAACACCAGCCCCAGTACATAAACGCAGCCTGAACACCAGCCCCAGCACATAAACGCAGCCTGAACACCAGCCCCAGCACACAAACTCAGCCTGAATACCAGCCCCAGCACACAAACACAGCCTGAACACCAGCCCCAGCACACAAACGCAGCCTGAACACCAGCCCCAGCACATAAACGGAGCCTGAACACCAGCCCCAGCACACAAACACAGCCTGAACGCCAGCCCCAGCACACAAACACAGCCTGAACACCAGCCCCAGCACACAAACACAGCCTGAACGCCAGCCCCAGCACACAAACGCAGCCTGAACACCAGCCCCAGCACACAAACTCAGCCTGAACGCCAGCCCCAGCACACAAACACAGCCTGAACGCCAGCCCCAGCACACAAACACAGCCTGAAGCTGAAATTAGGGCTCCATTATATGAATCACAGCTCTCCGATTTCTGCGTTTTCACCTTAAGTCAGACAACTTAACAGCCTCCCAGGGCAGGGGAGCGTGTGCATTTAGGTATGCCAGAAACCACAGCAACCCCTGCTTGAGCCGCATGAACACCTGATCTGGGACAGCTAACATTCAGGCGCTATTTTCTAAATGGTTTATTTCGCTAACAAAAATAAGAGGAACACCCTGTCGATGTCTCTGAAAAAACATGAGTCACCCCCATCCCCCCCCACCAGCACAAAACCCTTTCCTAATCTCTGAGTAATTTCAGCGCAGTGCTGAAATCTTTACCCCCTCCTACCCCAAGATCCTCACTAATAACTAGGATCTGGTGCCTTTCTCCTGCGTTCTCCCAGGACTACACTATTTCACTACGCCAAGGAAGCAAAGGGTTACATCTCCTGCACAGACCGGCCTTGTTCCCCCGTAATCCTGAAACCAGACTCCAAAGTCACTGGGTTTAAACATCAAAACCCACTCTCTGAAAACGACCTTGCGCAAACACGTTCTCCGCTACCCTCGCAAAATGAAAAGGAGCCATTTTCGGTCGCTTTATAGGTGATAAACCATTTCGTTTGCCTGGGAGGCGTGCTTCAGCTTGGTCTCTCTCTCATAGAGCTCTGAACCTGAGTCAGTGTGCGTAGAGTCAGAGTCAAAGTCATTCCAGGCTTCAGTGAGAATGAAAAAAATCTATATGAAAATAATTCTTCAGAATGAAGGAAATCCCACCCCGGTGAGTAACGGGGATGTGAAATCAGACAACCCAAGCACAACCTAACCTCACCTGATATGAATTCAGAACTCTGTGAAATCAGACAACGCAAGCACAACCTAACCTCACCAGATGACGGCAATCATGGAATGAAGTTGAGCGGATCGCATCGTATGGATAAGCAGCTCAAGGCTCTTAGTCCGAACAGTGATGAGGGAATTAGGGAAGACAGCTGACCCTTTCGCCAGCTCCACCTGACCCTGGCGTTAAGCCGTCTGCGGGCTCGCAAGTAAGCCACTTTCCCTGGGGAAACATCCTGAAGTGGGCTGAACAGGAGAGCATTTTTAAAAATGCGCTCAGCCTTACAAATGCCTCCAAAATCTGTTCAGTCTCTCTCCCCCTCCTGCAACTTTCAGAAACGTTTTCCCACACTCACGGAAAATGGCTCCAGAATAGCTGATGTTGAAAAGGAAGGAGATGGAACATACCATCTCACAATTAATAATAAAAGAAAAACACAGCCAGCCGTCAGCTGTCCTATTTTTGTTTATGGGAGCTGGTGTGCAGGCGTGAGACACTAGTGAGCATGCTCAGAATGAGCTGTAAAATGCCAGGGCCCAGGTGAGACAGCACTAGGCAAGCACACAGCTGTGCGACGTACAGTGGAGGGATGTGATGTTGGCGGTAAGTGCGAGCTGTAAAATGCCAGGGCCCAGGTGAGACAGCACTAGGCAAGCACACAGCTGTGCGGCGTACAGTGGAGGGATGTGATGTTGGCGGTAAGTGCGAGCTGTAAAATGCCAGGGCCCAGGTGAGACAGCACTAGGCAAGCACACAGCTGTGCGGCATACAGTGGAGGGATGTGATGTTGGCGGTAAATGCGAGCTGTAAAATGCCAGGGCCCAGGTGAGACAGCACTAGGCAAGCACACAGCTGTGCGGCGTACAGTGGAGGGATGTGATGTTGGCGGTAAGTGCGAGCTGTAAAATGCCAGGGCCCAGGTGAGACAGCACTAGGCAAGCACACAGCTGTGCGGCGTACAGTGGAGGGATGTGATGTTGGCGGTAAGTGCGAGCTGAATGCATGAATGGGGTCTGAGAGGGAGAAGTGGCTGCAGAGAGAAGGCAGGCTCAGGACAGAACAGACCTCATTCTACCCTCTCTCCACCCTGTCCAAAACCAGTGCCCCCTGTAGGGCATACATTCCAACTTAATTACCGCACAGGAACAAAAGCCCCCCCCACCCCAAAAAAAAGAATTCCAGTCATGTCTGTTCAGGCTTGGCCTTACCTCAGCCTCATATGCAAAAAGCTACTCCTGGATAAACATGGAAAGGAGCCCTTTAGCCAATCAGCATCTGACTATTATTTTAGACATTTAGGTGAGACTGCCAGAGCAGCTTAGAGCCTTTTCATACACTCTACACCCCACCT
Organism: Ilyophis sp. 1 JC-2022; assembly: GCA_022702515.1. Lineage (NCBI taxonomy): Eukaryota > Metazoa > Chordata > Actinopteri > Anguilliformes > Synaphobranchidae > Ilyophis > Ilyophis sp. 1 JC-2022. Next base: position 2,321,363 of record CM040398.1, on the reverse strand, counting down.
GGGAATCCAACCTGCAAACACGGCGTCGCAAGGCCAGCTTCTGGCGTTCAGGGTTCCGCTGCTACAGGTTGCCAGTATAAGGGCAATTCCGTACAGGTGTGCCTGCTCGACTCATCGTGCTTTTCACAAGATTTTCGTGACTTAAAATCTTACTTTGATTACAAGTGTATATTCAACTACGGTTTTAATTAAATATATTATTATTATTCATACGCCTTTCCACTGTGTTACAAACCGTTATCATAGTCTTTAAAAGATTGTAGTGTTAAAGAAGTAAACTTGGTATCTGGTATCTGGTAAAGGACGGTTGTAGTGTAATGGATAAGCTCTATGGTCTGGTATCTGTTAAAGGCATACTGAACTTTGTTTGATCATAATGTTGTATAGCTACCTGTTGTAACCCCTTCTCTGTGCTCTGGTTCACTGTGCTGAGAGAAAAAGCACAGTAAAGTAAACACAGTAAGCCCCTTCTCTGTGCTCTGGTTCACTGTGCTGAGAGAAAAAGCACAGTAAAGTAAACACAGTAAGCCCCTTCTCTGTGCTCTGGTTCACTGTGCTGAGAGAAAAAGCACAGTAAAGTAAACACAGTAAGCCCCTTCTCTGTGCTCTGGTTCACTGTGCTAAGAGAAAAAGCACAGTAAAGTAAACACAGTAAGCCCCTTCTCTGTGCTCTGGTTCACTGTGCTGAGAGAAAAAGTAAAACAGTAAAACACAAGCCCTCCTTCTCTGTTGTCTGTTCACTGGAAGAGAAGAAAAAAAAAAACAGTAAGTAGTAACACACCCTTCCCCTTCTCTCTGTCTTGTGTGTGAGAGAGAAAAAAAAAAATAGTAAACACAGTAAGCCCCTTCTCTGTGCTCTGGTTCACTGTGCTGAGAGAAAAAGCACAGTAAAGTAAACACAGTAAGCCCCTTCTCTGTGCTCTGGTTCACTCAAGAGTCCTCCAGTAAAAAAGATAACACTGAGCTCAGAAAATCAGAGCTTTAGTGGGATAAACTGCACCATAATCACTTCCCAGAACAACACATCCCATAGAGACCTCACACTGGGCACCAAACCATGAGAGCCATTTAGCGTCGAACTTGTAAACCCACATGAAATTTCATTCCACAACAATGCCACTGAAACAAGGGGGCTGGGGGGGTCTGACGCAGTATGAGCATTTAAAAATGGTTCCACATTGTGAGGGCTTAATGTCATACTGTACGACACTGGTTGTGCACACATACAAATATATTTTTTTAAAGGAAGAACAATGGCTTCATTCACATCAGGGTGACGGCACGGTCCTGCAGGTTCCTCCTGTACAACATCAGGAGGATTCGACCGTACCTGACCACCTACTCCACCCAGCTTCTGGTCCAGACTATGGTCACCTCACGCCTGGACTACTGCAACTCCCTGCTCGCACGCTTACCAGCCTGCACCATCCTGCCTCTTCAACTCATCCAGAACGCAGCTGCCCGGCTTGTGTTCAACCTCCCGAAATTTTCACATCACCCCCCTGTTGAGGTCACTCCACTGGCTGCCACTTGCAGCCAGGATTAGGTTCAAAGTTCTGACCCTGGCCTACACTGCAGCCAATAGGAGAGGCCCCGTCTACCTGCAGGACTTGATCCAGAACTATGTTCCTGCTCGACCACTTTGTTCATCTACAGCAGGGCGACTCGCACTTCCCCCCCTCCGTGTCAATGGCACTCGCTCGTCCCGACTGTGGAGCTTTTCCACCCTAGCTCCCCAGTGGTGGAACGAACTTCCCATTCCCCTACGTTCTATGCCAACCCTGCCTGCGTTCCGTCGAGGCCTGAAAACGCACCTTTTCAGACTCCACCTGGACTGATACTTATCTAGGACCTCATAGTACTTGTTCTTGTTTAACTGTGTATTGAAGTTTATAATATTTAGAATATAATTGTAGTAGAGCTGATTTACCCAGTTTACTGTGAACTGCATTCAATGTTCATTACTAGGGATAGCTGCTACGTTATGGGAAGAATGTGCTTTATCTTATCTGTTCTGTAGTTACTTCGATGACGTTTCTGTATGCACCCACTGTATGTCGCTTTGGATAAAAGCGTCTGCTAAATGACTGTAATGTAATGTACTGATGAAAAAATAAAAATAAACCAATAAAAATAATAAAAAAAAAAAATAAAAAGAACTTGCATATATATAATAATAGCAGCTACTTAGCAAAATCATAAAAATAAAAAACAAAAATAATAAAAAAAATAAACCACATTTAGTTAACAAACAGGAAAAAAAACATTTAGTTAAATCCACAGTTTTTTAGTTTATTGTGATTTTTTTTTGTTTGTTTTGTTTTTTTTGTTTTTTTAATTTGAAACCAATATTACCAAAAATCCAAACATCCATTGCTCAACAAAATCTCTTCCAAAAATCAAAAAATAAAAAAAAACAAACAAAAAAAAATTCAAAAAAAATTAAAATATCAAACGTTGTTTATTTTTTTTCACTCACTGTCTTTTCTGCTGTGTGTGTGCGGCAAGTTGAACACTGAGTACAGTTAAAAACTGGAAAAAAATTTTAATTATAATATTATTTAATCAGTGCCGCGGCATACGACATAAGTAATTCGAGAAAAAATAAAAAAGGGCGAACCGACTAACAACCGCCGTTTTTCACTGCTTTTCACTCACATAGATTTGATTGATGAATGATTGAAAAAAAAAAAAAACAAAACAACCGATGTTTTTTTTTTTTTCTTTTTAATAGCGCTTCCTCCTTCCTGGGGCCGCTGCTGGGGAAAGGAAAAAAAAAAAAAAAAAAAAAAAAAAAAAAAAAAAAAAAATGCACTTGACTAAATTTTCAAAAAATTCACCTCATCATCACCTCATATTTATGTGTTTGGGCTGGTCAGTGGTCAGTCATTATTCAAGTGCATTCCCATCCCATTCTTTTTTTTTCTTTTCTTTACCTGCCTTTTTTTTGGTTTTTTTTTTTTTTTTTTTTTTGGTTCTAGATGGTGATAATATATATTTTTGTTGTTGTTGTATAGAATAGAAAAAAGAAAGACAGACCACCTACCAACATCGGGGGTGGGGTGGGGGCATATCATCTCGCTCAGTATGTACGCTGCCAACACGTTTCTGCACCACATTGCTTTCTGCCTTAGGATAACAGTTTTGTTGAACAGTTTCATGTGGACAGTTAATATTTACATATCTATGCAAATTACCAGTGATTATGTTTATTCTTCATTTTTACATATATGCAAGAGCTTATTTTTATGGAAGACTATTTTCACTATGACCAATGTAAGAGTCCTGTTAACTGAAAAGCACTGAAAATAAACTCTTTATATTTCCACTAATATTGTTTATCGTTGCTCTTATACCGAACTGAACCAGCAGGTGTGTCATCTAGTGCCAGCTATCCTCATTAACAAATAACTCTGTTCAATAGCTACAATAATGTGTTTTATTAGTAAGTTTGCACATTGACAGAATCAATCTAAAGATTTTGAATGTCGGCAGCCATATTGGCTTGGCATTGCTGAAGCTTAGTGTCAGAACACTCTGGCATTGAATGAGTTAATGTGCATTGGCCCTGTAACATAAATTTATAAAATAAAATAAATAAATAACAGTAACCTATTCACCCTCTTGTTTGAATTGGCTCTGCATTTCACTAAGTTCGCAGAATGAATCGTTTTCTTGTGCATTCCGTTACATCTCCAATATCTGAACGTGAATTCAGTCCAAAGACACCCCAGATAAAAGGTGGTAAAACCAAAGGCTTAATGAAGGATAATACATAAGAGTGATTTCCTGTGTGTTATAAGGGACACTGCAACGGGATCCAATGAATGTTATATAGTGGCGCTGACCTTTAAGACAGTACAAAAAAAAAAAAAACAGTACAAAAAAAAAAAAGACCTGGAATAAATTGAATCCAAGGTTTAGCTTCAGATTAAAGGTGTAAATGAGTGAAACAGAATATTTATGGTACAGGTTACAAGGTGCTACACCTTGAGCAAGGTACGTAATCTGAATGGCTCAAATATCCAGCTGTATGGACGGTATGTACAGATGTAAACTATCTGGCTAATTGCCTGGATGTAATGCAGTGTAATTATATGGTTGCTTTGAGAGTCCCGTGCCTGAGTACTCTAGTCATCTACAGTGGCGGAGCCTTTTCTTCCCGTCACACAATATGAAATTCTCCTGCAAGCCGCGAAGATGGCAACAGAGGTCAAAATGGCAGTGTCTTAATCGAAACTGGCCGTGTAAATAACGTCCTGTTATGCACTGAAAATGGGCTGTGCCCAGATGGTGGAGGGGGTGTGGCACCTTTTCATCCTGCACTGAGCAGCAGGCTCACACACCCCCCCTAAATCACCAGACCCGGACCCACAAACGAGGCACAATACTGATGCCGAACAGTCCGTTTAGTGCTTTTAATCTGTCCAACCTACCCCCCCCCCCTTTCCCCAGCGTCCCCACGACGCCAACATAGGAGAGGGGACCTATTGTCTCTCTAATGCATTCCTCACGAGGCGGCCGTTTCACTCAGGAGACCCCGCTGGATTTGTAGGGGCCGCAGCGGCCTTTTGCGGTGACCTCTGCTTGGACTTGAGCCATCGTTCTAACAGCCATTTAAACCCAGCGGAGGGAGGAGAACTGAATCAGGGAGGAAATAAAGGGCCTTGTTCTACATGACTCAAACACTCTGGAGCAGAAATCATCCCACCCCCACCCCCCAAAAGCATCCCCTGACTGAAGCTTTCCGAGTGGGATTTTTTGGCAACAGTTAGGAGAGAACAATGTTGGTGAAGTAGGAAGAGTTTTTTTTTCTTCTCTATGACAATGCACCATTCTTCAGGAAATAATTACCATAAAACAACAGAAGCATGCAATGAAAAAGATAACTGAATTTGAAAGACAATCTGCAGCACAATAAGATAAGGAAATGCTTTGTGACGGATTAAATAATTGTTTATTGTGTTGTTTATCAGTAGCCATTAGCCAAGCAACCTAATACTTGATCACCTGGAAGTAGAATAACTCTACCTAACCCTAACTCAAAGCTTCAAACTACAAAAACACAAACATGTCAAACTCATCTGAAGCAAATGGTGAATATAATACTTTTTTTAAATAACCCAGTTGAAAAAGTAGCATGTGAGCGATCGATGCGGGAGGTATGACACACCCTTGAGAATATCGTTTGAGCGTGCTCAATGCGGTATGTGGTTGCGCAGTGGGGCAGGCATGGCCGCACTTTGGACAGGTGTTCCGTCTCTGTGAATGTACACGCGACTTTCGCCATAGGCTGGGGAGGCTTAGCTATTATGTAGGCTATTAAATACAAATACAAATGCTAGCGATAGAGCATAGGTGTCAAACTCCTGGCCCGCGGGCCAAATCCGGCCCGCCACGTCATTTTTTGTGGCCCGCGAGAACCTAATTATCTGACGTGGAATCCGGCCCGCCACGTCATTGTATGCGGCCCGCGAGAACTTAAGTATCTGACGCGTTTATCTACGTGGCTGGTTAACGGGGATTTACTTTTACGATATAACAGACAAACGCAGACGCGGACGCAGACCCGCGGTACATACGTTAAATAAAACGTTAAATGAAGTTTGTATAAAACATTTTTAAAAAGGCGATTGCACCCCCCCGTCAACAAAAATAAAGACGATTGCACATCTAAATAGTTAGATTACTTCACATTTTAGAGAGCATTTTCCATTGAAATATATTATCTCATCATCACTATTTGAAACTGACACACCATGCAAAATAATTGGAGACCATGGCTGCAGCTGCTGCTTTCTGTGCATCTTTAACCGATTTTACCATCCACTTAGTTATCATAAACATTTCAGAATTCTTATTGTTTCATGATTCATAATTATGGTTTGTGGTGACCCAGAAGAAACATCTCTGCTGCATTAAATAAAGCATAGTTAATGGCTAATCTTATTGCTGGCGAGAAACTTTGAACGAAAAAACGTTGAACATGAAAAGTTCCAACACAGCAGCTCCAAAGTTCAGTGATGAACTGCCTGACTGTGTCACAATTCTGTTTTGAAACAACTTAGAAATAATGAATTTATGGTTGTAGATTTGTGCTTTTTGATCTTGAACATCATTGGTTCAAGTACAACATCAGGTCATGAAAGATGAGTGTGTTTAATTGTTGTTCTTGACTAGCAAACCCTATTCAATGCATTTGATTATTCAATTATGACAAATAATTTGAAATGATCTCTTTCTTTAATCTACAGATATAAGAAAATACGTACATATTTCACATACAAATGTACAGGTGTTATACAATAAATGCTGAATAACTATAAAGGAAGAAATCCTCTCTGTCCTTCTGTCTGTATTTCACTTTGCTCGACAACCGGGCACTGTATGAAGTTGAAATTCGCTAGGTGTATTGCTCAGGACCCTAGGAAGTGCAGTGCCGACTGTGAAGTTTATTGGATGAGCGGTTCTCCAGAAAATAAGCTATTTGTCCTAAAAACTGTAGGAGGATACAATCTGAAGCAGCTAGAGGGTACTGTGACATCATCAGCTGCAGAAGCTGCTAGAGGGTACTGTGACATCATCAGCTGCAGAAGCTGCTAGAGGGTACTGTGACATCATCAGCTGCAGAAGCTGCTAGAGGGTACTGTGACATCATCAGCTGCAGAAGCTGCTAGAGTGCATTGGAGCATTGTCCACATTCCACCATCCATTTAAATGGCACAGAAATTGACTTTTAAACTTAAATCTAACTATAAAAGAAGACATTGTGTCTGTGTGTCTGCCGTTTGTGTTAAACATAAATCTGACTATAAAGGAAGACATTGTGTCTGTGTGTCTGTATTTCGCTTTGCTCGACAACTGGGCACTGTATGAAGTTAAAATTTGCAAGGTGTATTGCTCAGGACCCAAGGAAGTGAAGTGTTGACTGTGAATGAAGTTGATTGGATGAGCGGTTCTCGAGTAAGCTGCAAGCATCAACCTTTGGGTTGGAATCGGGCATTTTTGTACGGGTACGGGCACTGCACTAGTGTATAATAAAGTCGAAATATTAGTTCTACTAGAAGTAAAAGGTGATGAGGAAAATCAGTACCCTTAAAATACAGGTTCGAACAGACAAGCAACTTCACATTTTTATTATTAAGAAATTATTCAGTATTTCAGCTCATTTAACCTTCCTTGGAGCATTACTGTAATGAATACATTTGATCTGCAAGTATTTGGACAAGGACTATTTTTGTTGTATTGGCTCTGTACCCCAGAACTTTGGATTTTTAGTACTTGGTTGCAAATTCTCTGCTTTGGATGGCTGCCTGAAGACTGCAACCCATAGACATCACCAGATGCTGGGTATCTTCCCTGGTGATGCTCTGCCAGGCCTGTACTGGGTATCTTCCCTGGTGATGCTCTGCCAGGCCTGTACTGGGTATCTTCCCTGGTGATGCTCTGCCAGGCCTGTACTGGGTATCTTCCCTGGTGATGCTCTGCCAGGCCTGTACTGGGTATCTTCCCTGGTGATGCTCTGCCAGGCCTGTACTGGGTATCTTCCATGGTGATGCTCTGCCAGGCCTGTACTGGGTATCTTCCATGGTGATGCTCTGCCAGGCCTGTACTGGGTATCTTCCCTGGTGATGCTCTGCCAGGCCTGTACTGGGTATCTTCCATGGTGATGCTCTGCCAGGCCTGTACTGGGTATCTTCCATGGTGATGCTCTGCCAGGCCTGTACTGGGTATCTTCCCTGGTGATGCTCTGCCAGGCCTGTAATGCAACCATCTCCTGCCTTAACCCCTTTGCGCAGAGGCTTAATTTTACCCATTTTTGTCTGTTTTATACCGTTCTTTTTAAAGCTTTATAACTCTAGATCTCAATGGACCAATAAAAGCTTAAATTAAAAAAAGACCCTGGTACGATTTATTATTATGCCTTAAATTTAATTATTTTCACAACAGATGTAAATTATGGGCAGTGAATGCACAACCCCCGGTGAAAACCAAGTTCCACCACTCTAGATTACAGTGAACATCTGAGAGTCAAATATGTGAATAAGGTTAAACTTTACATTTTCTGGTTTGCAAACCTCCTGTCTGCAATTTGAAATGGTGTACCTCGGTGTCCAAAAATCTACCCAAAATGGATAATTGTACATCATAGTAATTCAGGAGATAATCAAAGATTTTCAAAAGATAAACTTTTTTGACATTAGATCATTTCCAACTTTTGCAAAAGATTAGAGGAATGGTTATAGGAGTCCAAAAACATACCCAAACCTTTCCAAACCCATGAAAACATATGCAAAGTATCCAAGCTATCCAAAGCTACGCACGCTATCCAAACATGAACACAGCTTTAACGAACATTTGAAGCACATTAGTATGTCCTATTAGGAGGCAATTAGATAATCAATGTCTCAGTTTAGTTTCCAGTGCCAAAAATGTCAAACATAGCCCGCTCTCATCATTAAAAGTAATTTATTACCAACCAGTCAGACTAACAATATATGAGAACATGAAGACAATTTACAGTGTCATATGAATTACTACAACTATTACTATTACAACTACTATAATTATCTCCTATATAAACATACGCAAGCCCATGGATTACTGTATGGGACAACTAGCTGCCGTGTCATCCATTTATGTCTCTATATTAGCTATGCTGTTTCACCCAACGTAATGAATGGCTAGGCCACACATTAAAGCTTCTACTATAGTGTAGTATAAATTCCCAGTAAAGTTACAGTCTAGCCGTAATAGATTGACAGCTTACCACCATTGTCATTACTTATGGTATACAAATCACCTCAGGCAGGCACTTTGTTCCACAGACTCCCAATAATCATTGAGCCTTATGCAGGCTTAGCTTATAGCCAATACCTAAAAGGTTGCTAGCTAACTAGGTATAAACTAAATTAAACCAGAATAAGAGAGACTACTAATTGTGAATTCAGCACCACTGATGTAAAACTCTGTGACATCATAAACAATAATAACACAACCTAGCTAGCCTTTCTGTGGCTAACTAGCTATACTATTATGAATACAACACCATAAAACACACACGCACACGCACACACACACACACACACACACCTTGTACACAATACAACACTTAGCTATGAAATCCATGCTGTCCGCTTCAGACGAAGAGTCCTGAATGTAAATCTCTTCGTCTGAATCCAGCTGTCTCTCTTTCTACCTGTTCTATCGCTGATCATCTTTCTTTGATTATCTCTCTTACTACAGCTGACTCATTTCTGACTCTTTCCCTTCTCTAATTGTATGCCCTTGTCTTTTACTACCCAGTTCATGTTCAAGTCTATGTGTCATGTGTGAGTCCGGTCCGCGTATTACGTGTTGTTAATCAATCTTCAGCTTCCCTCATTGTTTCATTACGCTCACCTGTTTGTCATATCCCTTCTCCGTTTCCACACACCTGATCTCCATTGTATCTCGTCTCTCTCCCTGTGTATTTAAACCCTGCATTTCAGTCTGTCTCTTGTCAGAATGTTGATCATATTGTCTAATGACTAATGATTATACCTCTTTTAGCTTACAATGCATTATTTTAGATATTAAGGCTGTCAATCCATTACAATTAGTTCCAAGACATTACTACTCCAAATTTGAATTGCGTAATGCTCTGCAGTCAAATTTTTGCGATTTCGCCCATGTTGAAACTTACAGAAAAGGCAGTAAATAACTACATAATCTTCGAAAAAACGTATCTGGCTTTAATAATGCAGGTAAGGTTATTACTTTATTCCATACTTTATGATAGATTTTCATAGCAGAAGGAAATTATATGATGACAAATTAAATAATAAGTGAGCAGGCAAAATAAGTTTAATTTACCTATATCCTGTGAGGGTTGGTGTAAGGGTTGGCGACTGATAAGGATTCTAAAAGCGTATCTCGAAAGATACGCCACAAAAGCAGCAGAACCCGCACCAGGAAGAGGAAAAACAAAAAAACGGGAGCAAAACTTCCCTAGCGCAAGGCAAATCAAAACAACCTCAGAAACGGAGGCGTATCTCGATAAACGGCGAGAATAAATAACAAAAGAACCTCACGCACTAAATAATTAGGCGTAACATAAGGTAGAGAAAAAAAAAAAAAAACTGGAAAACAGGTGAAGGAAAGAAAAAGAAAATCAAACCTGTTACCTGAGCTCTAGTAACACAAGAGCTGAACACCAAAAGGTAACAGGCAGAGAGATATTAGGATAAAGCAAACGATTGGAAGGGAAAGAAAACCCCTAATGTATACAACATACATTTCTTATTTATACAAACCAGAAATGCAGTGACAATAATTGTCGGGCAAGATACAAACACCGGAACGGAGGCGGAAAAAAATCAGATAGAGCGCCCTGACGGTGCTAAAAATAAAACCAAAACATAGAAGAGAAGAGGCTGCAAATAACTATGACATATCCAGGACCCATATTTTTTATTGTTGTTGCAATAGTATAAAATTATTTGGGGGTTACAAAATAACTGTAACCAACTCCTAAATATATTTAAATGTTCAGTATCTTCAGCCCGATTCGCTTTCATGTAGATCACACTGTAGAGTTTCACTTTTATGAAATACAGAAGAACAGTGGCACATAGGAACTTAATATTTTGACCAATAATAGCCCAACTCGCGCTGATGAAGACCATATGCAGTTTTTCTTTAAAAAAAAAATTTGTTTCAGATTTTTTCCCATTTTTCTCCCAATTTAGTAGCCAATTGAAACCCTATTCTAATTCAATTCCCCCCATGTAGCAACCGCTAGAGAACCACCGCTATACAGTAGGAAAGAGGCCGCCGCGTCCTCTACAGGGCGCGACTCCTCGAGCTCCTGACCGTGATTCCAACTCGCCCAGGGCCTTTTTGTGCGCAGCGATTCTTCTCCGAGCCCCTCCCCCCACCCGGAAGCAGCTGCCAATTGCTGCTCCCACAGGGCACCGGCCATGCTCGGAACTGGCAGGTCCGGGGCACGAACCCCGATCCTTGGAGTACAACTCTTACCGTTGTACCACCGCGGCGGCCCGATATGCAGTTTTTCATGGTACCTCGCTTTCTGACATGGTACGGTAAAATGTTTGTGATGTAGACCCCAGAATCTACGCCACTAGGGTTATTGCACATAGGGGTTAAAGGGTAATTCCACCGGAAAAAAACATTAACCTTATGTAACGGATCAAGGCGCAACTAATTAAGTCTCTCTTTGTGGCTGACCAAGATTATTTCTGGGCTGAGATAACAATAAAAAACTACAGTGGCCTCAAGTGGGTGTGTAAGTTAAATAGATACGTAGGCGGAGTCAGTTAGGGGGAAAATAATGCCGCGTCTGTTACTGTTCTGAGTAGGGACACATCGTAGATCAAGCTAGCTATTATTGCTATTTTATTATAATGTCAGAAAATTACATTGACACGTTGTTTCCTAAAGATATTAGAGAGGCCACTTAACTCACTGGCAAGTTAGCCACTAATGTAACAGTTATACTGAGAAAGTACCACTATCATTAGCCCTTCTCCAGAAAAAACAGGGGAAATATGGCCCTTAATTTATCTACATTTGGTATCGTAAAAACATTAGCCAGCCTAGCCAGAAGTCTGTAATGCTTAGCTAGGCTACGCACCTTGGTTCCATGTCAGAAAATCAACCCCGACCTCTCGTTTTTCAGTATGAAATGCTTTTGTATCGACTAACATGCCGATACAGAATATTAAACATATACATTAGTTGTAGTCTACTTGTTAGCCATTTTAGCTATGTTTGCTAACAAAGCCTAAACTCCTTCCATTAACAAATGCAAGGTTAGCTACTATAGCCTACTCCATGGCAAACGTTTAAAAACCAATTTGTTTTATGCCAAGAAACCCGTTGCTAACAACAGCTAACACACTAACCCAGAAAAAATACATTGCTTCTGTAATCGAATGCTCAGAGCGAAACCGTTCAATTATGGTCAGCTAGCTAATGTTAGTCTACTTAATGTTCATGGATCATAATGTAATGTTAGATGACATGGCTACCAGGTGATTCAATAAGGCAGAGGAAGATGTAAGCTACAGGGAATATTGGAAGAGCTCCACTCTGTAACTGTCCTGTTTGGTTTAGTTTGCCAAAACATCTTTAGGAAATAACGTAGCCTATTAATGTAATTTTCTAGTTAGCTTGATCTACGATGTGTCCCGTCCCTATTCAGAACAGTGAGATGCAGGCAGCAATTGTTCCCTCGCTGGCTCCGCCTACTTGAAAACACTCTAGTGGTTCAAAAATGAGGAAGTGGTAGAGATACGTCAAAATGACATATTATACCTCTACCAAATTTTCTACTTTATATTCAAATAACAAATTTTTATGTTCAAATAACAGATTCATTTTTGGCCAGCCAGAAAGAAAGACTTAATTAGTTGCGCCTTGATCTGTTCAATAAGGTTAATGTTGTTTTTAGGTGGAATTACCCTTTTACAATGTAATTTTCAGGGCTAGTGCCATTAGCTGTTGTTACCCACGGCTTTTACATTACATTACAGGCATTTAGCAGACGCTCTTATCCAGAGCGACTTACACAACTTTTTATTCCATTTATCCATTCATACAGCTGGATATATACTGAAGCAATTCAGGTTAAGTACCTTGCTCAGGGGTACAATGGCAGTGTCCTACCTGGGAATCGAACCTGCAACCTTTTAGTTCCTTAACCATTATACTACAGCATAGGTGTCAAACTCCCGGCCAGCGGGCCAAATCCGGCCCGCCACGTCATTTTTTGTGGCCCGCGAGAACTTAATTATCTGACGTGGAAAATCCCAAGTATGGTTATATTTATAGTCTTACAGTTACAACCGGCCCTTTGAGGGCAACCATAATGCTGATGTGGCCCGGGGTGAAAATGAGTTTGACACCACTGCGATAGAGGATTCAATGTCAAGTTAGCTCACTCAATCCACTTGGCTACTGCCTACTGCGGAGCAGGTAACTAAACTGGCCGCCTGCGTGTAGCCGATTGCTGCATAGTTAGACTACCTGTACTACTAAAGTTATTTGGTTAGTTAGCTAGCTAGCAATTCTCATCCATCAACGCGTTGTCCTGTCAGTGAAGCGGCAGTCAAGCTGAAGGATCATCACAGACTCACTGAGCATTTCTGGACACACTGTCACACTCTAAGTTAATGTCAGTTAAAAATGTTATTAATTATGTGCATTTTGGCTGCCATGCCGATAGAAAAAAACTAATCAGGCATCTTCTTGCAGTGGAGTCGCTTAAATATCTAGCCTATCAATATGAGGTGAAAATGTGATCGTATCTAAATAACTCACATTTTCTGGAGTGTTATTTTATATGGAGTGTCAGGGTTTTGCATACATTGTAAATTCTTTGGCGGCCGCCAAAATGTTTTCACGGACTGCCAAAATGAGAATAATTGCGAAAACTGCAAATAAAATGACAAACCCTACCCTTTACCAACAGCACACACACACCCAAACCCTACCCTTTACCAACAGCACACACACACCCAAACCCTACCCTTTACCAACAGCACACACACACCCAAACCCTACCCTTTACCAACAGCACACACACACCCAAACCCAACCCTTTACCAACAGCACACACACACCCACAACCGCCACTTAACCAACAGCACACACACACCCAAACCCTACCCTTTACCAACAGCACACACACACCCAAACCCTACCCTTTACCAACAGCACACACACACCCAAACCCTACCCTTTAACAACAGCACACACACACCCAAACCCACCCTTTACCAACAGCACACACACACCCAAACCCAACCCTTTACCAACAGCACACACACACCCAAACCCTACCCTTTACCAACAGCACACACACACCCAAACCCTACCCTTTAACAACAGCACACACACACCCAAACCCTACCCTTTACCAACAGCACACACACACCCCAAACCTACCCATAACCAACCTCACACACACACCCAAATCCTACCCTTTACCAACAGCACACACACACCCAAACCCTACCCTTTACCAACAGCACACACACACCCAAATCCTACCCTTTACCAACAGCACACACACACCCAAACCCTACCCTTTACCAACAGCACACACACACCCAAACCCTACCCTTTACCAACAGCACACACACACCCAAATCCTACCCTTTAACAACAGCACACACACACCCAAACCCAACCCTTTACCAACAGCACACACACCCAAACCCTACCCTTTACCAACAGCACACACACACCCAAACCCTACCCTTTACCAACAGCACACACACACACACCCAAATCCTACCCTTTACCAACAGCACACACACACCCAAATCCTACCCTTTACCAACAGCACACACACACCCACACCCTACCCTTTACCAACAGCACACACACACCCAAACCCTACCCTTTAACAACAGCACACACACACCCAAACCCTACCCTTTAACAACAGCACACACACACCCAAACCCTACCCTTTACCAACAGCACACACACACCCAAACCCAACCCTTTACCAACAGCACACACACACCCAAACCCAACCCTTTACCAACAGCACACACACACCCAAACCCTACCCTTTACCAACAGCACACACACACCCAAACCCTACCCTTTACCAACAGCACACACACACCCAAACCCTACCCTTTACCAACATCACACACACACCCAAACCCTACCCTTTACCAACAGCACATACACACCCAAACCCTACCCTTTACCAACAGCACACACACACCCAAACCCTACCCTTTACCAACAGCACACACACACCCAAACCCTACCCTTTACCAACAGCACACACACACCCAAACCCTACCCTTTAACAACAGCACACACACACCCAAACCCAACCCTTTACCAACAGCACACACACACCCAAACCCTACCCTTTAACAACAGCACACACACACCCAAACCCTACCCTTTACCAACAGCACACACACCCAAACCCTACCCTTTACCAACAGCACACACACACCCAAACCATACCCTTTACCAACAGCACACACACACCCAAACCCAACCCTTTAACAACAGCACACACACACCCAAACCCTACCCTTTACCAACAGCACACACACACCCAAACCCTACCCTTTAACAACAGCACACACACACCCAAACCCTACCCTTTACCAACAGCACACACACACCCAAACCCAACCCTTTACCAACAGCGCACACACACCCAAAACCTACCCTTTACCAACATCACACACACACCCAAACCCTACCCTTTACCAACAGCACATACACACCCAAACCCTACCCTTTACCAACAGCACACACACACCCAAACCCAACCCTTTACCAACATCACACACACCCAAACCCAACCCTTTAACAACAGCACACACACACCCAAACCCTACCCTTTACCAACAGCACACACACACCCAAACCCTACCCTTTACCAACAGCACACACACACCCAAACCTCACAGAGCCAAAAAAATACCACCACCCCTCCTTTGAAATAAAACACTGAGTAGAATTTTAATATGGCATATTCAAACCGCCAGTCACGTCTCCTACACGCTCCAGAACTGCGAGCTTGTTACCCGTGAGCTGTTGTGTGAGGCACCACCTGGCACCCTGTACTTCTCAGAGAGATCAGGCAAAGAGCCATTATCAGAAGAGCCATTATCTAAGGCAGGACTGATGCATTTGTTGTAGTTTAATACATTTAGACATGGATATCAGTTTTTCATAGCGTAATTATCAGGCTAAATCTTTGGCTAATGGTACAGAGTGAATAGTACTAAAATGGACCTCGCGACAGCTGGCTAGTTAGTGTCAGAGAGCTCAGATTCAACCCTGCGGAGGAGACTTTAACTAAGAGGCCGGCAAAGCCATACAGAAAATATCACATGTATTCGGTAACGTTCTGTAACCAAATAGCCACGCCAGAGAGGACGGCTGGCAGCCGGAATGCGTGGCAGGAATGTGGGAAAGTGGCGTGGGCGTGGCGGGACACACCTGATGAAGCAAGCAGGCATTCTCCTGAAGCGTCGCTCACCCCCACCCCAAAACGTGTGCCCTCAGACAGCCCTGCACGAGTTCAGTCTCAGATACATGTCTGGGACCAGGTGCCTCGCCCAGGCTTGCGTTTCTCCAGGTTCTCCCACCACTGACAATCTGACCAGCTGAGTGACTGTAAATACCACAGACAACGGTGTGTAGGCCCTGCTGCCACCACATAGCTGGCACAGAGCCAGTGCTGCCCTGACAAGCACGGCATTTTGGTTACTCTACATTTTTTCTTCCTTGATTTTCCACAGATTAAGCCATTTAAATTAATATTTAAAAGGCGAGCACACTCACACATCAGCCGTAAAACTCCTACACTGAGAATCTCACACACAACCGGACAATTACAGTTAAACTGGTATAATTCTCAAAGAAAATTAGGCTAACTTTATATTTTTATTTTGTGCAAACCAAAGCCAAAACCCATCAACAATCTGTCACCACCCCCCACACCTTTAAATAGGTCATTTGGAAACTTGAGATCTACAGTATGTACATACGTAAAGATCTCTGTGCATGCACAGACAGAATTACGAGATCTCTGTACATGCATAAACATAAATATTAGATCTATGTGCATGCATAGACATAGTTATGAAATATATGTGCATACACGGACAGAATTATTAAATCTGCAGTATGTGCATGCAGAATTATGTTTCCTTCAGTATATTATGTTCCTGGAGTGCTCACAGGTCCACAGTCCATTGTGATTAGAACCTCAGGGGTGCAGCTAGGGTTCCTCTGGCACAGAGTTTACAGAAGAGGAGAGGAGCGGTGGATTTCAGTCCCCTCATGAGATGCACTCCTGTGTACCATACATTACAGACAGGGAAAGCTTCACCATGTCATCTGTGATAGGATTTAGTCAAAAAAGCATATCGAATCAGATAAGAGTCTGGATGGCAGTTATCCCTGACAAAGCATATTGGAATTAAAAGCAGAACACATAAACATGCGTAAGCACCACCTCAGTGATTTCGCTTCAGATACTGATTGTTGGTTATGAACTGAGCAGGCTGGAACCTGCCGGAACCTGCCTTTTAGTTTACCAGCTTCCCCTCCACATGGCTAAATCTGCTAAATCACTGAGGACAGGGCACTGGTCACTGAGCAATAAGCACTGGTCACTAAGCACTGAGCAGTAAGCACTGGACACTAAGCACTGAGCACTAAACACTGGTCACAAAGCACTGAGCACTGGTCACTAAACACTGGCCACTAAGCACTGAGCAGTAAGCACTAGGCACTAAGCACTGAGCAGTAAGCACTGGTCACTAAGCACTGAGCACTGGTCACTAAACACTGGCCACTAAGCACTGAGCAGTAAGCACTAGGCACTAAGCACTAGGCACTGGTCACTAAGCACTAGGCACTAAGCACTGAGCAGTAAGCACTGGACACTAAGCACTGAGCACTGGTCACTAAGCACTAAGCACTGGACACTAAGCACTGAGCACTGGTCACTAAACACTGGCCACTAAGCACTGAGCAGTAAGCACTAGGCACTGGTCACTAAGCACTAAGCACTAGGCACTGGTCACTAAGCACTGGACACTAATCACTGGACACTAATCACTAAGCACTGGACAGTAATCACTGAGCACTAAGCACTGGACAGTAAGCACTAACTAACTATTTTACCTCTGTGACATTCAACACTAGTTTACCTCAGTGATATTATTTGGAACACTTATTTTTTATTTCTGTTTTAGAGTGTTGTTAAATTATTTTTCTATTTGTGAGCTATTAAAATAAATGGTGTAATATTTAAATGATCCAAAACCTTCAAGAACCTTTGAATTATAAACCCTAACTCCTAAACACAACCCTACTGGTGCTTTACCACCAAAGCCTACATGGGCTCTTCTACTCAGAAAACTGTATTTACGGTGAAATGAATGCACTGTTGTCCACAGAGGACAACTCTCCTTCCCCCTATAGACTTACCCTGCAGTTGGTTCACCATCTGCCTATGACTGGACACTAGACACTGGACACTAAGCACTGCCCCCAGTCTGACAGCAAACGGTTATTTTGCTGAGTTTGTAGGTTTATTATATATTTGTAATCAGAGACTATGAGCGATCAGAGGATTCTCATGTAAATCATTGTCATTTCACTGGCCAGTGGATGTCCATAGAGCTGCATCAGTAGAACAGGCTCAGGGGACACGCCCTTCCAGACTCCCTGTACTATTAATGTGCACCGTAAGGAATGGGGCCACATTACATAAAGCACCTTCCTTTGATTCTCTCTCTCCCCCCCTTATCTCCCTCTCTCCATCCCTCTCTCCCCCCCTTATCTCCCTCTCTCCATCCCTCTCTCCATCCCTCTCTCCCCCCCTTATCTCCCTCTCTTCCTCCCTTTCTTTCCATCTTTCTCTTTCCCTCTCTCTTGCCCTCTCCCTCTCTGAACCTCAGTGTGGCTGTATAATAATGTGTTCAGTTAATTACCCAAAGGATCCAGCACTGCTGATGATGCTGTAATCAGACAGGCCCATGGCTGAGCACTGAAGGCTGAACACACTGTGTTCAGTGAGGGCCAAATACGCAGAATAAACACACTACATCTTGCACCTAAGGCCCCGAGAATCTTCTGTCCTTTCGTGAAGGTGCGATCGATGCATGACTCGCTTTAAAAACAAATCACAGGAGAGATGCTTTCCATTCAATGAGGTCTCATCAGGAACCCAGCACATCACAGCAGAACCCAAACACAACATGCAGGAACCCAGCACATCACAGCAGAACCCAAACACAACATGCAGGAACCCAGCACATTAGGGGTGGGACAATGCACCGGTGCATCGCGATGCATCGATCCGAATGTGTAAATACAACTGCATCGATCTGCAAGATTCGAATCGATAAGCATCGATTAATATCGCATTTTAAATGAATGTACACGTATTCATTTATTCAAAAATTATTTAAAATATATATTTCTGAGACACGATTACTTTTAAAACTCTTTTGACCAGCTTAAATCCATGTTTCTGCTCCAACCCCAACGTAAGCGTGAGTTGAAAGTAGCGACTATGAGACGGACAGATCTGAGCGAAATGGCTAGCTGCGTGCTCGCTGAGTGCGACAAAAGAGACAGAAACTCAGAATTTGCGATGTTCCGAACAGACAGTGGTATGGAAGCATTTCGGGTTTAGAAAGAAGGAGGGTGTACTTGACAAAACCGCTGCAATATGCAAGATCTGCCAAGTAGAAATCAGATACACAGGCAACACCACAAACATGATAAACCATTTGAGCCGACGATACACAATTGACGTGAAGGACAGCAAGCGCGTTAGCAAGCTGGTAAGCAAGCTAAACTCGGGAGTCATTGATGAGTTTCCTGGAGAAATGGCCAAACAGTTCTATTTTTTTGTATAATTGTTTTTATTCGTTTTTATACACATACCGTGTCCAGACAGTTAATTGTAAAGTGCTTTCTGATATTTAAATTTAAACCATTTTCTATTCAAAATCTAGTAGACGTTAGAGACAAAAAACAAAAATAGTAAGACTATTTCCAATGTCTTACGTTCAATTAATTATTACTACGTTAACTGTCCGATTCACAAAATGAATGTCGTGGAACCTAGATACACCATACCATGCAGAAAATATTTGAGTGAAAAATGTATACCTGCTCTGTATGAAGAGGTGAAGAAAACTGTTCGACTGTCCTTGCAAAACGCTACGAGAGTAGCTTTAACTACGGATGGATGGGCATCTTGCTCCACCGAAGTTCTAGATCGTACTAAGATTTAGGAAAGTACTATGCATGACACTAACCTATAGGCTATTTCATTTTTCTTGGCCCAGTTTAGTAATTGTTATACATTTAGCCATTTTCATTTTGTAAATAAAGGAAATGTATTAGGGCACCATGTCTGACACTGTTTGAAAAACAATAACCTAAATAGGGCAACTTTAGAAAATACACTGTTAGTCATGTTTATTGCTGCATTATTTGCTGCAGACAGCTGCAAAATGTATGGCATGCCTTAACAATAAACATAATGCTGTGAATTTGGTGTAAGGTTCTAATTGAATATTTAATTACTGCTGAATGTATCGGTATCAAATCACATTAGCATACCTATTTAAAGTATCTAAATTAATCGAACCGAATCGAATCGAATCGAATCGTGGTCAAACGTAAGATATTATGATGCATCGAACCTTTGCCTAAAGAATCGGAAACGAATCGAATCGTGATGGGATTGAATCGTCCCACCCCTACAGCACATCACAGCAGAACCCAAACACAACATGCAGGAACCCAGCACATCACAGCAGAACCCAAACACAACATGCAGGAACCCAGCACATCACAGCAGAACCCAAACACAACATGCAGAAACCCAGCACAGTTTGGCATCAGATGTCTGGGCACATCTGTACCACCTGTTAAAGCTGAACCAACCAGTCAGACCAGACACAAAAACAGTAAAGGCCAACCCAATTTCAAATATATAAAGACCCTGTGTGATCAAAAACATTAAAAAATGTAGTTCTACATAAAGAGCCAAAGAGACAATACTGCCCACTAGAGGTATTAGTATTAGTATTAGTACTGGTATTTAGCATTAGCCTTTTGGAGATAGTGTTGCACAGCAATTTGTATTTTAGCCAATCAGTAGTGCATCCGTTAAGCAGGCTGTTAATATCTCGTGAGCTTGCTATGCCAGAATGGACATAGAGCTCCAGCTCTTAGAAATTACTACTTTATATGCTCAGCACTGCAGAAGGGTATGAGATAAAGGCTGATATCCCCAGTGTGCTGTTAGGAGGCTCAGCACTGCAGCAGGGTATGAGATAAAGGCTGATATCCCCAGTGTGCTGTTAGGAGGCTCAGCACTGCAGTAGGGTATGAGATAAAGGCTGATATCCCCAGTGTGCTGTTAAGAGGCTCAGCACTGCAGTAGGGTATGAGATAAAGGCTGATATCCCCAGTGTGCTGTTAGGAGGCTCAGCACTGCAGTAGGGTATGAGATGAAAGCGGATATCCCCAGTGTGCTGTTAGGAGGCTCAGCACTGCAGTAGGGTATGAGATAAAGGCTGATATCCCCAGTGTGCTGTTAGGAGGCTCAGCACTGCAGTAGGGTATGAGATAAAGGCGGATATCCCCAGTGTGCTGTTAGGAGGCTCAGCACTGCAGTAGGGTATGAGATAAAGGCGGATATCCCCAGTGTGCTGTTAGGAGGCTCAGCACTGCAGTAGGGTATGAGATGAAGGCGGATATCCCCAGTGTGCTGTTAGGAGGCTCAGCACTGCAGTAGGGTATGAGATAAAGGCTGATATCCCCAGTGTGCTGTTAGGAGGCTCAGCACTGCAGAAGGGTATGAGATAAAGGCTGATATCCCCAGTGTGCTGTTAGGAGGCTCAGCACTGCAGTAGGGTATGAGATAAAGGCGAATATCCCCAGTGTGCTGTTCGGAGGCTCAGCACTGCAGAAGGGTATGAGATAAAGGCTGATATCCCCAGTGTGCTGTTAGGAGGCTCATCACTGCAGTAGGGTATGAGATGAAGGCTGATATCCCCAGTGTGCTGTTAGGAGGCTCAGCACTGCAGAAGGGTATGAGATAAAGGCTGATATCCCCAGTGTGCTGTTAGGAGGCTCAGCACTGCAGAAGGGTATGAGATAAAGGCTGATATCCCCAGTGTGCTGTTAGGAGGCTCAGCACTGCAGTAGGGTATGAGATAAAGGCGGATATCCCCAGTGTGCTGTTCGGAGGCTCAGCACTGCAGAAGGGTATGAGATAAAGGCTGATATCCCCAGTGTGCTGTTAGGAGGCTCAGCACTGCAGTAGGGTATGAGATAAAGGCTGATATCCCCAGTGTGCTGTTCGGAGGCTCAGCACTGCAGTAGGGTATGAGATGAAGGCGGATATCCCCAGTGTGCTATTAGGAGGCTCAGCACTGCAGTAGGGTATGAGATAAAGGCGGATATCCCCAGTGCGTTGTTTGGAGACCTAGTCAGGATTGGTCGCCAGACCCAGTCCTGTTGATTTACTGGATCAGAATCAGAAAAGGTTTGTGTGTGTGTGTGTACACATGTGTGTGTGTATGTGTATGTGCATGTCTATGTGTGTGTGTGTGTGTGTGTCGTCTCAGTCTGCACTTTCTCAGGTCCTCTACTCTACTTGACCCACTTTAACCCGTCACTATTCCCCTCTGTCTACTCACACCCAGAAACCAGAGAGAGGAGAGAAAGAGAAAGAGAAAGAGAAAGAGAGAGAGAGAGAGAGAGAGAGAGAGAGAGAGAGAGAGAGGCGCAGGTGAAGCAAATCTACCTCAAACTCAAAGCTAACTCAACAAAAAAACCCAGAAGCTGGACACAAAGGAACAGTTTCAAGCTCCCCTTAGAATAATGGCTCATGTGTGCCTGTCTAGCAATAAAAAGGCCTCTCTGACCAAACATAAGCCTCATCTTTTGTATTGTATGGCTCTTCAGAAACACATGGCTTCAAATCAATCTTTGCCTACTGACAACAGACAACACAGCTTCAAAGAAAATTCCAGGCTAGAACACATTGTTAGTAAACGTGTCAAAGCAAAGTGCAATTTATTTAGGTTTATTATCGCATATGTGTAATATATTTTACTTCATTTACTTCATCGCTATTCACATTTGTTCAGTATGTGCATGCAGAATTATCCTGTCAGGCTTCTTCAGGATCCTCTCCAGTGTGTCATTTTCCTATGTTAACCCAGAGCTACTTTTGTGAGAAGGGGTGTGGTGTACACAGCCAGCTAGATTGACATTAGCTACCTAGATAGTAGTACTTCGTTAAAAGGCTAAAAGCAAGGTCGGAGATGGCGGCCACACTCCCAATCCCCCATGAAGCCATGCTGTTGCATTCTGGACTAGCGAGGCTGCTAGCACGACAGTATGTCCTTATGGTAAAGGATACTCACGGGGTAGAAAGTTAATTCACGGGGATTCAAGGCAAAACCCCTGACTTGTACCTAAGGTGCAGAAATGAATATCTGCAAATTCTAACAATGTCAAAGTATTTTAGTCTGAAATTTTCCTTTAACTCCCAACATAATATAAATCACGAGGACTCTTTGTACGAGGACTGCGAAGATGCTCTCAGACACAAAATAAGAATTATTAAACCGTGGCCTCTTTCAGCTCTTCTATCAAAATCAGATTAATAATTACAAAAGGCAAATATGAAACCAAGCCGAATTTTCTAAGAAAAATTTGACAAAGTACAAAGCGGTTAAATTTAGAAGAAAGTACGTTCTGAATTTCGTGCGCACACACACGCACACACACACACACACACACGCACACACACACACACACACACACACACACACACACACACACACACACGCAATGCAGTCCTCAGCAAAGAACAAGGAAAAGTGTTTTTTTCAGACGAATGAAACTCCGCTGATCTCATAAGCAGATAATGCTAGGAACAGACCTGGCCGTCACTTTCAGAGACCTGTACTAATTACGGCCTTAATCCCAGTCACCTGACCAGGTGAGGCCGGCGCATTCCGTACACGGCAAACGGAACGATGTCACTGATGGGACCAATGTCACCGAGACGAGGAGAAAAGCCGCCGTAAGAGAAGGAGCACCAGAGGCTTCACTAAAACACAAGGGGAAAAGCCTCTCCTCTGAAAGCGGCCATTTTAAAGTCTTAAAGCTGTGAGAACTTAACAAAGCAACAGAGAAGGACAGGGTCCTTGTTTTAGGAGTTTAACGGGGGTTAAAGAAGCAAGGCACATTTCATGTAACACCTTTATTTAGTCCTCCTGCATTGGATTTGGAAGGGGTTAGAGTCCCCGAGTTAGCCTCGCTATTTTAAAGGAATGCGCCCTTTCTTGAACAAGATGCCCGGGCAACGGACTGTTAAAAGTTTTTTTTTTTTTTTTTTTTTAAAGTCCCAGACCTAAAATCTGCTCCAAAACACACAGATAAGAGCGAAAGACCCACTCCCTTAATATTTCCCCTTTCAAACAGGAGTGGTTTCCTTGCGGCATTATCACTGTATATTCAGGTATCATTCGTAGAAAAAGGAAGCCGTTCACATTCCTGTAGCCGTTCACATCTAATGAGAAAGAGGCCTCAGCCAATCTAACCCAGCCACCGGGAATCAGCATTCTTAGCATTCTCCTGTCAATCACTCATTGAAATTAATTTGACATCCTAGTACCTCCACGGCCACTTAAAAATAAGACTTAACGGTTTGATAATTATTCCCTTTGGCAAAAATCCTTCTTTATACCCAATTATCCTTAATTATATATATATTGTGAATATTGTATTCATATTCATAAATCTATAGCCTGAAACTTAGTTGTATTTCTGGCTTACTTCCATATTTGCACATTAGCGAAATCTGAAAAGAACGGATTCATTGTCGAGTAATTTTAAAGTTTGTCCAATGCCAATGATCAGGAGGCCCACATAAAGTAAGGAGGAGGCCTTGCGCTCGGAAATGAAAACACCCTCAGTTTCTCAGCTGTGATTCAGTCAGCACCATTAAAACAGCATAAATATGTGAAACCTGTATTTGTGTCTCTCGCTCACAAATATAATGACTGTAAGTAAGGGTCTGTACTGGCAGCCTTGTGGCCGTTCCAGTTAATAATATCCTGCTTTTTCAGCAGAAAAAAGAGCCGCCCAATCAGGACAGCTGATGATACAGGTCTGTTGTTGTTTATGTTAAACCGTAATTGGGCGATTTTAAAGAGCTCCGCAAGAAGTGGTGGGTGGGACGGCACAGCAGAACCAGGCTTTTAGGCTTTTAGGCCTATGTCGTCTGTCATTTACAGCTGTAATTAAACCCCCAGATTAGAACCTTCTTTTCCTGCAGCAGCTGTCCCTGCACTTACTCAAACGTCAGGGATTTGACTGAATCTCCCTTTAGATCACAACACTCCAGACCAATTTCCCTCCGCTGGAGGTTTAAATGCTAGCCTAGTATGAGGAAAACGCGTGAGGCTTCATTCCCCCCCCCAAAAAAAAACACTTCAAAGATGAACTTCACTTCACAGGTGAACAAACAACGGGAATGTAAGATTCAAAAGGAAATAAAGTACCCGTGTCAGCAGTACAATTATCACCTAATTCAGGCCAAGACTGTGCTTTCAGTGGAGATATTTAGCAGAGTTTTCTCTCACAAACATCGCGCTTGTCTGAGCAGGTCCAACATTTACAGAGTGGATTATAGAAGCTGGCACAAGGAGCTGCACAAGTCTTTCAATTTCCACAACCGTACAGAGACAAATTGCCTATACATGTTGGTGCTCTTCAGCGCGTTAAGTAAATACCATCTCCCATCAGGGGGTTGACAACAATCACAAGGGAAGAATGCCTGTGCTTCTCCCACTGCAATTGGGTACTACGTCTCCTTTAGAACCCAAATGGAGTACCATTAGAACAGAAATAACTTGGTTTCTTTGGTGGGAAAATAATACTTTTAGAATGAATAAAGCACAGCAGTCTTTTAGTATTTATTAGGTGTAGCGGGGCTTCCTAACTCTGGTCCAGGAGAACCCCAGAACCCTGTGTGCACCCGTTTTCTTCCCCAACCTTAATTACTCTTCCTGAAGTATAAAGAGCTGCTCATGTCGAATGAGGGATCTTACCAGTGAAATAAATGCTGTGGACAACTGGTTATTGACTTGAGCCATTTGTGAAGAATCAATTAGTAACAAGCTAAACCTACTTTCCTTTTAAATCTGTTTGAGCACAAATATATAAAACTTAAACCCATGTTGAATGAAGCCGTTGGTTGGAATACCAGTGTGCACAGGGTTCTCTAGGAGAAGGGCAGGGAATTCCTCATGTATAGTATCTTCAAAAAAACTTTTAACATGGCACTAAATCTCCATTCCATTGGTTTAGAACTTTGACAGCCATCATAGAAAGAAAAAACACAACGGAGCAACAACGTCCCCTGAAATGGCCTGATGATTCTTCTGACTCCGAGCTGGTCCAGTTCATGCATTTTCTGTGAGGGGCCAAATCTCAATGAACTCTACTTTCAAGCAGAAAGCGAGCGGAGACAGTCGCACGGCGTTTGAATGGAAAGAATGCCATTCAACGCCTTTCTCCTCATCATTCTGAGGGGAAAAATATCTTTAAGAGGACAAGGACCATTAAACTCAAATATAAAAGTCCATAAACCTTCAGTTCAAAGCTGGAATCAAATTCCAAGGCACAGTGAAGGCTATAGCCCATTATTCTATGTTAATCCCTGTTGCTTGGTTACTGGCTGTCAAAAGAATCTTATTCCTCAGGATTAGACTGTGACCTTTTCTCTGATTTTCAAAAAATACTATTAGAGGAAATAGTCCCTTACTGCTGATAACCTGTGGCCAGCGGACACGCCATCCCACAAACACAAGCCAGAGCGAACGTAAAATAAAAGCAATTTTAATCTGGGGCAATGAGGGGAGTGGCTGTTGCTGGAGGGGTCATTCTTGGCCTGCAGCCGAACTAAAGCCCTGGGATTCTCCGGGGGCCACAGGGCCAGACAAAGAGCCCTTTCATCAGGAAGACAATGTCTGCTCTTCAATTAGCAAGGCAGAGACTGAAAAGGGTGCAGGGTCCATTGTTGATAGCCGGGGTGGCGCTCCTGTAAAACCAGTGGAGTAGCCCCTTAAGCTACAGCCAGGAACCAGGAAAAGGCACGTTAACCCACATGCCGGCCTGTTAAGTGCGTATTCCCAGTGCGTGCGATCGCATACCTCAGTTCCAGCCGGAGAGGCCCATCACTGCTACGGAGGACGAAAAGCCTGTCATTTCAAGACCACGCAGGAAGAGAACAAAATGGGGGAAAGAAAGGCAATGCGCCAATTCTATCCGGAGAGAGAGCTCGTCTTAGGCTGAGAGGCAAAGCCCTCAAAAATGCACCTGAGAGACGATTACTGTCAGAGGCACAGAGGAATACCCCCCCCCCCATCCGGTGGCATCTGGGCGGGGCGCCTGTGAAGCTCCCCGAGGGTGACAGGTTAGGTGCCCTTACGAGAGGAGCGGGGGCACTCCAGCGGCATCTCTGCGCTCGGCCCGTCTGTCCGCTGCAGTGACTGTAGCTACTGCTCAGCGTGCTGTGTGCGCAGTGTCAGAGGCTGAGGGGGTGCCTGTGCCTGTGCCTGTGCCTGTGCCTGTGCCTCTGGGTCCTCTGCCACGGGCACTGCGCACCCTGGAGAAGGTCGTTATGCATTCACAGGCAAAGTTTTTTATGCATCTGACAGACTTGCGCAGGTTACGCCTGACGAGTGGTACGTTACAGAGGTATGAGCAGCTTCCCCAGCAGCGTGACTGCTTGGTAAAATATAACAAAAAATAAACTAAACTTTTAATTGAGATACTTTCACACTTTGACCATGTGCAGCCCTCACATCAATGCAGGTGACAGACAGTACATAGAAAAACTGGGACAACATGCTCTAAATCTGAGTTAAAAGTACTTATTAAATACTTACTTATTACATACTTGTTCTGTAAGAATGTATACTGTTGCCCTGTATAAAATCAAACAGATGTCACAACAGTATGTAAAGTGGTACATTGGTGCAGATGCAATGCCTGTCCCTATAGGCCTCACATTGGTGCAGATGCAACGCCTGTCCCTATAGGCCTCACATTGGTGCAGATGCACTGCCTGTCCCTATAGGCCTCACATTGGCGCAGATGCACTGCCTGTCCCTATAGGCCTCACATTGGTGCAGATGCAATGCCTGTCCCTATAGGCCTCACATTGGTGCAGATGCAATGCCTGTCCCTATAGGCCTCACATTGGTGCAGATGCAATGCCTGTCCCTATAGGCCTCACATTGGTGCAGATGCAATGCCTGTCCCTATAGGCCTCACATTGGTGCAGATGCAATGCCTGTCCCTATAGGCCCTCGCAAAGACATATTTAAATTAGCTGGAGGAAACGGTACAATGGCAGAGGGGGAGGAGTCACCTCATTTACATATTTACATGTGGACGCATTACAAAGCAAGAGAGGGAAGTTCAGTCAGCGAAGAACAAGCAGAATTTAAAAAACTCCCCCTCAGAATCTCACAGTAAACGCTGCACCTCGGGCGAAGAACGGTTTGGCGATCTGTCATTGCTCCCTAACCGTTTTAATGCCCTGCGCTTGGCTAAAGTCCCTCTCTGTGGCAACGTGCCATCTGGCTTCCATCGGGAGGCCGAACCGAGACCTTCCTTTATTGTCCTGCCCCCGATTCTGGAAAAAGACATTAGCAGCGTCTGAGCAGCCCGGTCCCGTCTGTTTTTCTGCATTATGAGCCAAAACAAGCCGCGGTGGAAAAAAAACAACAGCCCGTTCCTTAGCTGAGACCTCCTTTGTTGATCTTACCGACTGCGCTGCAGCTGGAAAGCAGTTATCTTTTAAAGAAATGCATCCGTTCCCGTGTTTGCAGTTAAATGTCAACAAGGCGCTCTAAACGACTCATTTACTTTGCTAGAAAAGCACCGTTCCGCAGAGGTAAGACAAACCCAGGGGGTGAAAACCACGGCTATCATACATTTACTGACCACAGGTCAAATTTCACCTGGGGATCCAGTGTCTTCTCTCTTGTGAAGAAAATGAAAACCGTATGCGACACCGTGCCGCTGTGCTACAAAATAAAAAAGTACACTACCGCTAAAAGTAGTCAGGGCTAGATGAGCACATTTACCACATGCCAGAACCTTGAAGAGCATATTTGTCATCTCCAGAACGTTCCTCACACTGGGGACATGGGCAGAGAACAGAAAAGGAATCTGCGTGTTGAGGCTCGTTTCTCCTGACAAGTGAAGATGGACCAGAGTGGCCTGTTCTCACTATGAAGCTTCCTTGCTTTAAGCTCCAGTGCGTCTCACGCTTCCAGGTCTGTGAGGGCTCCGATGGAGCGACATACGAGAACGGTCTACTGAAAGCATCGTTGCTTAACGCGTGTGGGAGGCTTTCGGCGATCTCTCTCTGCGCCTGGAAAACCCATCAGGAAGCAGGAAGGGGCGAAAGTGGTGGAAGACGGTGAGCGAGAAATAAAATATGTGCGCAGAGGAAGCGATCCGCTGGGCTTTCCCTGTGTCTGGGAGTGATTTAGAATATTCTAGAATAAAAGTTTCTGCTAATTAAGGAAGCAGGAACGAGCCAGGGCTCAAGCAGTTTCTGCTGAGACAGCGATCCAGAATCGCTTATTTCATCAACATCTGCAAATTTAAATGCATGTCTTCACCCCTCATGGCCTGTGGAGGGTCTGACAATGGTTCCAGGTTGCACGTCTGTTCAGGTTCCATTTTCATTCACAGAGACTAAAGATGGCGGTATACATTTCCAGACGGTCTCTGGTTTCTTCACTGTTACCTTGGACAGGTAAACACTCCTTAAATTGGATGGAAGGACAAAGTGGAAGTGATGGAGGGGGGAGGGGGGAGGGGGGGGTGGATCACGTTTCTCATATGAAGGTGAAGCAACGCTTTGTGTCTGACAAATCAGCACTGGTGACCATGGAAACCAGTATCCAGCCGCCTTTCACTGGAATTTCAGCCCTTCGGTGCTGAAAGATCACGCGTGAGAGAAGTGATCTAAAACACAAACTCAGCGCTGAAAGATCACATGTGAGAGAAGTGATCTAAAGCACAAACTCAGCGCTGAAAGATCACACGTGAGAGAAGTGATCTAAAGCACAAACTCAGCACTGAAAGATCACACGTGAGAGAAGTGATCTAAAACACAAACTCAGCGCTGAAAGATCACACGTGAGAGAAGTGATCTAAAACACAAACTCAGCGCTGAAAGATCACGCGTGAGAGAAGTGATCTAAAGCACAAACTCAGCGCTGAAAGATCACATGTGAAAGAAGTGATCTAAAACACAAACTCAGCGCTGAAAGATCACGCGTGAGAGAAGTGATCTAAAGCACAAACTCAGCGCTGAAAGATCACGCGTGAGAGAAGTGATCTAAAGCACAAACTCAGCGCTGAAAGATCACACGTGAGAGAAGTGATCTAAAGCACAAACTCAGCGCTGAAAGATCACGCGTGAGAGAAGTGATCTAAAGCACAAACTCAAGGATTCTTTTAATTTGATCAGAAAGTGTTTCCTAAAAAGATAAGGCACACTTGTTAATATGAGCACTATTAAAATGGTTAATATGAGCACTATTAAAATGGTTAATATGAGCACTATTAAAATGGTTAATATGAGCACTATTAAAATGGTTAATATGAGCACTATTAAAATGGTTAATATGAGCACTATTAAAATGGTTAATATGAGCACTATTAAAATAAGAGTGGAGACATAAATAACAAGGCAATTCCAAATGGCATCAGACCTCTGGCTGGGACTGATTAGCAATGATGGGAAAGGTAAGTGTGCCTCTTTAGCAGAGGACGCATGCAGATTTTGGGATAAGGGGCACAGCAGGAGATCATTACCCCCAGCACGCTCCGGACAATCCCCCCCAAAACACACACACACACACACACACACACACCCGCAGCCCGCACACCACCTCAGCCAGGAGCCATATCCTGGAGGCTGGGGACCTGCTTGGGAGTAAAATAAAGGCCCTGATGTCGAGGACCTGTCAGGAACAAACTCAGTTCTGCACCACGCTCCACAAATCTTTAATTCCATCAAAAGGGCGAAAGCCCCCCACGCTGTGTGTCCTCTCAGGCAGCTGAGACGGGACGCTCCCACGCAGGCCCTCTGGGCTGGCAGGGGACTCTGGCAGCGTGCCCCGCCCTGTTCTGGCATGCAGGCATGAGGTCATACTATTGACTCAACCACACATCTGAGATGGGCTTTTAAAGCTAAGCAGGATTCCACGCCAAGTTTAGCAGCACCTTCTCGGGGCTTTCAGGTCAGGGTAAAAAACAGAGGAAAAAGCAGTAGATATCAAGTTATTTTCCAAAAACCCATCGGAACCACAACAAATGTTTTTTTCCTGTGGTTGTTGTTAAGAGCGGCAGTGTAGTATAACAGTTTGGGAACTACGCTTGAAACCTAAACTTGCAGGGAACTAGGCTTGTAACCTAAACTGGCAGGGAACTAGGCTTGTAACCTAAACTGGCAGGGAACTAGGCTTGTAACCTAAACTAGCAGGGAACTAGGCTTGTAACCTAAACTGGCAGGGAACTACGCTTGTAACCTAAACTAGCAGGGAACTAGGCTTGTAACCTAAACTAGCAGGGAACTAGGCTTGTAACCTAAACTGGCAGGGAACTAGGCTTGTAACCTAAACTAGCAGGGAACTAGGCTTGTAACCTAAACTTGCAGGGAACTAGGCTTGTAACCTAAACTTGCAGGGGACTAAGCTTGTAACCTAAACTTGCAGGGGACTAGGCTTGTAACCTAAACTTGCAGGGAACTAGGCTTGTAACCTAAACTAGCAGGGAACTAGGCTTGTAACCTAAACTTGCAGGGAACTAGGCTTGTAACCTAAACTTGCAGGGAACTAGGCTTGTAACCTAAACTTGCAGGGAACTAGGCTTGTAAACCTGCGGGGTTGAAAGGTTACAGGTTTTATTCCCAGTTAGGACACATCCATTGTATCATTGAACAAGGTCATTAACCTGAATTGCTTCCGCATATATCCGGCTGTATAAATAGATACTCCGTAAAAAAAACAAAAGTTGTGTAAGTCGCTCTGTGTTAGAGCATCTGCTAAAATGCCTGCAATGTAATGTAATGCAAATGGCTGATTCATTGCGGGAATCATGTCACAAATCCAAATGTCAGACAATGGATTTGGCAGCCTTCTGAAATCTGGTCTCTAAAGCACTTCTCGCTAAACGTACATTTGGGAAAACATAAAACACAGTGGTGGAAGTGGATGTTACAGTAAAACGTGCAGGCAATCAGTTAAACAATTCAGCAGTGTGAAGAGTCTGAAGCAGGGTCAGATATAGCAAGGAAGGACCCCTGGGACACAAATATCTTATCTTATCTAATGAAGACACTTATCTCAGGCTCTAAAATCTTTCATATTTAGTTATAAAAGACGAGTTAATTGTGAGACACACAAAAAGTGAAGCAGAAAGTGTCAAAATGTTTGTTCAAACTTCTACGGTCAATTTGACCCCAAACAGGCATCGTAAAATTTCAACATAATATGAGGGTTAAATAATACAATAAACAATATTTTTTTATTTTCACTGCAACATTTTTGGCATTGTATTATATCAAAAAATATAAATACTTAACTTTTTTCAAACAGGTCTCAAGGAGGTTTAAGGTATACAAAAAAAGCAGGTCTCCTATTGGTTAAAATTACAACAGGAGGCCATTGCTGCCCCCCCTCCCCCCAAAAAAATAAAAATAAAAAAATAATCCCCAATCATACTGACTACACCTAGTACTTAGATTCGTATTTACCTTTTTAGGATTGTTTTAACGCACTTGTTCCTAGTTCGGAAATGCACTATGTACGTTGCTCTGGATAAGAGCGTCTGCTAAATGTCTATAATGTAATGTAATGTAGAGATGAATAAAAGGAGGCCATTGCTGGGACTAGAGATGAATAAAAGGAGGCCATTGCTGGGACTAGAGATGAATAAAAGGAGGCCATTGCTGGGACTAGAGATGAATAAAAGGAGGCCATTGCTGGGAATAGAGATGAATAAAAGCAAGCAAAGCTTAGATGCTCAGAAAGGAGGGGATTCCAGAACGGTGAGGAAACACTCTGAGTGTGATTAGCATTAGCGCACAACAATCAGTATCACAAAACCGCCTTTCATCAGACAAAGTGTAATTATGGTTTTCCTGCAGTTTTTCCGCAAGTGAGCTGTGCTCTTTAACTGCGGGGCTGTCCGAGAGCACCCCGCTGAAGATAAGAGCTGTGCTCTTTAACTGTGTGGCTGTCCGAGAGCACCCCGCTGAAGATAAGAGCTGTGCTCTTTAACTGCGGGGCTGTCCGAGAGCACCCCGCAGAAGATAAGAGCTGTGCTCTTTAACTGCGGGGCTGTCCGAGAGCCCCCCGCTGAAGATAAGAGCTGTGCTCTTTAACTGTGGGGCTGTCCGAGAGCACCCCGCTGAAGATAAGAGCTGTGCTCTTTAACTGCGGGGCTGTCCGAGAGCACCCCGCTGAAGATAAGAGCTGTGCTCTTTAACTGCGGGGCTGTCCGAGAGCACCCCGCTGAAGATAAGAGCTGTGCTCTTTAACTGCGGGGCTGTCCGAGAGCACCCCGCTGAAGATAAGAGCTGTGCTCTTTAACTGCGGGGCTGTCCGAGAGCACCCCGCTGAAGATAAGAGCTGTGCTCTTTAACTGCGGGGCTGTCCGAGAGCCCCCCGCTGAAGATAAGAGCGCAAGAAGCGTAAAAGAACAAACAGCAGCTGTTTAGGTGCAGCTCATAAAGACACACAGCGCTCTCATAGAGGGAAGGAAAGAAACAAGCCTCACCCATCCTATCAGAGCCCTGTGCCAACGTGCCTCACCCATCCTATCAGAGCCCTGTGCCAACGTGCCTCACCCATCCTATCAGAGCCCTGTGCCAACGTGCCTCACCCATCCTATCAGAGCCCTGTGCCAACGTGCCTCACCCATCCTATCAGAGCCCTGTGCCAACGTGCCTCACCCATCCTATCAGAGCCCTGTGCCAACGTGCCTCACCCATCCTATCAGAGCCCTGTGCCAACGTGCCTCACCCATCCTATCAGAGCCCTGTGCCAACGTGCCTCACCCATCCTATCAGAGCCCTGTGCCAACGTGCCTCACCCATCCTATCAGAGCCCTGTGCCAACGTGCCTCACCCATCCTATCAGAGCCCTGTGCCAACGTGCCTCACCCATCCTATCAGAGCCCTGTGCCAAAGTGCCACACCCATCCTATCAGAGCCCTGTGCCAACGTGCCTCACCCATCCTATCAGAGCCCTGTGCCAACGTGCCTCACCCATCCTATCAGAGCCCTGTGCCAACGTGCCTCACCCATCCTATCAGAGCCCTGTGCCAACGTGCCTCACCCATCCTATCAGAGCCCTGTGCCAACGTGCCTCACCCATCCTATCAGAGCCCTGTGCCAACGTGCCTCACCCATCCTATCAGAGCCCTGTGCCAACGTGCCTCACCCATCCTATCAGAGCCCTGTGCCAACGTGCCTCACCCATCCGATCAGAGCCCTGTGCCAACGTGCCTCACCCATCCTATCAGAGCCCTGTGCCAACGTGCCTCACCCATCCGATCAGAGCCCTGTGCCAACGTGCCTCACCCATCCTATCAGAGCCCTGTGCCAACGTGCCTCACCCATCCTATCAGAGCCCTGTGCCAACGTGCCTCACCCATCCTATCAGAGCCCTGTGCCAACGTGCCTCACCCATCCTATCAGAGCCCTGTGCCAACGTGCCTCACCCATCCTATCAGAGCCCTGTGCCAACGTGCCTCACCCACCCTGCCCTATAAACAGCCATTCTCCCCTCATATGACTTATTTTCGAGTAGCTTATTACATGTTTGATGTCTTGGTAAAAATATCTAGTGGACAATCGTTCATTGTAAAATTATTCAAATTCCACGATCTTGAACTTGAACTTGTCTTCACCAGCCTTTGATAAAACTTCCTGTTTACAGCATACTTAAAGAAGGCTTTAAAGAAAACACTGAAGAATACAGTGCTGCCAAGATGTTTATGATTTCAATATTTTCTATTCAAGTGTGGGTTTCCATTTTCCGTTTTCCGCTTTCTGTTTTGGGAGACCATCACTCCAATCCATTTATGTATTTTTGGAGTGCAAAGGTTAGTTATTTCCTTCATAAGATGCATTTGTAAGGCATGCGTCAGGCCGATAAAGCCACAGTGCCTGGTTTTTGGGGATTAGGACCCACAGGCACAGGGCTGGGATCCACTTCATTTCAATTCAGAAAATGAAGCTGTTAAAGTCTTTTACAAAAAACAGGCTGTTGAAGAAATTAGAAAAACTGCACACACTCCAGTTCTGATTTTGGCCAGGTGAAAATGTGGCAACCCTACCATGAAACAACACTGTGTGGACCTGAAGTAACCAGCGCAGATCAGCCAACGACAGAACAAGAACCCCATAAGCTCTGGGCTAAATTTATGGTATGCGTCAGGCATGCTGGACTGCCAGATATCTCCGGCGGCAACATTCTGGACTAGAGATCGGCTGTCCCGTGATTCACCTCTCACAATAATCCCTGTCGGTATTTATGGCAGTGTGTGTCCACACTGCAATGGTCTAAAGTGTCAAATATTAGTTAATCTGTCTGTGATCTCTATGGAGAAGCTATACGAGGAGCGGGTCATAAACACACAACTTCTGATAAAAGCTAACAGGAGAGAACTACGTTGTTTCAGAAGGACACCTACATTTTGTGTCTGTTCAGAATCTCCTTCTAACCAGCCATGTTGCAACCTACCCACAACCGGAGACTGATGCAACTAAAGTGAATAATCCCATTGTTCCAGCGTGCTGACAGTCAGTTACAGTCTGTTAACACATCACTGCGGGGCAGGAGAGACGGCTCTTAAGCCATTCTGCTCAAGCTACACTGTACCGCAAACCTTCAGAGCCTTCAGCTAAGCCAAGCCTTCAGAGCCATCCAGGATCCTTTGATCTCTCATACAGTTACACACTCCTTAGCATTCAGTCCTCATTCATTTGTGCTATGTGTCATTTAGAGGAAGCGGCTCATGTTTCGCACAGGCCTCAGCGTCCCCGCCCCAAACCTGTTAACCACTCGTCTCCGATCTGAGCTCCCAGCCCGCCACGAGTGCCTGCTCAGGGCATCTCTTCTCACCCCTAAATGTGACAGGTCTCAAAACACCCAGCCATGGTTCAGGATGATAAAAGCACAGTAAAATATGATTTAAATAGATAGTTCATTTAATATTTCTCTTATAAAATTAAATGGTATGCATTCAAATTACATTGTCAGACCAGCTGGTTGCACTGATGTTGGGACCAAGGATTAAATTAGCAAACCCTGGTTGAGTCGCTGTTGTGAGTTTGAGCAACACGGATGTTCGCTTGGCTGTGAAATTTGACAGCACAGACAAATTCATGAATCAGTTTCACATTCAACAAAGAATAACAAAAAAAATTTATTGAGAAGTAATTTGTTGGTACCACAGAGAATAAGAAACAGCTGAGCCAACAGGAAGTAATCCAGATGTGTCATACTTAGGATTCAAAGCAGGATGTGACAGCTGTGGTTTCCCTGTAATAATACATTATCATTGGGATATCTCACATTAAGCCTACATTTCCTGCTCCGTCACCATGGGGAACGCTTTCCTCTCAAATCAAAGCCTATTCTTTAAAGTCTGCCTATGTCAGTCAGTGCCCAATATTTAGCTCAAGTTCCAGCAAGACCAGTATGCACCAACGCAGGAAACAGACTCCACCCATAAGATGTTTAAGCATCACAGCTAATAACGGCCATTTTGTTTTTACCATGAACCTTTTCCACTATTGGAGGGGTCTGCTGCAGTGGTGCTGGACAGCCACAGAGCCTGTTGAATTTTGTGTTACTCGTCACTTAACTGATCAATTAAAGCAGTCAATTACACCCATCCCACCTGGTTTCTTGGGTCTGAATTAGCTGCAGATTCTTAAGTGAAAATAAAAACTAGCAGACCCTGTGGCTCTCCTGAACCTTGGGAATCCCAGCAGACCCTGTGGCTCTCCTGAACCTTGGGAATCCCAGCAGACCCTGTGGCTCTCCTGAACCTTGGGAATCCCAGCAGACCCTGTGGCTCTCCTGAACCTTGGGAATCCCAGCAGACCCTGTGGCTCTCCTGAACCTTGGGAATCCCAGCAGACCCTGTGGCTCTCCTGAACCTTGGGAATCCCAGCAGACCCTGTGGCTCTCCTGAACCTTGGGAATCCCAGCAGACCCTGTGGCTGTCCAAGACTGAGGCTGGGGACCATTGGGCCAGTCACTAGACCCTGTGATTTTATACGGGCATGTCTTTTTCATGTTAATAATAAACAGGAGGCTCCCACAGGTATTGTAAGCAGACAAAAAGCCCTGTTGTTGTACAAGAGATAATCTAACAAAATCCTAACAAAACCAAGAGGTCTGAAACTGGCAACCCCTTCGGATGTGATGCAACGAGCAGGATCACGTAATCCCTGGCTTTGTAAACGACAGGCTGGAAAAGATGATTTGAAAAACATCTCACCAAAAAGACAAAAAACACACTTATCGCCAGACCCGACACCTGCAATAACCAGGCACACATACAAACGTGCGCACATGAAAAAAACATTGCATTGTAAAGTCAACATCGCTTAGAGCTTCTCAAATTTCCTTGAATGCTAGGAGAGAATACATTTTTCCTTTTAAGTGCCCTACATGGTCACAACCCCGCCCACATCATTGGGATTGGCTAAAGGTGTGTGGCTAATTAGCATTATTTTCACAGTGTTCATATTTCCACAAATGCATGTTTTGTGTAAGATGATGTGTGAGATGGTGTGTGTGTGTGAGATGGTGTGCGGGTGTGTGAGTGTGTGTGTGTGTGTGTGTGGGGGGCGTGGTGTTCTCTGAGCCTTACAGATATGACACACTGTTTGCCATTCATGGATCCACTTAATCCCCAGAACACGCAAATTAGTAAACCAGGTTAAGGGTTAGGGTTAGGGTTAGGGTTAGTAAACCAGGTTAAGGGTTTACCGCTGAAGGCGGTTATCACACGATCGGGTTCACAGGCACACTTTAGGCATCGCCAGACCCTGATCACACGCCTCTATCGGGTTCACAGGCACACTTTAGGCATCGCCAGACCCTGATCACACGCCTCTATCGGGTTCACAGGCACACTTTAGGCATCGCCAGACCCTGATCACACGCCTCTATCGGGTTCACAGGCACACTTTAGGCATCGCCAGACCCTGATCACACGCCTCTATCGGGTTCACAGGCACACTTTAGGCATCGCCAGACCCTGATCACACGCCTCTATCGGGTTCACAGGCACACTTTAGGCATCGCCAGACCCTGATCACACGCCTCTATCGGGTTCACAGGCACACTTTAGGCATCGCCAGACCCTGATCACACGCCTCTATCGGGTTCACAGGCACACTTTAGGCATCGCCAGACCCTGATCACACGCCTCTATCGGGTTCACAGGCACACTTTAGGCATCGCCAGACCCTGATCACACGCCTCTATCGGGTTCACAGGCACACTTTAGGCATCGCCAGACCCTGATCACACGCCTCTATCGGGTTCACAGGCACACTTTAGGCATCGCCAGACCCTGATCACACGCCTCTATCGGGTTCACAGGCACACTTTAGGCATCGCCAGACCCTGATCACACGCCTCTATCGGGTTCACAGGCACACTTTAGGCATCGCCAGACCCTGATCACACGCCTCTATCGGGTTCACAGGCACACTTTAGGCATCGCCAGACCTGATCACACGCCTCTATCGGGTTCACAGCATCGCCAGACCCTGATCACACGCCTCTATCGGGTTCACAGGCACACTTTAGGCATCGCCAGACCCTGATCACACGCCTCTATCGGGTTCACAGGCACACTTTAGGCATCGCCAGACCCTGATCACACGGGTTCACAGGCACACTTTAGGCATCGCCAGACCCTGATCACAGGCCTCTATTCCAGTGTGCCACAGTCCTATAGTCGGTGGTGAATTTGTTTATTGACTGGAAAATCCACGGATTACTGCACCTAAGCAGAAAACCAAGAGGCAACCCATCCCCAACTCACCCCCAACTCAGCCCCAACTCACCCCCAACTCATCCCCAACTCACCCCCAACTCACCCCCAACTCATCCCCAACTCATCCCCAACTCATCCCCAACTCATCCCCAACTCACCCCCAACTCATCCCCAACCCATCCCCAACTCACCCCAAACACATCCCCAACTAATCCCCAACTAATCCCCAACTAATCACCAACTCATCCCCAACTCACCAGAGCAAAGACTCCATTGAGCCCAGTTATGACACAGTTCAAAGGGAACCTGATTCTCTGTAAAACTACAGTAACTGAGACTCAGCACAGTAAAACACTCACTGAGTCTCAAATATTATATTGTGTAAAACACACTGAAATATGTCAATGTCTACCTGAAAATCTGCCGTACAATAAAACGTATCACAGCTATCACAAGTCCAGACATTCAGCTCCATAACAGGAGCATTCCTCCTCAAAGAGGTGGAGTCCTATGAGAGAGAAAAAGAAAGTCCCTTTTCTGAGAGAAACTCATTTCAACACACACAGGTCTTTCCACGCTAGAGTAGCTCAACGCATGAAGATGCACAGATCCTAGAAAAACACTGTCACGTAATCTGAGCCTTGCCAGTATTTGCCCCTGATGATGATGATGATGATGATGATGATGAACAGTGAAGACTGTGAGTGTTTGTAATTACACAAATATCAATCAGATGGCCAGTAATCAGAACTGTGTGGAAACCTGCACGTGCTCACTGTAGAGAACAGGCTCATATAAATGAGCTCAGTAGTGCCTAAATCCTGTCTTATCATTAAAGCCAGTAAAGCAGAAAATACCACACAGAGACTTACAGCCGTGTGAGGTTATAATAAGACTAAAACATCACTGAAGAGGCAGGATTATCTGGGTCAATCACACACACATGTTTCTGAAGTAAATATTGTCCTCGGCCCTCCCCCCCCCTCTCTCTCTCTTCAGCCCATTTCACTGAGTATACCTGGTGTTGAGGGGAATAGGGATGTGTTATTGTCTACCTGTGTCACTTCAAAGGATAGGACTCAACAGCTCCCGCATGCACCCGAAACTGCCACAGAGTGCTGGAGAAAGACCAGGTAACATTCACCTTAAGGCCAAAATACATCATTAAAGCTTGAAAAGTGTATAATAGAGAGCGATTGCAGCGTTAAAGTAAGGTATGACGATACCTGATATACAGTCAAAGCAGGACGGGACGCTAGGGACGGCGAGCCTCGGTGGGGGGGGGGGTTACAGGTTCATCCCAACGATTCTATAATTGGACTGAATGAGACGGATGACAGACAGACAGGGAGTGAAGCGTACACTGCATGAAACACGAGGCTTTTGTGTCTCGCACAGCGCAGAGTAAAAGGGGTGTCATTTCAGCGGGGGGGTATACCGTTACCTCCCGGGCACGTCCCACAATGGACCCTTCCTGCTCTACGGTCTTCCTTTCTCATATAGCAGGTGGGAGGCCTTGTTTGCAGTGATTTTTTTAATGCAGTATCTCATTGAGCAGTTAAATTCTGGGTTTTCTCTGACGGGCCCATCCCCTCCTCCCAGCTCCATGGCCCGAGGGCGGGGGTGGGGGGCACACCAGGAGGGCCCGAATAAACGCAAGACAAAACAGACTCTCCCTCCAGAAAAAGATAATCTCATGACCACAGATATCCCACTGGCAGCATCCTACCAAGAAAAGAGACCATTTAAAAAATTTACATTAGAAAAATCCCTTTACACAGCTGGATATTTGACTGAAGCAGTTCAGGCAAAGTACAAAGGTAGAACCCCACCTGGGATTCAAACTCACAACCTCCCTATCACAAGACCAGTTCCCAACCCTTAAGCTTCCAATGGTAGGCAAAGCTATTAAAGATGCAGTATTATTAATACTAGTATTAGTATTAAGTTCTCAAACATATGTTTGCTGATAGCAGGAACACACAATGTATTTTACAGAGATTAAAATCTGCAAATAAGACAGGCAGGAAATGTTATATTGATTTGAATTATCATTATTTTATTTCCTTATTTAGTGTTTATCTGACAGGGGAAGATGCATATTGGCAGAGATGTCATTTTTATTTGTTAAGTTTTATGTCTGTCTATGGATTTGATTGACCCAGACAGTTTTTTTTATGCGCATTGAAAGATATTTTAGATGCATACAGAAGTTTCTGATGCGTCATAATGGCTCGTAATGAGAAACATTTGGGGTCCATAAAAATACGGTTCGATTAACTCCAAAGAAGCTTGTAAATGATGCCCCTATAAAAGCCATTGAAGGTCGTGAGAAACCTGTAAATATCTAAAATACCCTTTATTGCACACAATATCTGTCTGGGCTAATTAAAAACACACACTAAAATTTAACTAATATAAAAAAATCTAAGAAAGTGACCATCAAGCGACCAACATATTTCACATACATAAATGTCCAACTGGGGTCAGATCAGAAATGTCCCCGCAACACCACAAGAGTAATTCAAGCTGAAAAAAAAAATTAAAAATATTCTTTGCTATTTAAAAAAATTTGAAATGCACAAAAAATGTTATTTGAATAAGAATGACAATATAATTTATTTTTTTTCTTACAATCAATTCACATTTTCTCAAATCCAAATTAGACATGTCAAGTCACATGTATTATAGTTTTCAGAAAAGAAACAATAGTATGACAAACAGGACACCTTATCACTAACTCTGATGCGTCCACAATAAAACATTAAATCATCACACAAGGGCCGCAGAAAGACATGTTTCACTCTAATGTCCATATGTATAACTTAAACATTTAAAATGCGTTATAAAATATATAGTGTGTTACACATACTCAAAAACAAGATGATGTTTATTTTGAGCATGTTTATACCTGGGAAAGAAGAATTTCCAGAGGAAAACATCAGGGAATTTGAAAATGTCTGCCTGCTCAAAATCTTCAGAATAAAGTTCCCCTCCCCCATCTGTGGATCGGTAACATTTGATATCTGGGAATATCTGGGATACCACGGAAACATGAATTCTAATAAAGATTGCTTTTGTCAAGTCACATAAGCGGAATTAGTTGATTTTTACTGGGGTCAGATATGAAGGCTTACGTCATCACCAAAGGTTCATTTTAAGCCATACACAAAAACAAATAATATACGTTTAGTGAAGACAACTTCAATAAATAAACAAAGTCAACAAATTTCAGAAGGATCAAATAAATAACCTAAAAGGTAGGAATACAACTGAAGCCCGGGTCAGATTTGACCCCAGCTGGTCACTTGAGGGTAATGTCTTTAAACAGAATCTTATGCTCTGCCCACACTTGGGGTATTTGGTAGCTTGGCTGTTTGGAACAGTGTTAATAATAAATGTACAATTGTTAGTTGAATGGAGGGGGTGTAATCACGCCACAAAATTACTCAATAATTATTGTAATGAATGCACCAGTAAACCATTCATCGGACTATGACCTGAATGTAGGTCATTGGGTTTCTTGGAGAGAGCTTCTCCAAAGGCAAGTTGTGGCTGTGCAGGCACAAGAAGTAATACAGCCACTAGGTAAGTAATACAGCCACTAGGTAAGTAATACAGCCACTAGGTCTTGACCTCTACGAGCTGTGCAAGACCTCTACGAGCTGTGCAAGACCTCTACGAGCTGTGCAAGACCTCTACGAGCTGTGCAAGACCTCTACGAGCTGTGCAAGACCTCTACGAGCTGTGCAAGACCTCTACGAGCTGTGCAAGACCTCTCCGAGCTGAGGACTGACAGCTGTCCTACATTTCTTCTGCATTTCCACATTAGAGAAATGACAAGTGCAGTCTTTGTAAAACCTTTGTAAAAAAAAATGTCACGGAAGGCATAGTGAGTGCCGTCAATCAAATATGTATGAAGGCCTTCTCAGTTTCTCACTGCTTTCCACCTGACAGCTGTACACGCTACAGATAAAAACCTTCATGAAATGAATGAGACTCCTAAATAATAAATAAATAAACAAATAAATAAATAACTGAATGAATGAAAAAATAAAAGATTTACTTTACTGGGTATGATAAACATGTGCATTGTGTGTTTTAGTTTTTTTAATTTCATTAATTTCCATTCCCCATTGTTTACATGGAGGTTATCTGCGCTGGTGACTTGATATGTTGTAGCCTAACATTCGCCATTACACTCCGTTGCCGGTAATTTAATTTGCGATCGTAGACCGAGGGGAGAGACATTGCGATAGCGCACAGGAAAGAGGGAGGTTTTCTTTATCATTGGAGGTGAATAAAAAGTTTGGCTACATTTCGTTGCCTTGCGGTCGTTCATCTGTGATGACTGTGCCTCTCTAAACACTCTAAACATCTCCTAAATACATCCTGTTATTGACCACCACTTGTTATTAAAAGTTAATTATTGCTTTGTTAAGATTTCCCAAATAATACGATTGGTATAATTGAACACAGTGTTTTTAAAAATACCACACTTACACCTTTTTGTTTGTCTATGCACAACAATTTTCTTTTAAAAAACATAATTTTAAGACCCCCGTAGGCCTACAATAATTTTATATTTCCCATCTGGCGTCACTGAAGCGAGACAACAAATTGAAAGAGACAGAGTAGCCGGGTAACCTGAACGAGATCAAATAAACTGCTCTTTTGAACTCTCTTTTGCTACTGCTAAATCTTGTCTGCTACTGAG
The DNA here is from genome assembly GCA_022702515.1 of Ilyophis sp. 1 JC-2022. Classification (NCBI taxonomy): domain Eukaryota; kingdom Metazoa; phylum Chordata; class Actinopteri; order Anguilliformes; family Synaphobranchidae; genus Ilyophis; species Ilyophis sp. 1 JC-2022. Next base: position 2,277,973 of record CM040398.1, on the reverse strand, counting down.
GTCAAAAAGAACGACAAATCGCCGCAGTCGGTCTGTAACGTCGCACATTGAGCTTACATCGCCTAGACTACAAGTTGACTGCAGGATTAATGTATTAAAACAAGTAACTTATATTTATTAACGTAAACTTATACGTCATTATTGGTAGATGCATCGTGTCCGTGCGAGCCCTGCTCTGCATCGTGTCCGTGCGAGCGCGGCTCTGCGTTGTGTCCGTGCGAGCCCTGCTCTGCGTCGTGTCCGTGCGAGCCCTGCTCTGCGTCGTGTCCGTGCGAGCCCTGCTCTGCGTCGTGTCCGTGCGAGCCCTGCTCTGCGTCGTGTCCGTGCGAGCGCGGCTCTGCGTTGTGTCCGTGCGAGCCCTGCTCTGCGTCGTGTCCGTGCGAGCGCGGCTTGCGAGATGCCGTGTGATAAGAAGCAATAGCTGACATCGCGCTGTGTTGAGAAAATCACATCCTGATGAGTTCTGCCCCATCAAGCGCAGCAACCTGCACACATACACACATACAACCGGCCTTTCCAAGCCGCGCAATTTAAAAAAGATTATTCACAATGAAACAATATATCTGCATGGCCATGTCAAGGGCTTTCTCTTGGAGCAACTCACCTTAGAGGCTTTATAGGCCTGGTTAATTTTTATTGTTTGCAGGCTTGAAACTAAACATCTTTTCAAAATAGTTACAGACAAGAAATCAGGCCGAAGTCCTTGGAAAATCCCATTTTGCAGCCATGGTTTGTTCACCGGAAGACCATAAATACATGCCATTGTTCTCCAAAATATGGTTAAGCCATTTATCTCAGAATGTTGCATGGTTGCTCAATGGCTTGTTCTTACTAGTCAGTAAGGGTTAATGCAACAGGAATATACAAAACAGGGGTCAATGTGTCTCCTGTTCTCCTCACAAAACCTCATAATTGGGAGAACTCCAGGGCCATTATTAGCCAATCCATGATGAATGGTGTTAAATTGAGTGGGTTTGCTACAGGTTTTGTCACTTACAATAAAAAGCTGTGTGGAGCAGTGGAAATATTCCAGATTTCTGGCCGAAACACTGCTTGAGTTACTCCACTTTATCTTATGCTTGGGGTGGCCCAGCTCCCCTACTTACTGCCCCCAGCTCCCCTACTTACTGCCCCCAGCTCCCCTACTTACTGCCCCCAGCTCCCCTACTTACTGCCTCCAGCTCCCCTACTTACTGCCCCCAGCTCCCCTACTTACTGCCTCCAGCTCCCCTACTTACTGCCCCCAGCTCCCCTACTTACTGCCCACAGCTCCCCTACTTACTGCCCCCAGCTCCCCTACTTACTGCCCCCAGCTCCCCTACTTACTGCCTCCAGCTCCCCTACTTACTGCCTCCAGCTCCCCTACTTACTGCCCCCAGCTCCCCTACTTACTGCCCCCAGCTCCCCTACTTACTGCCTCCAGCTCCCCTACTTACTGCCTCCAGCTCCCCTACTTACTGCCCCCAGCTCCCCTACTTACTGCCCCCAGCTCCCCTACTTACTGCCTCCAGCTCCCCTACTTACTGCCTCCAGCTCCCCTACTTACTGCCTCCAGCTCCCCTACTTACTGCCTCCAGCTCCCCTACTTACTGCCCCCAGCTCCCCTACTTACTGCCTCCAGCTCCCCTACTTACTGCCCCCAGCTCCCCTACTTACTGCCCCCAGCTCCCCTACTTACTGCCTCCAGCTCCCCTACTTACTGCCCCCAGCTCCCCTTCTTACTGCCTCAAGCTCCCCTACTTACTGCCTCCAGCTCCCCTACTTACTGCCTCCAGCTCCCCTACTTACTGCGCCCAGCTCCCCTACTTACTGCCCCAGCTCCCCTACTTACTGCCTCCAGCTCCCCTACTTACTGCCTCCAGCTCCCCTACTTACTGCCCCCAGCTCCCCTACTTACTGCCTCCAGCTCCCCTACTTACTGCCCACAGCTCCCCTACTTACTGCCCACAGCTCCCCTACTTACTGCCTCCAGCTCCCCTACTTACTGCCCCCAGCTCCCCTACTTACTGCCCCCAGCTCCCCTACTTACTGCCTCCAGCTCCCCTACTTACTGCCCCCAGCTCCCCTACTTACTGCCCCCAGCTCCCCTACTTACTGCCTACAGCTCCCCTACTTACTGCCCCCAGCTCCCCTACTTACTGCCTCCAGCTCCCCTACTTACTGCCCCCAGCTCCCCTACTTACTGCCCCCAGCTCCCCTACTTACTGCCCCCAGCTCCCCTACTTACTGCCCCCAGCTCCCCTACTTACTGCCCCCAGCTCCCCTACTTACTGCCTCCAGCTCCCCTACTTACTGCCTCCAGCTCCCCTACTTACTGCCTACAGCTCCCCTACTTACTGCCTACAGCTCCCCTACTTACTGCCTCCAGCTCCCCTACTTACTGCCTACAGCTCCCCTACTTACTGCCTACAGCTCCCCTACTTACTGCCTACAGCTCCCCTACTTACTGCCTACAGCTCCCCTACTTACTGCCCCCAGCTCCCCTACTTACTGCCCCCAGCTCCCCTACTTACTGCCCCCAGCTCCCCTACTTACTGCCCCCAGCTCCCCTACTTACTGCCTCCAGCTCCCCTACTTACTGCCTACAGCTCCCCTACTTACTGCCCCCAGCTCCCCTACTTACTGCCCCCAGCTCCCCTACTTACTGCCCCCAGCTCCCCTACTTACTGCCCCCAGCTCCCCTACTTACTGCCCCCAGCTCCCCTACTTACTGCCCCCAGCTATCTTTTCATTCCATGGTTTATCTTTGACAGGGCCGACAGCATCTTTAGAGGCAGTCACCTGTTTTTTCAGAAATATGACATTTTCAATAGTTCTGCCTCCTAACTGCACAAATTCCATGTTTCTGATAATTTATCCACAGAGACAAAACTATACAAAGAAGCACAAAGGGTTTTAATGAAAAAAACAACCAAAGTCTGCTTAATTTCCATCATATTCTCAAAAAACAGACCTCCCACATATGGTAGACAAGATCTAATCCTCTCCAATCATGCTTACTTATAGACTGACAAAAGACCTTAATCTGAGTCCAGATCCTACGGGAGGGGGATCCTTCTGGACGGGGGGCAACGGAACCTTTTCAAACCAGCGTGACAATCTCAGAGAGCATTTACAATACATTTAAACATAAATATTACATAAATATAACACTAAAGCCAATAATCTTTGGAAACTGAGAGCAAGCCTAAAAGGACATCTCTGATTGTTCTTCGCCCCAAACTTTCATACATGTCACAGCTGGGTGTGTGATAGAACTATCCCTATAAACTATTATATAAATAAGAGTTCCTTAATATACCAAACACAAGGCAGGTCCCCAGTATTCACTAACATGCAATCCACCTTGTTGCCTACTTCTGCATCAAGCTATTAAAATATAATAATTTCAACATACACGGATGTTTAAGGTGAAGCAGAAAACCACAGCATGAAGCTTCAAATGGTAGCGAGCAGAGAGGCTATGAACATGCCCCGACAGTTCATGCAATAATTTGAATAGTTGTAGGTCTCCGAAGAAGTTCTACTTCCGATGAAAAAGTGAGCTTTGACAGTAGTCGGATACTTTTCATCCAGAGATCATGAATATTCATTATTCATGGTAGTCAAAGGTAAAGGTCTATTACTATGCTTACATGTATCCGTCTAATAGGCTATTATACGTATTTTAAAATACTAGCATTAGTTAACTTAAAGCTCCATTCACGACATAAAGCTAAATCTGAAATGATGCAAAGAAAATATGAAGAAATAACAGTTTACACCCAACACTTATTTCACAATTAACATTTTATTTAGAACCGATATGATCAATTTAAACAGGCTGCACGCATCACCCATTAATCTGTTAATTAAGTTGTCATACATAACTTTAATCAGACCGACAGATAGACGGCCACTTTTGCAAAATAGCGAATGCAAGAACCGTTGGGTGCATTTCGTATTTGTAAGGTAGCTATCCTCCATCGCTAGAATTGCACATAAACCGCCGAGAGCTGCATGAAGTAATACACAGACTGGACAAATATTTCTTACGAGCCAAACGCCAAAGCAATAAACAGTCAACACAGGTCTCTGGTGGTATTAAATCAGACAGCATATTTAAAGTTTATAGTGAGACTTACCTGGCCATTGCGATTCTGTTGGGCTGAGAGAAAGCAGCACAAAGCAAGCTACCAGCTCCAGCCACGAGGAACACCTGCAGAGAGGGAGCATAATTTCTCTCTGGTTTTATGTACTTTTAAAACTTTTCCTCTAAGCAGAAAGAAAATACTTTTTCAGACTCGGCTCGTCGGTGCAGCAGACTTCATAGGATCGCCGGGGTAGGGATAAATGAACAGCCTACGCGCGACTCCCCAAACTGCTGGAGCACCTCGGATCAGCAGTGAACAGCTGATGAGACTACAGAGGGGAAACCTGGTACTGCGAAGAGCAGAGAGCGGCGCACGTGGTCCGACAAAGACGGCCCCTCCGGGTCCTAACACCTCAAAGACGTTGCCGAGCAGCAGTGATTGACGGATCATAGTCATACATTTGCAGAAACGCAGCTGTTTGATTGGGGTTGTGTATGTTGTTGTTGCTACATCAAATGTTTATTTTTTTTGTTATTTTATTTTTTAACAAATGGAAGTTAATAGGCTACAGTGGATGCTTCCCTATTTCCATGATACGAATATTGTGAAACACCAAAAAAAAAAGATTCCCTTACAAAAATATAGGCCTTCTGGCAGATTTGTGTCAAACCTTTGGCATTCTTGCGCATGTTTGTGGCAAGCTCATATTTTCACATGCAAAGTCTGGAAAACCTCTGGAAACATTTTGTTTAGTGTGACACAAACAATTTATTGTGGCAAATGCGCTACATATTAGCTGCAAGTTTGCAGCAAACTATCCAGTTTTGTAAGGGTTATTTCATGAATACGGTAATTGCAAAACCATGCAATAGTGTAGACTATCGCCTAAGTGAAAACAAAACTAACTATTACATATTTAGTATTTTGTTCAAGATAGATCTCTCTTTCCACATTCATTTCCATTTTGCAGACTAATTTCAACAAGCAGGCTATGCGGAAGAGTTATAAAAACACTGTTTATATTTACATATTTATCTGCCCTGTTTTTAGAACAAAATTGAGAGGGTAAATCAAGCCATAACTTGGGCTCATATCTTATAAGATACCTGCTTTAAACTGTTTATAAATGTAAAAGTCATATGGAGTAGGTTACAGTGCCTATCATAATTCCCCATGGAAATATACTATTAAGATCGATTTAACATTTGTCAGGTGATTCAGGCAAGCGATGAGTCATCTCATAGTCCCCGCCCAAACCTATGTCCTTATCAGAGGACACCAATCAAATATTCATTTGGTTTTCTATATTGTTACATATTTCAGAACAGCCAAACCAACTCCATCCTGCAAAGCCTAAAATAAGTATTTAAATAAGTATAAAATTTGTGACGTGAAATTATGGTGTGAGTAAATGGAAAAATTGCCTGTCATTTAGTGCAGAGGAGTTTGAAAACCCAGTGGATGGGGTAGTTAGTGTAACATGCTGTGGCTTCAACGAAAAGCCTCTCCATTCACAAACATGACATGTTCTTTTCCTGCCGAGGAAAGATTGCTTACGCTCTCATTTCATCAGAGTTCTGCGCTTTGAGTTAGTTTAGCATGACGGTGTTGTGTAACGGCAGGGGACCATGGAGAAGAAAGGCCCAAGTGCTCACACAAAGTTATTTACTCAGCAAATACATTTTAGCTCATTTAGAGACCTTCTGCTTATAATGAAAATCACCGTTCACAACAAGTCAAGAGAAATATATTCTTTGATAAATCTTGTACGGAACATTTTAATAAAAAATAAATGCTCTATTGAAACCCATTCCCCTTGGAGCTCAACTTGAATTCCTCACATTTATGGAAGATATATTGTCTTGAGTAAAAACTAATTACAGACGATGCCCATGACCTTGGTCAGTTGGGGAGACATATTTTGAGTTCCATAGATAAAATCGCCAATCGGAGACAGGAGACGGAAATGTTCACCAGTCATTATTGTTTTGTTTTAAAATGTACCCAGTGAGACTACCTTCTCTCAAAGTTTCCACTCAGCAGTACGCTGAGAGGGAGACACCATGAATCTTATCAAACCAAAAACAAATTACAGTATAAAATGTATAGAGAATAACTATGTTAAGAATAGACAAGAAAGTAGCCTATAGAGTAAAGCTTAAATTTAGAGAACAAATAATGAAAAAGCTGGTGCTTTTTAATAATGCACAAAAGAGTTAGTAAAATATTCAGTAAATGCAAAGTTTTGGTGCTTATATTGTAGCATATGATGCATTATATTGCATTATACATGTATTCTTTTATGATATCTATGTATGTCACATATGATGTCAATAATGTAGTAAATAATGTAGCATTCATGCAATAATCTAATTAGTTTCAGTATGGGGTAAGGGTGACCCTTGAACCCATCCTCGGTACAGTTGATCGCTCTATTTCACCTCTATCTCAGCCCATACATTGTGATCATTCCTTCCGACGCACACTCCCTGCTCAAAGACTGAGCTGTAGATATCTGTGCGCAAAGAGTTCAGGTGCAATAGCCAAAGGAGTAAGAATTCTCCACAGCGCCTAATAACCGTAGGCCTCGGAGCCTCTGTTTAGACATGTCAGCACCGCCTGGCCCCAACACATTCCATCGACTAGCAGAGCAGCTTCCACTAATGACACGTTCGGAAAAAGGGCAAGAAAGACTCGAAGAAAGGAAGAAAGAAACTAATTAATTTAAGAAAGCATGTTATATTGCTTAGTCAGGTAAACAACATATATCACAACCAATCCTCAAACATGGACTGACAGTGTTTAACAAAGATAATTTGTAATGGTGGTAGGTGTGTGTACATCCCCTGCCATCTTAGGGACACAACAAAAGAGACACAACAGTTAGCTGCTCTCATTATCCTCACATGAAGGATGTCATAACACTTATTCTGCCCGTAGGGGGTGACATGTGACATCACCCCCATAATTGAAAAGTAGTGAGGGGGGTAATTTTGTGGTTCTGATCCGTGGCCTGCATGGCAATAGAATACATCCGTTAACTGAGCTAAGGACCAAGGTCCCCACACAAGAGGAGGAGCTTGATTCTTATTTCGGCACCAAGGGATGACATCTTCTCGTGTAATAAGCGCATGTGATATGAAGCCCTGAATTGGTATGCATGTACATGTATGAGAGATTCTTACTGCACTGACACCTCACTGAACAAAGCATGTGTGTCCAGACTGTGTCCAGAGAATGTACGGGTGGCCTGTTCCAGCCAGCAGCCATAGCACCTAGAACCCTTCTCTTAATGTCCCAGTGATGGGGACACTGTGCTACAGAATGTGCCATCCTTTGAAAATGAGAGGGTAAAAACCAAAGGCCCTGCCTCACTGTGGTTATTAATCATCCCAAGCAACTTTTCAAAAGAGTTAACCCCGGTGTCCTGGCCAAATTCCCACAAAAACTGGCACTCTACAGCTGCCCAACTAAGCACTCCCTACATCTGATTGGCTACACCTGATTGGCTACACCTAATCACCCCTTACATCTGATTGGCTGCACAATCGCTCACATTTTCATACCCACTTTGAGTCCACAGGTCATTGCTGCAAAATAGAACTGAATTCTCAGTTGACGTCTCTGTTTATATAAAAGATGCATACAATGAATACAGTCCCTGTGCTGCTTGTATGGAACAGAAGTCACGTGCACATGGTGTCGTGTCTACAGTTCACACTGCTTTACTGTATGGAAGCTGGTCTAGGCTCACAGGTATCCAGGTGTGTCTGCATGCCAGTCTCCTCTTCCCCTCTAATGGAACTGTGGAATTTTCCATTCACAACGGAACAGTGGTCACAGGTGCAGACAGCATGTAAAAATCACCACGGTCACGCTTCCCCATAGCCAAGTCGGTAATAGCGCCACAAACCATGAACTGACCTCTACAGCGAAGACACCGTTATACCGGTCTCTGCCAGCGGGAGGCGTGTGTCACCTTCAGCACTCGCTGTCCTGTAGTACTGTACTGCGGGGGACAAACATAAAATCAAAAAAGATAATTTAAAGCAATAAACAACGTCATCAACCTTATTAAATAATTTTGTTGTGCCATGGTTCATCCATAAAACATTCTGCATTGGTTCTGTGTGACTGCACGAGGAAGTGCCTCACGGGCCCAACATGGGACCTTCCTCTCAGCTCACAGGTGGAATGCTGCCCATGAGGTTCATTCAGGTATTTCCCCTTCATGACCTTGATATTTGATATGGGAGGAAACATCCGAGACAGTTCATGTCATGCAGAACGAGCGGCCAATCAAATCAAGAGTCTGTTCCCTTCTGAACCCCACACCCATAAAATTACTATTCAAGAGTCTGTTCCCCTCTGAACCCCACACCCATAAAATTACTATTCAAGAGTCTGTTCCCCTCTGAACCCCACACCCATAAAATTACTATTCAAGAGTCTGTTCCCCTCTGATCCCCACACCCATAAAATTACTATTCAAGAGTCTGTTCCCCTCTGAACCCCACACCCATAAAATTACTATTCAAGAGTCTGTTCCCCTCTGAACCCCACACCCATAAAATTACTATTCAAGAGTCTGTTCCCCTCTGAACCCCACACCCATAAAATTACTATTCAAGAGTCTGTTCCCCTCTGATCCCCACACCCATAAAATTACTATTCAAGAGTCTGTTCCCCTCTGATCCCCACACCCATAAAATTACTATTCAAGAGTCTGTTCCCCTCTGAACCCCACACCCATAAAATTACTATTCAAGAGTCTGTTCCCCTCTGAACCCCACACCCATAAAATTACTATTCAAGAGTCTGTTCCCCTCTGATCCCCACACCCCTAAAATTACTATACTATTCAAGAGTCTGTTCCCCTCTGATCCCCACACCCATAAAATTACTATTCAAGAGTCTGTTCCCCTCTGAACCCCACACCCATAAAATTACTATTCAAGAGTCTGTTCCCCTCTGAACCCCACACCCATAAAATTACTATTCAAGAGTCTGTTCCCCTCTGATCCCCACACCCATAAAATTACTATTCAAGAGTCTGTTCCCCTCTGATCCCCACACCCATAAAATTACTATTCAAGAGTCTGTTCCCCTCTGATCCCCACACCCATAAAATTACTATTCAAGAGTCTGTTCCCCTCTGAACCCCACACCCATAAAATTACTGTTCAAGAGTCTGTTCCCCTCTGAACCCCACACCCATAAAATTACTATTCAAGAGTCTGTTCCTCTCTGAACCCCACACCCATAATCTTACTATTCAAGAGTCTGTTCCCCTCTGAACCCCACACCCATAAAATTACTATTCAAGAGTCTGTTCCCCTCTGAACCCCACACCCATAATCTTACTATTCAAGAGTCTGTTCCCCTCTGAACCCCACACCCATGGAATTACCAGCTCAGAAATAGGAAATACATTTAACAACTTAAATTGCACAAGTAGCCTTCTCCTAACAGATAAACAGCACGGCGGTTAGCTTTCAAATAATGAACGCAGTGCTTTTGCTCTTCAACTCGATCTTCCCTGATCATCAATCTAAGATGCCGATTAAAAGCATTCAAGTAGCAAGCACACAAATGTCTGTACATATGCGCAGCATGAAAAACAGAAATCTAAAACCCTCTAAAACCCAAAAATAGAAATCTCACACAGTATTACACAGCAAGTAAAGGGAAGCAATGTCTTGGTGTAAAAATAAGGGTCTAGATTAATGGTTAAATGGACCGTTCTCATCATTAAACGTTCTAATGTACATCAAACGTTCCACACACAGTAGGCTAATCTCCCACTGGTAGGAAAAACTTACTGCATCAGGATGAATCTGAATGTGTCTGAATGAATTGTTCTGTACAGCCCTATAATCTGCACGTTCCCGGTCCCTCTTATTATCATCTGGGAGGCCGGAAACATTGCAGATTCCTCAAATGGTCATATTTAGTTTTTTCTCAGTGAGAACATAACTACTGCAAGCTAGTAATTTCAAATTTCTCTTAAAAGCATGCACAACTACACAATATTTTGAAAAACCCCTCTTGAAATAAAGCATTGCAGTAAAATGCATACCTGCTATTTGCATTATTTATTGTACATGGAAGTTTTATCACTTTTGCAAGAATGGAAAGCCATGGGGGGAAGCCATCTAGATCACTCACCACTTCATACCGGCCAAAAATGACATCCTGTCTGCAGTTGGGTACCACAGCCAGCAGACAGGTTTTCTACTTCCTCGTGTTTCTACACTGAAAGGCTGGGTTACTGCTGCTTGTCTCCAGGGGACATCCGGACATGTCAGATCCCTTATTTTTATGGGTATTTTTGGTTAACCCCTGAGAGATCCAGCATTGTGCTTTATGAATTTTGATTATTTGTGGAGGTTTTCTCTAAACAATGCACTTAAACAATTAACTTAAATTATTCAATAGTATTAACAGAATAGTAGAGTAGAAAACAACACAAGTGTTAGTTGCATTACAATGGTTTGAATTTAATTAACAATATAACAGTTGAAAATTAACCTTTTTCTAAACACTTGTAAAATAAAATTGAAAAAGGCCACATTGATTTTTCCCTAATGTGAAAATGGCATTATAATGGCCATGGCCATGCCAGCAGGAGCCTGTGATTGGCTCCTGTACAGTGCTCCAGGTGCTGTGATTGGCTCCTGTACAGTGCTCCAGGTGCTGTGATTGGCTCCTGTACAGTGCTCCAGGTGCTGTGATTGGCTCCTGTACAGTGCTCCAGGTGCTGTGATTGGCTCCTGTACAGTGCTCCAGGTGCTGTGATTGGCTCCTGTACAGAGACGTGTGAGCACAGGTGGCTTAGCAGCAGCTCTAGAAACACACCTGGTCATTTGAAATTCCAGTGAAATTTCAGGTCCTCACAGGGTTGCTATCTGTGAGAGAACTGCAGCTAAAACATCCTGTAAGTGATGCGTTCACCCGTAAGCCAGGTTCCTAAAGGTCATAAAGCAGACACCTTTGATCACCTTTGCGAGTGGCAGAGTGGCGTACGTCTCACTGGCGTCAGTTGCTAGTCTGTAGGTGTCAGGCGTGTCACTGGGAGAATGTGTCGGTAACCTGTGGAATCAGAACTAAAACACACCTACCACTTGTCCCATAACTAGCCCTGTAGGGACGAGGCCGATTGCAGATTGTGTCCCACCATGGCAGCCCGCTGGGCACTCAGTCAGCTGAAGACACATAAACCTAATGATGACAGTCTATCTATGCTTGTGGTTTACCTGCAGACCAGAGAGCATCCAGCACTGCTTCAGGTCCCGTTTTGAACACCCAGAGGTTCTCTGCCTTTGTTACATGACCTTACATGTCAAATTGTTCCATGTTGATGACTCTCTGTATAAAGAAATACTGCTTCAAATTCAGAACTCAATCTGAAAAACCTTTTATAGTTCTTTTTGTAGTGAATTCCTTTTACGAATGTCCTTGCCACTTTCACATTTCATACCAGGAACAAATTGAGTTGCCTTTCTTCTTCGTACTTTTTCAGAGCTTCAATAACTTTCTCGTGATGTGGTGCCCAGAACTGCACACAGTACTCTGAAGAGTGGGCTGACAGAGACATTGTATAGGATCAATATACAGGATACTCCTTTGATTTATACTCAAAGTACTTTTTTTGTATATCCCAGCATCCCATTGGCCTTTTTTACTACTACTGATACTGGTACTACATGCCCAAACCCTAATAGGCTTGATCAACTACATCTCCCAGTCTTTTTCAGACTGAAGCGTCTAACTTTGTTCCTTCCATAAAATTCTCCTGTTGTAAATGGTATTCTCCCCATGCAGAAATCTACGTCTTGTTATATTGGATTAGATCACCCTCTTCCTATTAGTTTGCTCGCCACACTATGATTATCGAGATACTGCTGAGACTACTGCAGATATTGGTGAAGCAGTATTTTCATACAGCCGAGTATTGAAGGCAACATTTAATCCGTATCCACAATCAAACTGTACTCACAAGAAGTAACCATGCATTTTACAATCCTGCTTAAATGCACCAGCAACAACAAAGTTACCTGCTATTTGTGCCAGCTGTAAGTCATCTCAGGCCAGCATATAAGACTAATTAGCTCATCTTGATTCTGTTTTCTAAATTGGGATGGCAGGTGTGCCATCCCTCAAAAAAGTGATCATTGTCATTCCAGAGGCAATCCTTTTATAATCCTTTTTGGCAGGTAAGCCATCCGCCAAATTACGGCTTGGTGGGGCATGACCCATACCTATACAGCACCGAGAGTTTGGCACTTTTCAGGGTTTCCTACAGAAGTAACCACAATGACCACAGACTCTCTCTTTAGTAAAGATTGGATAGCATTGCTTTGGAATAGAGCTAGTTTATTTAGTGTGAGCTACGATAGGCAATATTGTTAGTTGTAACTTGGCCACATTTTGATATCAATACTTTTAAAGGCAGGCCTAGTTTTTGCAAGTTGGAATTAAAGACTTATAGACAGCGCTCCTTAGGCTAGATTAGAAATGCTGTGTGAACCAACACCCTAAGATAAAGTATTTAATAAAAGGTTATTGACACACCTCCTGAAAGAATGCCAAACCTGAAAACGTTTCCCTAAGGCTCGTCTTTACTGTTCTGATCAAAGACACGCTAGTTCTGCGCGATAATTATGGAGTTGATCAGCAACTCTGAACTCAGTTGATCTCGATATGTTAAGAAACTTGGCAATAATAATGAGATCTGTTTTTTTAGTTTTTTTTTCAGCATGTCCAATTCCGACCCTAACTTAGAATTTAATTCTGCAAACACAGCCTTGTTCTTGTGTGAGAGTGACTACTGATTTGGGAAAATGTAGACATCCACAGTTCCTCCTCTGAAACATGTGGTGTCACCGGCTGCTTCTTTACACACCGCAGACTCCAGTGAAGCTCGCACAGTAGAGTCAGAGGAGGACCTTTCATGTACAGCCTTAACCTGCAGTCTATGGGGGTCGGTAGATAGTGAGAAAGCAGACTCCTAACCCACTGAACCCTCTCATACCCTGGGCGATGCAATCGGCAATTGCGTGTCACCCTATGGAGCTACTGGCCAGAGTCAGCACTGGTACGGTTCTGATCCAAACCGAGACCATGGGGATCATCCACAGCGTGTTGCCTTAATCGAATTAGCCACCCAGCAGCGAGAATGAGATAGATTTTTTAGAAAACATGGCGATAAAAATGAGATCTGATTGTTAGGAAACATAGCGATAGATAGGAATGAGATGTTTGTTAGGAAACACGGCGATAGATAGGAATTAGATGTTTGTTAGGAAACACGGCGATAGATAGGAATTAGATGTTTGTTAGGAAACATGGCGATAGATAGGAATTAGATGTTTGTTAGGAAACATGGCGATATATTGGAATGAGATCTGTTTGTCTATAAGCATGCAAGTTGTGAGCACACAAATGTCTATACAAACGCACGGTCTCTATTATTAAACAGCACGTATAAAAATGTGATCGCACCTGCATTTCAGACTCCATTTTGAACAAGTTTGTACAAATGCAACAAAAAATGTGATGGATGGATACCAGTGATTTATTATGATAATTCCCTCTCTGGCTCTCAGAAGCTTACGGTTGTCAAGGTTTCCTCTGACATCCCCACACTCTCAGCAGCTGTGGTGAGATTAATATCACCGTAGGCACGTGTACTTCAGGACATGAACAAGAAAAGAATTGTGTTTGCTTTGCATAAAAACAGCCACGAGGCATATACATTCTTAAAGTGTGACTGAATGAACTTACACATTGATTTCTGACAAACGCAACAGCTCTTGTGTGGTACTGGTCACTGAAAGAAAGTGACAAAAATGAGTCAACCTGTCAGGGAAAAAAGAAGAAAGAAAAACAAATTGATAACTAAGGCATGAGACAGAGCAAGGTTTTTTTTTGTTGGACAAAAGCACCTTTTACAATCGCCATACATGATTTAGAGGCCTCTAATCTAACAGACATGTACCATACTAGGCAAACAGGTAAACACTTTGGAATTCTTGACCCATTGTAGAGAATATGCAGAATTAGACAAAATGCTAATATGCAGAAAATATGTTATATTACTCATGAATTTGATGGCCATGGCAATATAAATCAGGCTAAAATTCTGGATCTAAATAAGGACTTTCATTCCACAAACACCACTCACTCATGAAGTCAAGCTGTACAATGTTTGACAGTAAAGGCATACTGAACTCTGTTAGAACATAATGTTGTATAGCTACTTGGCCCCGATATGAGTCATAATATTCAAGCTCACTTTTATGACTTGCTCCAGTGGTCAGCAACTGGCCAACAAAAAATGGATTATCCATTAAATGCCAGATCATGTCAGAAACAGATATCCATACCCATGTACTCAAGTACTTTAATCCAGTTAGATTAGTTCCCAGACAATGGGCCTCAGTCCCTATTATGTCCGAAGGGAGTTGCTACGAAAAATTTACACCAGATGCATCAAACCGTGCGGATTTTGTAGGCTACTGGGAACGTTCATTAGACTACGTTATGGGTCTAATTAAACAGCTTCATAGCCTACAATTGATCAATAGGCGCAATCTAAAGTGTTTGCTTTTTACAATAATAATTTATTACGTTTGCAATGTGTAATTCAAAGGTTACATTTAGTCTTGTGCATGTAACAAAAAATAAATTCATATTCTAATTATCACTCAGAAGCTACGTTTACCGGCATTCTGAATTTACGAATGAGGTACGTGTGCTCCGGAGCAGGTGTAAATTTTGTTCGGAGGTACTAACAAATCTCAGATATGAAAATATTGATGAATACCAAAATACCGGCAAAAATGCAAGTACGAACGATCTACGTACAAATTCGTTCTGCTCACGTTTCATGAATGAGGCCCAGTGCCTTTTGCTTTTATTAATTGATGGATCTACAGATGAAATCAGTGAAGTTCTAAATGCTAAACTAAACCTTCAGTGGAAATTTAAGAATTCAAAGACAAAGCAAATGGCAGTCAGCCAAACACTATAGAAATTGAACTAGCCTATACAGGGCCCCTGGAAAGCAAGGGCAATAGAACACTTGGATGTTAAGTGATAGATTGGCAGCAATGAGCACTGAGGACTCAAACAATCCACACATTTCAGAACCGCCTCTCAAAACTTCATTAAAGCTTCAGTTTAGAAATAGTTGGCTGACTTGAGTGTAAATCACAAGATAAACAGCGGTCACACATTAGCAAGCTTACACATGACTTCAATCTGAGGTAGCTGCTGCCATTTGATCTGGCACTCACGCAGGTTCAGTTCTTGACTGTCCCTCCAGTAACACTCATTCACAGGTATAAACTAAAGACTGAGGTGTATTTGTATACACCACTATTAAGGGACAAGGCCTGGCATAGAACTTGTCTGCTTCACGGTATACTGTATTGACATAATTATCTCTCCATTACTGCCAGCAACAGTTTATTTAATCCGCAGACAATATATGCAGAACCAAGATAGGAACATAATGCAGAACTAATATTCTTTTGCTTCAGAAACATACAATATGTAGAGATCTGAGCCGACTTCCAAAAAGCTAATTCATAGGCTTATAAACGGTTTAGGCACTATCAGGCCCTGTAGAGACTCAGGTTACATCCTCCTTGTCAAAGTCTCAAGGTTCATGTCTTTTGGTTTTGAATCTGGTCAAATTTGATCCAAGAGGAAGATATTTGACATGGCATAACACTATCTATATGCTTCCTACCTAAACATTTGATCTAAGCGACTATTTCAAAGCCCTTGAAATCCGTTCTTAATCTGATCAGCCTCATTTTAAAACACACAACCAAGATTGGAAAAAAACAAAGCATGTTTTAACACCCACTCACTGTATACAGCTAGACTTTGTATAAGGATGCCCTCAGATAAATTTATTTATAGTGAGCACTTGCCCAAGGGCCTACAATTGTACATGTATAATCAGAACACAATGGAACATATTGTGTTTAAACATGCACGTGTCAATCACGATGGACTGGGGAAGATGCTTTCTCACGCACTGTCTCTAGCCTGAATTCATAAAAGGGGGTGGTGTCCATGTCTTTTGGAGGATTACATTGATTTATTTAAAGTACCATATTTATGAGTACTGACTGTAGTCCGCACAGAACATGCGTTAAAATGAAATACTGTTTATAAGTTCATCCCAGGCTGAGGTTAATTAAAGCAACAATTCCTGCAACGTGAACTTGAATAACTCTCAACATCATCCATTATTTATTTTATCACTATTAAAATTATCATTGCTGTTGATGTAATTGCTTCACAGACATATTGTATGATTCTAGAATGCATAAACGTAACATGCAAGTTTTCATTAAGAGTTTGTACCTGTGTGTGACATTACATATTTGTAATTAAAACATTTTTAATGATTAAGATTTAATCTCCAATTAAGCGGATTCTATCCAAACGCAGCTTTTTGCATCTGCCTACAAAATACTCTTACATGACTGGCTGTACCTTGCATTCTCACTCAGGTTTTCACTGCGCAAGAAAATTGAGGTAAATGTGTGTGTGCGTGTGTGTGTGTGTTTCATAAAATACACTGCAATGATGAAGCTATAACAACAGCAAAAAAGACATAAAAAATCACGGTAAAAGTTTTTTTAAAAAGAAGAAAAGATTTTAAAAAGCAGGGACCTGCCCTGAAATTAAATATAACACAACTTGAAGATTAAAATCACTATAACACTATACTGAGGAAAACGGCATATATTACAACTCAAGGGGTAATGGGAGCTTTCCCAAAAGAAACACTAATCTGTTATTTTTGGTTTAACTGCCCTTTCACACACTGTGCTCAAAGCACATTCCTGATAAAAACAAAATAATTAAACAAACGGATTATAAAACTAGTTTAGACGCAAGGACAAGAGAAAGCAGCTAAGACATGGATAACATTAATGTAAACATGGATAATAGCAATCAAGGTCAACGTTAATGTAAACATGGATAATAGCAATCAAGGTCAACGTTAATGTAAACATGGATTAGCACGGTGCAGCCACATCAGAGCGTGCACATTTTAGGCATTTAGCAGACACTTATTTTAACAGAAACATACCGAAAGAACTTATGTTCTTTACATACAACCATCTATTTAGCTGCATATTTACTGTGGAAATTCAGGTAAGTACCTTGCTCCAGGGCACCACAGTTCCCCAGGTGAGAATCGAACCTGCAACCTCAGTGTTGCAAGCCCTGTTCCCTATCACTGCCAAGCCCTGTTCCTTATCACTGTTCCCTATCACTGCCAAGCCCGGTTCCCTATCCCTGCCAAGCCCTGTTCCCTATCCCTACCAAGCCCTGTTCCCTATCACTGCCAAGCCCTGTTCCCTATCACTGCCAAGCCCTGTTCCTTATCACTGTTCCCTATCACTGCCAAGCCCCGTTCCCTATCACTGCCAAGCCCTGTTCCCTATCACTGCCACGCCCTGTTCCCTATCACTGCCAAGCCCTGTTCCCTATCACTGCCAAGCCCTGTTCCTTATCACTGTTCCCTATCACTGCCAAGCCCTGTTCCCTATCACTGCCAAGCCCTGTTCCCTATCACTGCCAAGCCCTGTTCCTTATCACTGTTCCCTATCACTGCCAAGCCTGGTTCCCTATCACTGCCAAGCCCTGTTCCCTATCCCTGCCAAGCCCTGTTCCCTATCCCTGCCAAGCCCTGTTCCCTATCCCTACCAAGCCCTGTTCCCTATCACTGCCAAGCCCTGTCCCCTATCCCTGCCAAGCCCTGTTCCCTATCCCTGCCAAGCCCTGTTCCCTATCCCTACCAAGCCCTGTTCCCTATCACTGCCAAGCCCTGTCCCCTATCCCTGCCAAGCCCTGTTCCCTATCCCTGCCAAGCCCTGTCCCCTATCCCTGCCAAGCCCTGTTCCCTATCACTGCCAAGCCCTGTTCCCTATCCCTGCCAAGCCCTGTTCCCTATCCCTGCCAAGCCCTGTTCCCTATCACTGCCAAGCCCTGTCCCCTATCCCTGCCAAGCCCTGTTCCCTATCACTGCCAAGCCCTGTTCCCTATCACTGCCAAGCCCTGTCCCCTATCCCTGCCAAGCCCGGTTCCCTATCACTGCCAAGCCCTGTTCCCTATCACTGCCAAGCCCTGTCCCCTATCCCTGCCAAGCCCTGTCCCCTATCACTGCCAAGCCCTGTTCCCTATCCCTGCCAAGCCCTGTCCCCTATCCCTGCCAAGCCCTGTTCCCTATCCCTGCCAAGCCCTGTTCCCTATCCCTGCCAAGCCCTGTTCCCTATCCCTGGCAAGCCCTGTTCCCTATCACTGCCAAGCCCTGTCCCCTATCCCTGCCAAGCCCTGTTCCCTATCCCTGCCAAGCCCTGTTCCCTATCCCTGCCAAGCCCTGTCCCCTATCCCTGCCAAGCCCTGTCCCCTATCCCTGCCAAGCCCTGTTCCCTATCACTGCCAAGCCCTGTTCCCTATCACTGCCAAGCCCTGTCCCCTATCCCTGCCAAGCCCGGTTCCCTATCACTGCCAAGCCCTGTTCCCTATCACTGCCAAGCCCTGTCCCCTATCCCTGCCAAGCCCTGTCCCCTATCACTGCCAAGCCCTGTTCCCTATCCCTGCCAAGCCCTGTCCCCTATCCCTGCCAAGCCCTGTTCCCTATCCCTGCCAAGCCCTGTTCCCTATCACTGCCAAGCCCTGTTCCCTATCCCTGCCAAGCCCTGTTCCCTATCCCTGCCAAGCCCTGTTCCCTATCCCTGCCAAGCCCTGTTCCCTATCACTGGCAAGCCCTGTTCTCTATCACTGTTCCCTATCCCTGCCAAGCCCTGTTCTCTATCACTGTTCCCTATCCCTGCCAAGCCCTGTTCCCTATCACTGGCAAGCCCTGTTCTCTATCACTGTTCCCTATCCCTGCCAAGCCCTGTTCTCTATCACTGTTCCCTATCCCTGCCAAGCCCTGTTCTCTATCACTGTTCCCTATCCCTGCCAAGCCCTGTTCCCTATCACTGCCAAGCCCTGTCCCCTATCCCTGCCAAGCCCTGTTCCCTATCACTGCCAAGCCCTGTTCCCTATCCCTGCCAAGCCCTGTTCCCTATCACTGCCAAGCCCTGTCCCCTATCCCTGCCAAGCCCTGTTCCCTATCACTGCCAAGCCCTGTTCCCTATCCCTGCCAAGCCCTGTTCCCTATCACTGGCAAGCCCTGTTCCCTATCACTGCCAAGCCCTGTTCCCTATCACTGGCAAGTCCTGTTCCCTATCCCTGCCAAGCCCTGTTCCCTATCCCTGCCAAGCCCTGTTCCCTATCCCTGCCAAGCCCTGTTCCCTATCCCTGCCAAGCCCTGTTCCTTATCACTGTTCCCTATCACTGCCAAGCCCTGTTCCTTATCACTGTTCCCTATCCCTGCCAAGCCCGGTTCCCTATCCCTGCCAAGCCCTGTTCCCTATCCCTGCCAAGCCCTGTCCCCTATCCCTGCCAAGCCCTGTTCCCTATCACTGCCAAGCCCTGTTCCCTATCACTGCCAAGCCCTGTTCCCTATCACTGCCAAGCCCGGTTCCCTATCACTGCCAAGCCCTGTTCCCTATCACTGCCAAGCCCGGTTCCCTATCACTGCCAAGCCCTGTTCCCTATCACTGCCAAGCCCGGTTCCCTATCACTGCCAATCCCTGTTCCCTATCACTGCCAAGCCCTGTTCCCTATCCCTGCCAAGCCCTGTTCCCTATCCCTGCCAAGCCCTGTCCCCTATCACTGCCAAGCCCTGTTCCCTATCCCTGCCAAGCCCTGTTCCCTATCACTTCAAGCAGGAGGTCTCAACATCACCAGTTTCAGTGCTACCTTGCATGTTAAATCATTCAAAACCAGTCATTCAAAATTGCTCAGTACTATGACTCTCATTTTCTGCTAATAGTCATTTAAATGTCCTGCAGTAGAAGACAGACAGTATCTGAGCATTTCAAGGTTTTCATTCTCTTGTATTACTGCTCTTTCAAATGTGGAAAATATTAATAATTTTATCTTATTCAGTCATTCTTTGACAGTTACATTTTTCAGGCGCAGTACATGTTCAACTGATGTTTCAAAATTTTATACAATTCTCAAATAAACCTTAATATCATTATTATGAGTCTTGAAAACAAAACTCAAAAGGTTGGCCTTTTTAACCAGACAAGCTGTGTTCAAGAACATGGTGGAACGGAACAGAAACTTTAGCAGTGGGCCGTCATCACGTCACAAAAACGTCATAGTCACACGCAATGAAGCCGTGTGTCTCAAATCTCCAAGCACAAGCTTAAGTCACGAAGATCAAAAGTGGCGGAAAATGATCGGCTCAGACAGGCCGGAAACACGAGACATCTGGAAATTCAGTACAGAGAAACCAGAAGCATCTGTGTGAAGTCTGCAGCAGATCCCGAGCGCCGGATGCTCCAGATACCCTCTGCAGGAGCACTGAGAGCCAAACCAAGCACAGGCCCAGCTGGTTCCTGTAATTGATGGGCATTGTGATTGGATATGGGCGCACTAGTCTGAGGGAACCTCCTATACCAACAATCTCCAACATCCAACATATATATGCATTTATATTTGATTTAATTCTGGAAAATGTATTGCATATATATCTTGAATACATTCTGGAAAGTACATCTCCTCTCTAGAGGAGGTTCATGGGGTTCACAGGGTTCATTCCTAATGCATGCATTCTCTTTATATTTTATCTGAATAATGTATTTTACTATATGTATATTAATGTTTTATTTTAGTATGAGCTCCCCTACAGAATACAGGTAAATTTGGAACTGTATTCTGTAGGGGAGCTCATACTAGAATCCCGTGAACCCCATGAACCTCCTCTGGAGATTCAATATGACAGATCTTTACGCCATGTTCACTTTGTGAAATTAAAATGTTTTGGTGCAGCTAAAAACAAAGGTACATGCATTTATATATGTGATAAATAGTTGTCATTTTATCTAATTTTATCATCTGAGCATTTGTGAGGTCTGTCATAATTTATGAGTTCTACTATCTCAGTTTCAGACTCGGACTAAACCGCGCCGAGAGCCACGAGGCGACAACCGTCATATTTCACTCTTGAGGGGTCAGAGTCAGGTAGCAGATTTATACCCAGAATGCCTTGCCCTCCAGGGAAAGGACACACACACACACACACACTCCTGATGCTCTGTTCAGATATCCCTGATTGCTCCAGTCAAGTCACTGCTCTCTATTCTGTCAATGTCAGAAAAAGCCCTGCTTGCGCTATGACACAAGCGTGACTGTACAGGGAATTTCAGGGGGAAACGGTCAACGGACCGATGATGAATGTTCCACACCCTATGAGATTTCAGAGTGATTCATTCCAAACATAATGCTATGAATACTGAGAATACTCAATACCGAGCTGCATTACTCCTGTCAAATATCATAGATGGATACAATGCAGCTCCCGTAACAATCGTATGTTTATAAACCAGCGAGCAGATTGGCCAGAACTCTCCTTTAATGCTAAGCAGCTATGCTGGGGAATGACAACAGCAACTGTCATTGCATTGTTCTACTTGCGATAACTTGATAAAATGTTTTAATATGCAGCAGCATATTAAATTTCCATAAGGGACAGTGACAATGGCCTTAGATGAGGATAATGAACAGAGTGTAGCCACAGGTTGTTTGAGTCAGACCCTCTACGGAAGCCCCTGACTGGAATCTGTCTCACCTGATTCCAGGTGCATCACAGGTAGCCCATCCTGTCCACACATGCAGGCCCCTGATCCAGCATACTTTCCACTTTCTGCACACCTACAGTGGATATTTTTCCGTGAGGGGGGCAGCAAGTTATGAGTGTCAAGGTATCCATTTAAGTTCCCAGTTTCTTTCAACCCCAGTTATCTCCCTGCTTATCTCCTCAACCCCCCCCTTCTCAACAACTTTAATTACAAAAACACAGGAAGTCCACTTCTATGGGGATGCCACTTATCCGGCTGTAACCACACCACCTAAAATTAACACCTTCCTCCTATCCCAGCAGCGACAGGCAGAGATTTGGAAGATTAGCAACTAAGCTTCAAGCAAGCAACCATTTTGTAACACTTTAAAACAATTAGCTTTTTTTGTGTTTGTGGTCAGGCAAACAAAGAAATGAGTGTGAAAAAGAAGTGAAACGATTTGGTGTGAACTTCAGGGCACAGCAAATTTTCTCACAGTCAAAATGCTGTATGCCATTAGGTATTAGGTTTAGCAACTGTACAATCTAAACCTAACTATCGACACATACATTGCAATGAAAAACACAGGAGCAGGACAACTTTGTGAAGTATTGTGTAGATATAACGTTTTTCTGACTTTTTTCAGGTTCATGGATGGAGACGCTGTTGGGAAAATGAAACGATACCCTTTAGAACACATAGATCTCTTTATCGCCACCCTGTGGTCACCAAGCACACTTGCCTTGCCTTGAGTGTGGATGTTACCTTTTCTGCCATTCCTGATGGAGGGACACATCCAGTGCACATCGGCTTTGCTACCAGTCATTCAGCTGAACACTTCATTCTGCCAAAAACTGTCTCATGTGAACTGACTGCTTTCCAGAAAACTGGAAAACTTGGACACAAGCCATGAAGGAAGAGAATTTTCTATTTGGCGGGAAGATTTCTGCTCCAGACAAACCTTCAGAGCATTTTATTTCCAATCAAAAGTGTTACTCTAATGATGTAAAATAGTTCGTTGCAACCAGTTATTTAGTAAATCAATGTCATTTACCTGCTTTTATGTATTTACAGATTACAAAGTCTTCCTTTAGTCAAAGTTTTCAGGGTACACTATCAGAAGGCCTCTCTTTGTAAATTACCTTCTCTATGGTCAAGGGTCACCTTTCCTCTACCCGTACACTTAAGGTTTGACACTGGACATGGCACTCTATGGAAATGGCTGGCTTTTGGGTTTAGGGTCATTGCTGTGTCTAATTGTACTTTTAGTCTGGATGAGACGCAGGAAGAGGTAATTTGTCAGGTGGCAGTGTAGTATAATGGTTAAGGAACTGGATTTGTAACCGAAATGTTGTAGGTTCGATTCCCAGATAGGACACTGCTGTTGTACTCTTGAGCTAGGTACTTAACCTGAGTTGCTTCAGTATATATCCAGCTGTATGAATGGATGTAATAAGATGTAATAAGAAGTTGTGTAAGTCGCTAAATGCCTGTAATGTAAAATGTAATTTAGTTCCAGAGTAAACTGACGGTGAATAACTACCTTCATCGCAGACTCAACAGTTTCAAAACCACAGCAAAGCAAATATGAAAAGTAAAGCACACGCTTAACAGCCATAAAGTCATCTTCAGGGCTGCTGAATAGCAAACTAAAAAAGAGCACTCCAATATGAATGACTGTTTAGATTTAATACAGGGATAACCGGGCAGAGTTGAAAATGTTTGTGTATTTCAATGTGTATTAAATCTGAAAGGTAATTTATATACAGTTGGTGCGTGTTCCTTTTTACAGCGAATCATCCAATCATCCCTTCATATCAAACACCACCACCACCCCCCCTCCCCCCCACCCAGCGAATCATCCAATCATCCCTTCATATCAAACACCACCACCACCACCACCCCCCCCCCCCCCACGTGTTTTCTCAATAGTATTTGTTGGCTGAGGAGACAATTGATTCTACTACAGAACACATGCTCCATAAACTTCATCCAAATAAAGTTTGCCAGTGCTCTCCCTATGAACTGAAGGCCTAAACTCTGTTCACATGAACTTTGGAAAGATCTGTACATAAGTTTTGTATACAGTACCTAAGTTTGTATTCTCGTTGCGAAACAATCAACTCTTTTGTCCATGTGCCTGCCTTGCCGCTGTCGATTACATTTACAGCCTCAGAGAGACAGTGTTCTGTTTGTACTGCAGGCTGCATGCTGCCTATCGTTCATGTCGGGAGGTTTTACGTCTGTGGATCATTAGCCCTGCACAAATTTATGAGTTTTACAAAACCATTTTTTTTCTCTTTGCTTTACACATGTATGAATCTGAGGTGATGACCTCATATACTCCTGGTTTGGGGATAACAGATGGGAATAGACTTGTTGGCGCCAGAGGTACAGTTGATGACAGAAAGCTGAAGTTGATAGAAAAAAACAAACAACGGTGTGAAGAGTTACCTATGGCAACTAGGGGTTAGCTAGGGTTTGTGTCACTCTAGTTTGTGTGAATTGAGTGTCATAACAACAGGGGCAGTTCCAGGGGAAATGTTGCCTTTACCAGACATATAAGTTTACATATGTGAAATGACAGTGCAAACAGAAACTGGACATACTGTTACGTCCCTATGCCGCCTCGTGAGTGCGCCCCTTTCATTATTTTGTACGCTAACAAGTTTCCTTCCAATCACCTGAGTCTTGATTGGAAATTGCAGACACCAGTGCTGGATTTTCCAAGAGCATATACAGGTGCAGCTCAAAAAATTAGAATATCGTGAAAAAGTTCAATATTTTTTGTCACTCATTTCAGAAAGTGAAACTCATATATTATATAGATTCATTACACATAGAGTGAAATATTTCAAGCCTTTATTTCTTGTAATTTTGATGATTATGGCTTACAGCTAATGAAAACCCAAATTCAATGTCTCAGAAAATTAGAATATTTTGCTTTAACATATTTTTAAAGTATCATATTTAATATTTGGTCGCATATCCTTTGCATGCTGTTACTTCCTGAAGTCTGTGACCAATCAACATCAAAAGACTCTCGATATCTTATTTTCAGGTACTGTTACAAGCGATACTATAACCTCTCTGCATTTGAACTGATCTCTATGAGAATTGGGGGGTAAGACTAGATTCAGCTGTAAATTACGCTGGTACAGTATGGAACACATGACTGGCGAAATGGCTGTACGTCATCAAGGGTCTAAGGTATCAAACGAGCCCAAAACCATCACTCTGCGGCCAGATATGGAGTAGATGTGGATGGATCCCTTTAAGGGTTGTTTCTCCTGACTTTTTTCCCCATAGAGTTGCAAAGTAACAGCAGGCAAAGGATATGCGACCAAATATTAAATATGATACTTTAAAAATATGTTAAAGCAAAATATTCAAATTTTCTGAGACACTGAATTTGGGTTTTCATTAGCTGTAAGCCATAATAATCAAAATTACAAGAAATAAAGGCTTGAAATATATCACTCTATGTGTAATGAATCTATATAATATATGAGTTTCACTTTCTGAAATGAGTGACAAAAAATATTGAACTTTTTCACGATATTCTAATTTTTTGAGCTGCACCTGTATATTGGTGGTGTTCTCTAGCTTGGCTGATAGTCCCTTTGTTGGTTCATTTTCACACTGGGTTTATTTCCCCTTTGGCTAACTTCATGCACGTTGCCAGCTTGCTGTTGTGTTGAAGTTCATCTTTGAATACTGCTGTGGCGTTCGTCTTGATTTGTCTGCAGCGTTTACTAGGTTGCGTTTTGTTTTGTCGCGGTTGTTGCCGTGCTGCGGGGCGCGCATTTGCTGAGTGTATTTCTGTGACTCCCCACGGAGGTATATATAAATGGGGAGATCCAGAAACACAGGCCCATGGAGGCACGTTTTACTGAGATTTTGGTTGGTTGAGACTTTGGGATTGTTCTCGTTTCGGGGAGGTTCGAGTGGTTCTAACGCTCCCTAAGTATAAAACCGCCAGCCTGTGTCTCAGGTGTGTCTACTTGGATTCCCAATTTTGTGTGTCTCATTTCTTCGCCAGCACCCTTTTCCCCTTGTTTCATGTACTGTATGTACTATGTATATTGTGATGTGTTAATAAATAAGTCTTGTAACCATTCCTTTTGTGTTTAAATCCTTTGTGTTGCTGCCCTTTGAGCCGGGGTTGTAACAATACTCACGTGTCAAGCAGTCATTGTCCGTTATTTCCTGCTTTTTCAGCATTGTCATTTAAAATATGTATTTTCTGCAGTCTGGTAGAGAAGTGGGACCATGCCAAGCCAGCCCCGCAGGACGATGGAAAGCTGGGCTCACATTCCCAGGGAATTCTGGGAGCTGGGATATCCCAGGGAGGGAGGGATTCGGGATTCGGTCGGCGGGGACGACCGCGTTTCATCACTAACCAGGGACCCCCCCCCGCCGCAGTCTGTTTACTCAATCCAGAGGTCAATCTGTACTTATCCTGACATGCATGTCTTTGGTGTGGGAGGAAACTCACGCAAATACGGGGAGAACATGCATGGTGTGTAGGACCGTAGTTCTACACACTACACCACTGTGCCACCCATTTGTTCTATTATATCACATTATGTCTGAAATACCAATACCTGCCGTGCTCAACTTTCATGTTCCAGGACTTTTCATCAGTCAGATAAAGCAATACTTTCACTTTAACATGACAAATGATTCCTTCGGAAAGAGGTTTTTAATATTTCATGAAAGACTGACGTAGTAGTGAGATCTAAACCGCTGAAAGTGTTGACATCTGGTCACTGAAATTAAATCAAGACAAACCTGTATGCAATCAAGGTGACTTTAAGGAAAACTGATGGAAATAACTTAACACGCATTTTTAACGACATCAATTGAGCAACATTAGTTAGGGGGTGCTTTATGGTTTTGAGTGGTGTTTTTTGCACTTTTCATTTAAGTGTCTAAATATATTTAGACAACGACGAAAGGTGGTGCTGTTCAATGTTTTATCGGGCACAGCAAGGGCAGCCATTTGGTTGACTCACTGCAGGGGCTTGGGTCCTTTGGATTGCTTAAGCATTCTCAGGGAGTTAATTAAAGGGATTGTCCATAGAACAGTCAAACGACAAATTGGTGATAAACGTTTAAGGGTTTTTGGGGAGAGGGGGATGTTTATGTTCAGTGGGCGGGGGTGGTGGTGGGGGTGTGGAATTATATTTTTGAAGAGGTGAATAGTTTAACTGGTTTCTGTTTTTTATTTTCAAAGTGGGATGCTGGATTTCAAACACAATCATTTGTATTATGTGTTTATCATATGTATTGCATTCTAATATATAGTTTCTGTACGCAAATCTTGAAATTACTTACACATCCACACACACACACTCATATACCACACACATATCGGACACACTCATATATCATACACATATACCACACACACATATATCTGACACACTCATATATCACACACACGTGTATCTCACACACGCACATATGGGGGGGTGTTCTCTGATATATGAGGATGTTTCATGCAGAGAGCTCTATAAAGGTGGTCAATGTACAGTTCTCCCCGAGTGGGGCACATTGCTGAATAAACATCGTATCTCTGAAACATTTTCTGCTGCCTCATCTTTGGAATTTGACTTGGGGTCTTGGAAACCACTTTAATTCTCCAATGGTTAATCTTTATGAGCATTAGCTTTATGCATGGCTGGATGCCAGCGTTTGGATGTTTAAGTCTTGTTTTGTTGGACAGTGCAAAAAGAAGACTTTCCGTCTCTCTCTCTCTCTCTCTCTCTCTCCAGGCACAGACTGGCTTTTCAGTGTTTCTTTTCTTTTTTGAGCTGCTGAAATCAAGGGTCATTAAATATTATATTAGACTGCAGGTCTGAAACATGCTCTTGAGCAGCACCATAAGCACACACACAGTCCTGCCCGTCTCACTGCAGAGATAAGCACACACACACACACAGTCCTGCCCGTCTCACTGCTGGGGAAAGCACACACACACACAGTCCTGCCCGTCTCACTGCAGAGATAAGCACACACACACAGCCCTGCCCGTCTCACTGCAGAGATAAGCACACACACACAGTCCTGCCCGTCTCACTGCAGAGATAAGCACACACACACAGTCCTGCCCGTCTCACTGCAGAGATAAGCACACACACACAGCCCTGCCCGTCTCACTGCAGAGATAAGCACACACACACAGTCCTGCCCGTCTCACTGCAGAGATAAGCACACACACACAGCCCTCCCCGCCTCACTGCCGAGATAAGCACACACACACAGTCCTGCCCGTCTCACTGCTGGGGAAAGCACACACACACAGTCCTGCCCGTCTCACTGCAGAGATAAGCACACACACACACAGTCCTGCCCGTCTCACTGCAGAGATAAGCACACACACACAGTCCTGCCCGTCTCACTGCAGAGATAAGCACACACACACAGTCCTGCCCGTCTCACTGCAGAGATAAGCACACACACACAGTCCTGCCCGTCTCACTGCTGGGGAAAGCACACACACACAGTCCTGCCCGTCTCACTGCAGAGATAAGCACACACACACAGCCCTGCCCGTCTCACTGCAGAGATAAGCACACACACACAGCCCTGCCTGTCTCACTGCCGAGATAAGCACACACAAAGGGGAGGGTCACTCTCTCTCTCGTGTAACAGGCTCAGAGGCAGTTGGATGGGGCTTCCACAGGAATGCGGCCAGGCCTGGATGTTTGCCTGTCTGGGCTGGTCAGGTAGAGATTAGCTCCTGCAAAGTGGCACCACTGCACAGCGATGCTTTTAATGCTGTTAAATGTTACTGTAACCACTACTTCTCCTTGGGGTATATCACACAAAGTATAGGCACTCTGAACAGTCTGATAACCAAATCAAATCAATATTTATTTATATAATGCATTCCACAACTAGTTGTCACAATGCGCTTCACAGAAAAACCCAGCCTAAACCCCCACAAGAGCAAGCCAGAGGCAACAGTGGCAAGGAAAAACTCCCTGGTGTAACTAGGAAGAAACCTTGGGAGGAACCAGACTCAAGGGGGGAACCCATCCTCCTCTGGTCGGCTCAGGGTCTAGGTCTTAATGACCAGCATGGTCAAAACTGCCTGCCATGATAGAAGAAATTGCAGCAGCTAGATGACAGTCCAGATGTGACCAGGGGTTCCTTTTTCTATGGGGACAGCCAAAGAAAACCATGTAACCTGTGGGTAGACTCATGAGGTGTATTGAGGTGTTTTGTTTGCTTAAGTAAATATTAGGAAGGTATTTCCCATGTAAATGTAAAGACTTGTTAGGCTACATGACCAGTAGGGGGGGAGAGAGAGCCGTGTGACTGTGAGGTCAGAGAGGCGGGGGAAAAACTCTCAGTCTAAGTACTGGTGAGCTCATAGTTTCCTAATGCAGCAACACTATGACTTTCCCTTTGGGGTGGGGAGTTTGAATCCCGGCCGAGGGCCTTTCAGGTTCTCCCAGTGTCCACATGGGTTTCCTCCGGGTACTCTGGTTTCCTCCCACAGTCCAAAGACATGGTTAGGTTAATTGGTGACTCTAAATTTCCCATAGAGTGTGTGATTTAATGGTGTGTGTGTGTGTGCCCTGTGATGGATTGGTGACCTGATGGATTGCATTTCACCTAATGCATGCTGGGATAGCCCCCCCCGCCCCCCGGCCCATGAAACCCACTTCATGTTCAGCATGTAACAACGTTTAATTCTGCTCAGCATGTAACACCGTTTAATTCTGCTCAGCATGTAACAACATTTAATTCTGCTCAGCATGTAACAACATTTAATTCTGCTCACCATGTAACACCGTTTAATTCTGCTCACCATGTAACACTGTTTAATTCTGCTCAGCATGTAACACCGTTTAATTCTGCTCAGCATGTAACACCGTTTAATTCTGCTCAGCATGTAACACCGTTTAATTCTGCTCAGCATGTAACACCGTTTAATTCTGCTCACCATGTAACAACATTTAATTCTGCTCAGCATGTAACAACATTTAATTCTGCTCACCATGTAACACCGTTTAATTCTGCTCACCATGTAACACTGTTTAATTCTGCTCACCATGTAACACCGTTTAATTCTGCTCAGCATGTAACACCGTTTAATTCTGCTCAGCATGTAACAACATTTAATTCTGCTCAGCATGTAACACCGTTTAATTCTGCTCACCATGTAACACTGTTTAATTCTGCTCACCATGTAACACCGTTTAATTCTGCTCACCATGTAACAACATTTAATTCTGCTCAGCATGTAACAACATTTAATTCTGCTCACCATGTAACACCGTTTAATTCTGCTCACCATGTAACACTGTTTAATTCTGCTCACCATGTAACACCGTTTAATTCTGCTCAGCATGTAACACCGTTTAATTCTGCTCAGCATGTAACAACATTTAATTCTGCTCAGCATGTAACAACATTTAATTCTGCTCACCATGTAACACCGTTTAATTCTGCTCACCATGTAACACTGTTTAATTCTGCTCACCATGTAACACCGTTTAATTCTGCTCAGCATGTAACACCGTTTAATTCTGCTCACCATGTAACAACATTTAATTCTGCTCAGCATGTAACAACATTTAATTCTGCTCACCATGTAACACCGTTTAATTCTGCTCACCATGTAACACTGTTTAATTCTGCTCACCATGTAACACCGTTTAATTCTGCTCAGCATGTAACACCGTTTAATTCTGCTCAGCA
The DNA here is from genome assembly GCA_022702515.1 of Ilyophis sp. 1 JC-2022. NCBI lineage: Eukaryota > Metazoa > Chordata > Actinopteri > Anguilliformes > Synaphobranchidae > Ilyophis > Ilyophis sp. 1 JC-2022. The sequence continues at coordinate 2,247,468 of CM040398.1, read as the reverse complement.
TGTAACAACATTTAATTCTGCTCAGCATGTAACACCGTTTAATTCTGCTCAGCATGTAACACCGTTTAATTCTGCTCAGCATGTAACAACATTTAATTCTGCTCAGCATGTAACAACATTTAATTCTGCTCACCATGTAACACCGTTTAATTCTGCTCACCATGTAACACTGTTTAATTCTGCTCACCATGTAACACCGTTTAATTCTGCTCAGCATGTAAAACAGACATACAAGCTTATAATCACTAACTGTGGTTGTACAGTTACTTTTATAACATTTGATGGGAACCAAATGTAGTAATATTTTACCGTTAATCTAGTGGAATAATGGTATTACACTTGAAAGTAAACATAAGTACAAACAAAGTTTGGGACAGTATGTAAAATGCACATAAAAGCAGAACGCAGTGATTTGTAAATTGTCCTTTACATATATTGAATTGAAAACAATACAAAAAATATATATTTAATGTTTTACCATATCAACTTTATTGATTTTTGTAAATATACGCTAATTCCGAATATGATGCCTTTCCAAAAAAGTTGGGACTGGGAAGTTCAAAAAACACCTGTTTGGAGCATTCCACCGGTGAACAGGTGATGCTGTCATGACTGGGTATAAAAAGATATCAAAAGACTTTTGATATCTTATTTTCTGGTACTCTTTCAAGCGATACTATAACCTCTCTGCATTTGAATAGATCTCTCTGGGAATTGGGGGGTGGGACTAGATTTAGCTGTAAATTACATGGGAATAGTATGGAACCCATGGTTGGCTAAATGGCTGTAAGTCATCAAGGATTTGAGGTATCAAATGAACCTCAAACCATCCCACTGCTGCTAGATATGCAGTAGATATGCATGGGTCACTTGAAGGGTTGTTTCTCCTGACTTATTTTTCCATAGAGTGCAATAGGAAAAACAACCCCTAAAGCGATTTTACATACTGTCCCAACTTTTTTGGAATTGGGGTTTGTACATGCAACAATGTTTTTAGGGGCTAAGTCGGGGTGGTGTTATAACATTAGTTTACAAGGACAGAAAACAAAACAATTCAAGTTTCACCACAAGCAAATAGCTTGTACGTTTCTACAGAAATTATACTGACTGGCCTGTATTCAATGAACATTTATCCTTAACTGCTAGTAATGGTTAATAACCTGGGCTTGTAACCTAAAGGTTGAAGGGTCGATTCCAAGTAGGGGAAAATGTATGCTTACAGGCTACTCATCTGCATAAATATAAATACATTCATATCAATATATGCATACATATCTTTGAGACATTCTGGTAGGAAGAGGCATTGCAGAGTATGGTATTTAATGAGCTTTTCTAAACACTAATCTTTCTGTTTGCATGAATGATTTGTGATGTTATTGACTTCCATGTGACCATGGCTCTATACATTACTGTGAGTGCATACATTCGTTTTTGGTTTGGGGGCTATGAACAGACCTTTGGTTGCATGTCTGACAGGAAAAGTATGTCTGTCAGAAAAGTTATGTGAGTTGATGAGACAAGCAATTTGAAATGTCTTAATGTAATGTCTGGTGAGTTCAGCAGTCACTAAAGTTAACTTGTCAAAATGAAGGACAAATGTTGATCAAAAATCTCCATCTCCTAAAAGAAGGAGAGCCGAAAAAGTGAAACACTGCCCTCTAGCAGCCAACGAGAAAGTAACAAGCCAGACAACAAATGCAGGGGACCTCAAAGGTTTATCTAAAGAGCAATGGGACAAATGCCATTTAGCCAGGCTTTGGAATGCCCAAACCAGGAAATGTGCGTATTCAGCTGATAAACACAGACACTTCCAGGGTTTGGCTGCGGCAGACGTCAACATAAATCCAACTCTAAACGAAAAGGCTTTTTTGCGCAAATTATGTCTTCTTTCACAGCAATGCATTTCATAATAAAAGCCTAACAGCTATAATATACAAATCTGTTTAAAGAATCACTCTCCTGACCTGTGAGGTGTTCAAAAGCAGGCTTTGCACTTTTAACTTATTTTACAAAAACGTACTTTCCTTTCCTTAACATTACTTTATTTGTGTAAGGGGGTCCGAGGGCATTCTGGTCTTTCCTCTATTTCTGTCTTTTTTATCTCATTTTTTTCATGCCCTCTCTAGTTGATCGACTTTTCCATCTCTAACATAACAAGTCTGAGTAGGATGACCCAGTGAGTCATTTTTGTAAGGTACAACATACTGTTGGGATGCCTAATTGCAAATTCCTTTCCATGATACAGATATGAGCACTAGTGTTTTGGTTACAATAGTGATTATAAGGCCATAATTAAAATGTTCAACTCATAAAAATAACTTCACATTAGCAGAAAAAATAGCAGGTTATTATAATTAAATGACAAGCATGGCCAAATGAGCTGTGGCCTTGCACCGCATTGTACGGCAAAACACATAATGAGAATAGATTCAAGATGTTTATTGTCACACCAGTTTCATACTGTGTACAAAACTTTGTGAAAAGCTTCAGCAACACGAAGGGATAAAAGTGAAAAAGTTGGGGGGAAAAAGAACCCGAACAAAAACAATAGAGTACCAGCAGCTTCGCCGCTCGTTCCCCGATAATCAGTCCCACCAGGATCTCGCCGTTTGTTTGTGATTGTTGCGGCCTAAAATGCTTTATTTCGCGGCAGCTTTTCGTAAACGACGACTTCCAATAAAATACATTTTGATGAACTACATGTCAAATGTGATCATCTTTAAACATATAGCTATAGGTTTGGGTAATTAGTAGACATATGTAAATTAATTATATATTAAACTTTGGTTGGTGTAGTCCAAATAATCCAAGTAATTGAGAGACATGCAAAAAATTGGTGGGACGTTTTATGACCTGCATGCGACACTTCCACAGTGCGGTTGGAAAATAGTATGGCGGATATTTTTCGCGGACTGCTAAACAGTGCACATTAAACAGCACACGTCTGCCAGTGCACTGTACGCAGTAGATAGGGCTCTGATTCGGACACAGCCACAGCTAACGTGGAGTAATTCTGTTTGCGCTCGTGGGATACCTGTAGCCTAGCCTATGTGTAAACACGGTGACCCCAAAAGCGCTTTTATTATGAAACCATTTTTACGCTCAGTAATGGTGGGGAAACTGACCCTGCTTTGATGGAGATATTTAAATAAAAACATTTTGTAAGTTGCCTATTTCTTTGATTTGTGCCTATTTGTTCATTTGTGTTGCGGTCCCTTCGAGCCGGGGTCGTAACACAAAGATTTGACCATTTTCACGGGAAAGTGATTGGAAGAAAAAAGATGCAACTTTTTTCTAACTAGTCTACACTGAGCGACATCGTGAAATCCTGGAGGGACTGATTAAATAGTGGCAATACTATACTATGAATACTCAAACAAGAGTCAAAACTAACAAGATGCACAAATTTGTGTAGTAGAGGGCCTCTAACAGTCTTGTTTTTATCAGTCTTGTCATCTTGTGAGGGAATAATATAATTTAGATGCAATTTAAATTGTTGGTCTATTTCTTCGTTACCTTTTCTTTTCCTCTGAAAAAAGCCAAGAAGACTCATTTGTTTTTTTACTGTCCATGAATATGCTATAGCCTACATTGATCAATGCTGTCTAAATGCAAGACAAGTACAGTGCTTGTGTAGCGCTTTAATGCGCCCCCAATAACAATTGTAAAGTACAACTAAAGTTCTGCTCTGCTGCAGTACATTAAAATCAGCTCCTGGGCAGAGCAACACAAACCTTTTACAGACCAAAAATATTCCGGGCTAGACAGACAGGTTTCAATAAGCACCTGCATTCTAACACTGTGAGGTTTTGTATTTTACTAACCTGGGTAAAATTAGTCCAAAAAAGTCCAAGAAATTAGCCTTACTTTTAGATTAATTGTATCATCTAAGAAGAAAAAAAAACGTTTAAGATAATTAGTTACATCCAATATTCTACAGAATCCACCAAGGCAGGTTGCTTCCACTTGGTGGTTAGTGAGAGAGAATCAGAATTAACACAGCACTAGGTGTGTTCTATAGGGTAAGCAAAATGATGGGCCTGGTTCAACTGAATGGCTTGTAGTGTCACGAAACTTAAAAACAAACTAATTGTCTACAAAACCTATAATTACAAAAAAATACTGTTAAATACAAAATGAATTGGTGTGGCATGCCAGAAACGTTGATTTAACCTATTATATTGCAAAGCAAATACAAAACCCAATAATTATAGGATTGCTTCATATAGACAACCCATCTTATCTAAAAGTGCACCAAAAAGTAGTGAAGTCAAATTTTAGAGTAACTATGAGCTCACAAAACTCAGGGTCAAGTGGGGGCCTAGGATTGCCTTAATAACAATAAAAACAGGGCGTCTGTAGGCGGCCGTTCTCCTTAAGGCTGTACTGCAAAGTTTGAGGTAAGAGAAGCAATCTGTGCTGGACCAGCCTTTGGATCTATCTTTAGCCCTGGCAAGCAAGTGAATGGATGGACCAGCTTATCTTCATTGCTGTCATCGAGGCTGGCAGTATTTTTAGGGGACAGCAACAGCTGCGAAAGCATTTAACGGTCTTCCATGAACAATGACACTCGGGGAGTCTCAGAACTGAGCGTGGCAGATATCGAAAGGCTGGAGTAGAGCAAGCACCTCCTGGCTGTGGGGCCGTCAGAGAAAAACTAAAAGATCCCAGAATTGAATCACTGGACAGGACGAAAGAGCGCGTGCCGCGGGGGCCTCGCAGGATGGACAGACAGGAGGGGTGAAACTGACATAAGAGGGACACGTGGTTTTTTCTGGAGAGAAAGGATTACTACTTTGAAGAGGACAGACCTGAGTGCTGGTGGGAGAGTAGTGCAGCGTAAGGAGTGGGGAATGTACGCTGAGGACAGTCCCTGAGGTGGAGAGGTAGGTCAAACAAGGGGTATAGCGCGCATTGATACTGGGGGCAGGGGTCATTCTAATTAAACCAGACAAGAGGACACAGGGGTTAATCTCCTCTTAGACCCAAAGGAAATTTCAAATAGCTTTGGGACCAACGTCCATGAGTGCTTGGCTAGAGCAAGACTGAGCCACTAGAGGATTATCAACGTTTTTCTCCTGTGAATTTTTCAGATGTCTCCTGATCTCATATCTCGCAATTTTTGACACGAAGCCTTAAAAGAGAACTTTGTGTCATATTTCAACATAACAGGCTGTATTTGGTTTGAGAGTGAACTACATTTGCTATGTGAAACATTTCAGGAGTTGGACCAGATATGATTCAGATCAGATGAGTGCTGGATTGCGTATGCTGTCGGTGTCAAGTTCACCGTCTCATGCCTGTTTAAAAAGTTCCTAAAAAAATCTACCAACCAATCTCAGTATAAACTGCCTCCTGACCAAATTTAAAGTTAATATGTATACATAGACAATTTTTGTGGCAGAGATTTCACATTATTTGCCTTGCTAGTTGTACAAGGTCTAGCAGGCACCTGAGAAATGCGTTAGGAATGGTTTACGTTGCTGTAACACGCCTGTTCTGGGATCGTCTTCCTGGTGGGGACAGCTGTGTGTCAAAGGGAGAAGACCCACGCAGTGAACAAGCTCTCCTAAAAGGGCTAACCTAGCTTTGGCTTGGGAAGGTAGGCTATGTCAATGAGGGGAAATGTACAATTTCCACAGTCGAGCACCAGAAGCCAGACTAGCGTAACCTCAGAGAACAGATTAAACTGAGAAAAGCAGGCGATTTATCACGTTACTGACAGAGCTCTGCTTTTGGTAAGCAGAAAACAAAAATAATTCTGAGAAGGGCATTTTAGACAGGAGGAGGGCTGCCAGGCTGTGGGTGGCGGGCCTCGGGCGTAGTTTGACTGGGACGTCCCGGGTTGGATAGCTGTGCCGGGCCTGTGTTTGTGTGACCACGTGTGTTCCAGGGTGTGCTTTGTGATACCTGACACAAGCCCTCTTGTGCAGGCCTTTATTTAGGCAGACTATTTAAAGCCCTTTCTCACTAAAATACAACACCAGCTGTGCTGGAAATGCACTGTGGGCCGGCTGTGTTGTCAAAGGTTGTTCTTTCTCTTCCTCGCTGACTTCCTGAATTGACCGGTCTCATGCACAGGGTGGGGGTGAGGAGGGGGGGGGGGGGGGGTGACATGAAATGCAATCCAACCACAAACACTTTTGGGAGAGTCTCCCCTTTCTAATCCCATTGCCATAAAAAAACCCTTTGAATATCTCAATAAATCATACAAGGGACCAAAGCCCAAGCCCATGCACAAAGCAACAGGAGAAATAGAGATGCAACACTTTTGCTAACACAGGGCGAATGGGTTTTTTATGGATAAGTACATAAAGAGAGGAAAATGGCTAATGTGTTTATAAAAATTGTGATAGTAAACGATATGCCCATATTTTCACAGCATTCTGCACTGAAAGGAAGAGGAGAACTCTGGGTAGTTTTGGAGGAGACTGCATGCCTGTAACCCGTGGAAGGTGAGGCTAGCAAACGAGCGAAGATGGACGTGTTCGGCGGCGCACCCCGCTTCTTGGCCTACCCTCGCCCGGTGATCGTGCACAGCGGCACGGACGCCGTCCTCAAGTGCCAGATCGGCGGTGACCCCCGTCCCGCTGTCATCTGGGAACGGAACAATGAGCGGATCCACCCAGAGGGGCGGTACCGCCTGTTTGAAGACGGCAACGTCTACAACCTCATAATTTCTGGAGTGACTAGCGAGGACGGCGGCCAGTACATCTGCAAGGCCAAGAACAGCATCGGGGAGACGTACGCTGCCGCCACACTGAAGGTGGAAGGGGAGGCGCAGGAGAAGGAAGTGAGGGAGGAAAACAGACCACGCTTCCTCATCAAGCCGCTGTCCACCCGGGTGGGCCGCGGCGAGGACGCCGTTTTCTCCTGCAAGCTGTGGGGCAAGCCGCTGCCGGAGTTGGCATGGGAGAAGGACGGCAAGCGGCTCAATGACATCTTCGAGAGCACACACTTCAGCGTTAGCTACCAGGACGGGGGCTGGTTCCAGCTGAAGATCTTCAAAACCAGGGCCCCCGATGGCGGGGTGTACACCTGCAAGGCCAAAAACGAGTTCGGGGAAGGGCTGGCGGGGGCCGTGCTTCTGGTCGACGCGGGTCCGGGCCACGAGGAGGAGTCCACCCGAAACGGCTACGCCAACGGCCACTGGAAGGCGCACCAGGGCAAAGCCAGGGGCAGCCGGCAGGTGGCGACTCGTCAGAGGGAAGAGCCCCTCCCCCACTTGGCCAAAGTGAAAATGTTTGCGGTGACGGAAGGCAAGCACGCTAAGTTCCGCTGCTACGTGACGGGCAAGCCCAAGCCTGAGATAATCTGGAGGAAAGACGGCAGGGTGATTTTGTCGGGGAGACGTTACCTGTTGTACGAAGATCGGGAAGGTTACTTCACACTCAAAGTGCTCTACTGTAAGCAACAGGACAATGGAGTTTACGTGTGCGCAGCATCCAACACCGCCGGACAGACGCTGAGCGCTGTCCACCTCACTGTGAAGGGTAAGAGAAATTATGTTCATTCCCGTTTGGCTTTGCGTGGCTCTCATTTCTGTTCTTCAGTCATAAAAAAAGATTGCTACCTCAGTGTAGACCAGTGCAAACCTTAGCAGAGCACCAAAGATTTTTCCCCCCAGACATACCAGATTTTAATGCTTGGTAATATTTTAATGTTTGGTGATATGCGTACGGCAGGGGCCACAAACTCCAGTCCAGGAAGGCAGTCTCTGCTTGCTTTTGTGATTTCCTTTCAATCAGCAGCCAATTTAAGCCTTGGAAACAAAGTGTGCAGACTATTTTGCCAATCAATTACTTAAATGAAGCACTTAAGTGCAGAAATACATCAGAGACCAGCATGCGGAGCAGCCCATTAGGATTCGTGTTTTAGATACCTGGCGTAAGGCATTCCTATGCTCTGTATGCAGTATATACAGTGAAGCATTGGTGTAAGTGAGGAGATGCCTGCATAATTGGTAATTGTGCTGCTATAATCCTACCAGAAATGACGGATGAGCCGAAAGGAAGCAAACATTTTAGGGTGCCAGCTGCCAGTGTAATCTGTCAGTAATTTGGCGCCTGCCGTGTCAAAACATCTCAATCTCTAATATGCTGGAACATTAATGAGATGGCGGCGCGGTCTGAAATGCACTCTGGGAGTTCTAATGGCACCTGATGGAGACAGGCCCACTGACATGGAGTCTGTTTCAGCAGATACAAGGTCTGCAATCTCACTTAGGCTCGGAAAGGTCTGGGGGGCGCGCATGTGACAGCCTGGCGGAGTGGGGGGGGGGTCTGGTTTCTCGCATGGATCACGGAACATTCTGGGCAGTAGGCTTGGCTGGCTGCATAATATCGCAGGGAGGATACAAGGAAACTAGCGCTTTAACACTTTTACAGTGTACACGGAAAGAAAAGGGCTGAGAGAATAGAGGTAACACTAAGAGTTTAAATGTTTCTGAAATACTGTAGAAGATACAATTAGCAGCTGTAGAAATCTAAAGGAGGGTCATAATAAAGTCAGATAAATACCCATGTTCACTGATACAATCAAGGTGTCAGTTACACACTATTTATTTCCTATTTTACACTTATATATGTTAAAAGTCTTTCCATAGATCAGTTAACAGGCATCACATGTCTTTTCCTATCACACTGATAATTGTACAGATTTCAATTCAAAATAAAAAAAGAATGAACACAGCTTTTAATTTGTACTTTGTTTAAATGTTTAATGGCTAATATCACAAAAATATAATGTGAGCCTATCATGTAAGGTTAGCTTCCTGCTGGGTCTGCTAATTCATTAGCATAGCTAACTGTCTACTGTATCTGTTACTGCATTAGTATAGCTAAATACCTTCTGGATCTGCTAATTCATTAGCATAGCTAACTGTCTACTGTATCTGTTACTGCATTAGCATAGCTAAATACCTTCTGGATCTGCTAATTCATTAGCATAGCTAACTGTCTACTGTATCTGTTACTGCATTAGTATAGCTAAATACCTTCTGGATCTGGTAATTCATTAGCATAGCTAACTGTCTACTGTATCTGTTACTGCATTAGCATAGCTAACTGTCTACTGCATCTGTTACTGCATTAGTATAGCTAAATACCTTCTGGATCTGGTAATGCATTAGTATTAAGTACCTACTGGGTCTATAAGCTTGGCATACTATTCCAAATCATTGAAACCCATTGTAAATTCAAATATTAACCAAAAATGCAGTGAGACACCTTTTATTAAGAGTTCTCAATATGAAAAGCCTATGGAAACATAATTCAATATCAAAAGCACAACTCATTCATTTTTGACGCAATGGCTGATAAGTTTTTCAAGATCTTTTATTGAAGTAGCGATTTAGTGATTCTTTACTTGCTATTGAACATGACAAATGGTCTGGATGACAACTCCTTTAAATATAGGCTACAATAATAATGTTATTGCCTGCTGTAGACAACACATAATACATATTACTTAAAATAAACACAATATATTCATTTCCGTTGAGATTCAAATAGCAAGCATTACTAAAATAAGACAAAAATGTACAATAACTTCTATTCATTAGCTAATAGTTAAGCAGAGTTACGCTGTAGCTGTACAGTGTGAAATCTTGTTTTGGTGGGCAGTAATGTTATATATTCTCTTTGAAATGTTATCTGCAAGCAGAGCAGACCTGCAGCACTAGAGATGTTAGGGCAAGGCTTTTCTCCCACATATTCTTACTTATCAATGCTGTTTTAAGCAGAGAGGATCCAGAAAGCATATTACTGATAACCATTCCCTAAATTCCTTTAGTTTATTGGTTTAGAACTTAAAAAGAGTGATTCCTAAAAGAGTTTAAAATGCTGTCGCACACAAAGCATTGTGACCCATATACTTATCCTCTATAAGAATATACCCAGGAATTCATTAAGGGACATTATTATCTGGTTTTAATCCCAAAAACCATAATATGTTATACATTATAGTCAAAACTGCAAGGGACACTTTCTCTGCTGGTTCTCAGGAGGATATGAAATACTGTTATACACACACTGATTAGTCAATGTGAAATAACATGCAAAGTACTTGAATGAGTGAACTGCTCCGTACCGCAGCTCTGTGCTTTCTGTGTTGCATTTCTACCTTTTTAAGAGTGGACATGTGCACTGACAACTGGCCTCCTACACTGTGTAGCTAAATTTAGCACCTGAATCATGCAGTGGGATATGAGACTGGTGGGGAGCAGAGTGCCTGTATAAGCGCGGGGCAGGGAAACTTTGAGCCACACCCCTTCAGCATTGCTCATTTTACACACGTGCAACACTACAGTCACAGTGAGGAGAGAGAGCAACAAGAGGAGACTTTTACACACCTGCAACACTACAGTCACAGTGAGGAGAGAGAGCAACAAGAGGAGACTTTTACACACCTGCAACACTACAGTCACAGTGAGGAGAGAGCAACAAGAGGAGACTTTTACACACGGCAACACTAGTCACAGTGAGGAGAGAGAGCAACAAGAGGAGACTTTTACACACCTGCAACACTACAGTCACAGTGAGGAGAGAGAGCAACAAGAGGAGACTTTTACACACCTGCAACACTACAGTCACAGAGGAGAGAGAGCAACAAGGGGAGACTTTTACACACCTGCAACACTACAGTCACAGAGAGGAGAGAGAGCAACAAGAGGAGACTTTTACACACCTGCAACACTACAGTCACAGAGAGGAGAGCAACAAGAGGAGACTTTTACACACCTGCAACACTACAGTCACAGAGGAGAGCAACAAGAGGAGACTTTTACACACCTGCAACACTACAGTCACAGAGGAGAGCAACAAGAGGAGACTTTTACACACCTGCAACACTACAGTCACAGAGAGGAGAGCAACAAGAGGAGACTTTTACACACCTGCAACACTACAGTCACAGAGAGGAGAGCAACAAGAGGAGACTTTTACACACCTGCAACACTACAGTCACAGAGAGGAGAGCAACAAGAGGAGACTTTTACACACCTGCAACACTACAGTCACAGAGAGGAGAGCAACAAGAGGAGACTTTTACACACCTGCAACACTACAGTCACAGTGAGGAGAGAGAGCAACAAGAGGAGACTTTTACACACCTGCAACACTACAGTCACAGTGAGGAGAGAGCAACAAGAGGAGACTTTTACACACTGCAACACTACAGTCACAGTGAGGAGAGAGAGCAACAAGAGGAGACTTTTACACACCTGCAACACTACAGTCACAGTGAGGAGAGAGAGCAACAAGAGGAGACTTTTACACACCTGCAACACTACAGTCACAGAGGAGAGAGAGCAACAAGAGGAGACTTTTACACACCTGCAACACTACAGTCACAGAGAGGAGAGAGAGCAACAAGAGGAGACTTTTACACACCTGCAACACTACAGTCACAGAGAGGAGAGCAACAAGGGGAGACTTTTACACACCTGCAACACTACAGTCACAGAGAGGAGAGCAACAAGAGGAGACTTTTACACACCTGCAACACTACAGTCACAGAGAGGAGAGCAACAAGAGGAGACTTTTACACACCTGCAACACTACAGTCACAGAGAGGAGAGCAACAAGAGGAGACTTTTACACACCTGCAACACTACAGTCACAGAGAGGAGAGCAACAAGAGGAGACTTTTACACACCTGCAACACTACAGTCACAGAGAGAGAGCAACAAGAGGAGACTTTTACACACCTGCAACACTACAGTCACAGAGAGGAGAGCAACAAGAGGAGACTTTTACACACCTGCAACACTACAGTCACAGAGAGGAGAGAGAGCAACAAGAGGAGACTTTTACACACCTGCAACACTACAGTCACAGAGGAGAGAGAGCAACAAGGGGAGACTTTTACACACCTGCAACACTACAGTCACAGAGAGGAGAGAGAGCAACAAGAGGAGACTTTTACACACCTGCAACACTACAGTCACAGAGAGGAGAGCAACAAGGGGAGACTTTTACACACCTGCAACCCAGGATTTCTTCCCTGCAAACTTGCAGAGCTTCAGAGGAAAGATGCTGACTATCAAATGTACAGTCTTTAATACATAGAGGTAATGTCCGTGGGGCCCATCCATGTACTAGAACAGAGCCTTAACAGATACCAGACTGTGGGACCCATCCATGTACTAGAACAGAGCCTTAACAGATACCAGACCATAGGGTCCATCCATGCACTAGAACAGAGCCTTAACAGATACCACACTGTGGGGCCCATCCATGCACTAGAACAGAGCCTTAACAGATACCAGACTGTGGGGCCCATCCATGCACTAGAACAGAGCCTTAACTCCTTTATGCAGATGCATAGTGAAGTTCCTGCCGGCGCCACCTTTTTGCTCAACTGAGACATTTGTTGCTCCTGCAGCCAAACTATTAGTGGAAATCACAAACTCTGTGTTTCAACTTTATTGGTAGACGATTCGTGAAGATTTCTGCCCAATGCGCTTCTAAGTGTCACTATTTTCCCGTATTTAACAAGCACCCCCCCACCCAGTCTATACCTACCCATGTGTGACATAGTGGACAATAGCGTCTATGTTTGAGTTCATAAATATATTTTATGTGATGCTCACACCTGGAGTTATAAAGCCTTAAACAGAGCACCCCCTAAAAAGATGAGAATTGACCAAATTTGCCATCTACGCGAAGGGGTTAACAGATACCAGACTGCGGGGCCCACCCATGCACTAGAAAAGTGCCTTAATAGGATGAACCATGAAGCAGCCCCACAGCAATAAATGATTTAAGTGAATTTGAATGACCATAATTGTAAAATCCAAGTAGCTGAATGGCAATTCCTGATGTCTATCAGCACAAGCTCAGCCTTAAATTGATTTCAGTGATTTCAGTTCACTGCTGTTTTCAGGCGACGCTGTTATTACAGCTGCTTGTCCTTTGTGTCTAAGCCTTCTCGCTATTTATACCAATTTATACCACAGGATGAGACAAATCAGCTGCTATTATGAACTGTAGTAAGCCTGTCACTAGCCAAACAAACCTTGCATTTTTTAGAAAGGGCAAATTTGGGCATTGTGTCAGGTTCTATCCACCGTCAAAACAAATCCACTGTGCAATACAGTATGCATCACGTTTTTAATATAGATTTTCCATGACACTATTCAGAGTGGCTGGCAACAGCTAAAATATACCTGCCAATGGGATACGCATTCGTTCCAATGGGATACAAGTGCCAAGCATGTTAGATTCAGGTCCAGGCAGCGCACACACACACACACACACTATCTCTCTCTCTCAAAAAAAAAACCCCTGAAATGAACGCATCCTGAATTGCTTGTTTTTGTCCAGAGCAATGCACAGCAGGTTAAGTACCTTGCTCAAGGTATGGCAGCGTCCCAGCTTGGAATCAAACTCACAACCTTTGAGTAAAAAGCACAGCTCCCAAGCTATTACACAATTATCCATCTGCTCTCTCTTGCACTGCATTTCCCCAGTGTTTCAAATATGTACCTTCTTCAGCGAGCCTGTGCTGCTGTTGTTGTTTTATTTTTAACTTTGCTTTCAGTCATAAAAATAGGGAATAGGTTGGGTGTCATTCATTCAGTGTTAGTAGCATTCTTTAATTAGTAGCATTCAGACTGAGAGATCCGCCCCCTTGGTATTGCATGCTTTAAGAAAGCGGCTAAAATTCTATTCCCCTTCTCTTTTCTTTTGCTAGAGCCACTCATTCGCTTCAAGCAGCCGCTCAGTGACCTGGAAGTGTTTGAGAGGGAGCTGGCCATTCTGGAATGTGAGGTGCCCGAGGACTCCATCCCCATCACCTGGTACTGTCATGGTTACTGGCAGCCTCGGCTGTTCTGCCGTCATTATTCTTTTTGGGTGTCGTTGGGGCACTCTATCGGATTTTTTCCGCCTCCGTTCCGGTGTTTGGATCTCACCCGGCTATTATTCCTCACACCTGTTTTGGGTTTCCTGCCGGTTATAAATAGCCCAGGACTTCTGCTTTCCGACACTTTGAGATTGTCTATGCTATTTGACAAACGAAGTCGGTACGGTACAGGATCAAGCGACCTCTTCACTGTTTAAGCTTTGCTTAAGAGATACGAGGGACTTGCTTTAGCTTCTCTGTAATGGATTTTAGTGGCGGATAATCAAACGCGAAGGTAGGGAGATCAGAAACAAGTCACTCATGCAGTGAGGACTAATAAAGGGAATAACAAAATAAATGCAAAGAAAGAAAAGACAGGAAACAAATTCCTTGTGGCTAAACAGCCAAACGAAAATCAATAGGGCAAACTCGAATAACGAGTGAAACACAAACTAAATCTCCTGAGCTCAATACTGGAGCCAAAACGGGAAACTTAGCAAAGAAAAGAACACCTTCGGCACATAAGTTCGGACGGCCGGAAGAATGTAAAACAAACTAAACAAACAAAGAAAACAGCAAAGAATAAAATTTATTTAAAAAGCACAGAACGCTAACAGGCAGAATAATACCTATACCTGAACTAAAAGCTAATAGCAAGTCCCCCGTGAACATAAACAGCGTTTAATATCACAAGGTCGCTAGTACCAGGCTATACCTGGCTCAATGCAATGTCGAATGACAAAGAAGCACCGGGGAAGCAGAAGTGAGGAACTTAAATACCCCGCAGGTAGCAGCACAGGTGAAAGCAATGATGAGGGAAAGCAAACCCCGGAACGGAACGTGGAAAAAATCTGATAGATTCTCAATCGGAAAATAAGGACGAGAATCGCAACGGAAAATAAAATAAAAACCCACGAACCATGACTGCTGTTTACTTTCTTTGCTATTCTCTCCTGCACTCTCCCGTATTGAGAGTCAGAGAGTGATTTTCCTTACCTGTTTTACCTTCCGTTTGTTTTCTTACCTCTGTTTATTCGCTTGCTTATTGTAAGCGAGAGGTATTTTCTTTTCACTCGGTTGTCGAGTACGCCCTGTTATTTTGGGGTTGTTTTGTTTTGGCTTAGGCTTGGATTGTTTTCTATTCTCCATTCTTTGTTTATATATATATATATATATATATATAGCCCCCTCTCATAGGGCGGATCCGTTCGTCTTTTTGGTGCACACTACAGTGTGTGCTTTTAGAACCCTTAGCTGTAGCATTTGATTCTCCGAATCTTACACTCCACATTATAGGTACCTGGAAGACCGCAGGTTACACCCCGGATCCAAGTATGGTATGGAGGAGTGGGGGACGAAACGACGCCTCACTATCCGTGATATCGGCGCAGATGATGACGGCATCTACCTGTGCGAGATGGCCGACGGGGGTAGGAGCATAGCAGAGGTGGCCGTCAAAGGTAATCGTCTCACACTGGCAAATTAACTACTGGGCACCTGATTTTGGCCACAGCTGTGTTTTTAACAGGCAGAGCAAACCCCACCAGATGCCAAACCTTTTCCTTTTTCGCAGGTACGATAGTGCGCAAGCTTCCTCGCAAGGTGGACGTCCTCGAGGGGGAAAACGCAGCTTTCTGTGTGGAGGTTGAGGAGGAGGAGATGGAGATCCACTGGTATAAAGATGGGGTCGAATTACGGGAGACCCACCAGACCATCATAAAGTCCTTTGGGAAGACCCACATCCTGGTCTTTGTCAATGCCTCGCCCCCAGATTCTGGCAAGGTGACCTTCATCGTGGGCAGATCCAAGACTACATCACAGCTGAGAGTGAAAGGTTAGAATAACTATGTTTAATATATACTGTATATATATACACTGCTCAAAAAAATGAAGGGAACACTTAATCATCACAGTATAACACCAAGTCAATTAAACTTCTGGGATATCGATCTGTCCAGTTAGGAAGCGTAAATGATTGTGAATCAATTTCACCTGCTTTGGTGCAAATGAAAGTGACAACAGATGGACAGGAGAGGCAACAGCAAGACAAATCCCCAAAAGTAAATGGTTTTGCAGGTGGTGGCCACAGACCATTTCTCTCTCCTTATCCTTCCTAATCTTTCTCTAGTTTTGCATTTTGCTAGTGCCCTTGTCACTACTGGTAGCATGAGGCGGTACCTGCAGCCCATTCAGGTTGCACAGGTAGTCCAGCACCTCCAGGATGGCACATCCATACATGCTGTCGCAAGAAGGTTTGCTGTGTTTCCCAGCACAGTCTCAAGAACGTGGAGGAGATACCGGGAGACGGGCCATTACACGAGAAGAGCTGGACAGGGCCGTAGAAGGGCAACAATCCAGCGGCAGGACCGGTGTCTGCTCCTTTGTGCGAGGAGGAACAGCACTGCCAGAGCCCTACAAAATGACCTCCAGCGGGCTACTCGTGTGCATGTTTCTGACCAAACTGTCAGAAAAAGACTCCATGAGGGTGGCATGAGGGCCCGACGTCCTGTAGTGGGACCTGTGCTCACAGCCCAGCACCGTGCAGCTCGATTGGCATTTGCCAGAGAACACTAGAATTTGCAGGTTCGCCATTGGCGCCTCGTTCTCTTCACAGATGAGAGCAGGTTCACACTGAGCACATGTGAGACGTGAAAGAGTCTGGAGACGCCGTCGCGAATGTTATGCTGCCTGCAACATCATCCAGCATGACCGGTTTAGTTTAATTGACTTGGTGTTATACTGTGATGATTAAGTGTTCCCTTAATTTTTTTTTTGAGCAGTGTGCATATATATATATATAGGAGTTATGATCTTATGGTCAAATCATAGACAACAGAGTAGCAGGAGGAGGAGCTCGACCTCTCTATTCAGCTGTGATGATCAGTCCGGCACCAATCCAGCCTGCTCTTCACTGCCTTCGTTTTGCAGTAAAGCAGAGACATGTAGAAAGTGAAGAGGGTTTAGTGTGTCTCTGGGTGAGACCTTCATTGTGTTCAGTGTAGTTAAAACTTTTAACTTCTTTAATGACATTGATACAATGGTATTAATATGTAATTAATGCTTAATTAATACAGAACCTAGAGTTATTAATATGTCATATGAAACTGTCTGTTCAGAGGCCAGGCACAGTTCCCCCAGCTGCCCCCTGGGGGTGCAGATTAACACTGAGCGAGCCAACGCTGCGCTCCTCTCCTGGGTCCCGGCACATGACTCCCGGCGGAATCCTCCCTCGGGATACGTGCTGGAGAGGCAGGAGGTGGGGTCCCAGGAGTGGCTGCAGTGCCTGACCACCGACTCAGCCACCGCCGTGGAGATCCTGGGAGACAGCGTGCCCTGTGAAGCCGACTATCGTTTCCGCATCTGCAGCGTCAACAAGTACGGCAGGAGCAGCCACGTGGAGTTCCCCAAAGCAGCCCACTTGGGTAAGCTCATAAGAGTTTTGATTGGACGAGCAGTCCACCTCTGTAAGCCCAGGCGTCTCCATAAACGTTCTGATTGGATGAGCAGCTCACTTGGGTAAGCTCAGGCATCTCCATAAGAGTTCTGATTGGGCAAAAAGCCCACCTGGGTAAGCTCAGGCATCTCCATAACAGTTCTGATTGGGCAAGAAGCCCACCTGGGTAAGCCCAGGCATCTCCATAAGAGTTCTGATTGGACGAGCAGCTCACCTGGGTAAGCCGTAGTGTCACCATAAGAGTTATGATTGGATGAGCAGCTCACCTAGGTAAGCTGTAGTGTCACCATAAGAGTGCTGATTGTACGAGCAGCTCACATGGGTAAGCCATAGCGTCTCCATAAGAGCTCTGATTGGGCGAAAAGTTTATGAATGTTCATTGGGTTTGGAAGCGTCAGAATTTGACTGGTCCAGGACCCCTGGTGATTGGCGCCTTTTTTCAGTCCCGGCGGCTAAAATACAAGCGCCGCTGCAGGACGCTCTGGTGCCCGAGGGCCAGGACGCCAGCTTCAGCATCGAGCTCTCGGCCTCGGTCATCGGGACCTGGTTTCTGAACGGCACTCAGCTTCAGGACGACGAGCGGTTCGCCATGCGCCGCTCTCGCACGCACCACTCCCTGCGCATCAAAGGGGTGCGCGACGCGGACAATGGGGTGGAGATCACCTTCATCGCCTGTGGGGTCAGAGATTCAGCAGCTCTCTATATCCAAGGTACATATATATATATATATAAAACACACATACATATACGTATATGTATACCTCTGTCTCATATACGTATATGGATAATACAGTGAATGCATTATATATTGTATAGCACTATAACTAAAAAATGTAATTATTGTACATCATTATTGTTTCATAGTATTAAATTGAATTTTCAGCTCCTCTGGTGAAGTTCACACCTCTATCAGAGATGGATCGAAATAAATTTGTTGAAGTTGGCATTCCAATTGTCCTGTACTGCGAGCTGTCGGACCCTGCGGCTCCGGTCCACTGGTACAAAAACGGAGTGGAACTGCACACAGTGGAAGGCCTAAACATCCAATCAGAGGGCAACATGAGGAGGATCGTCATCCAATCAGCCGAGTTTTCCCACTCTGGAGTGTACAGCTGTGACGCCATCGATGACGTCATTAGATTTAACGTGGAAGTTGAAGGTGAGTTGGAGTTGATGTGTGTAGGACAAAGTGTGTAGGACTCCTCAAGCACTTGACCGGTTGGATCAAATATGGAGCCTTTTCATAACAGCCCCTGTGTTCACATTTCTTCACAACAGGTCATATTAATCTGAAAGTAGTACTTTACCTGAAAAGTTTAGAATAGTGATCATTCAACCATTACTCTGATTATCATGCAGCTTATGATGTAATCAAACCCATTCGCGTTAATCAATTAAACACTCATAGCGCCACCTGTGAGGTTCTCGGCCCTTCCTGAAGTAGCGAAGAGCAAGTCCTTCGAAGCGGGCCGCCCCATTTTACTACACTGTGAGATCTCAGACCCCAATGCTCAAGTCAGCTGGTACAAGGATGGGCTTCAGCTCCTCCCACAATCCGGAGTAGAGATCCAATCAGAGGGCACCATGAGGACACTGGCTATCCCATCCGCTGACATTCTCCACTCTGGGGTGTACAGCTGCAAGACAAAGGGCGATGCTATCAAGTTCAATGTGGATATCAAAGGTGATTCAAAGTTCTGTGCTCTGGCTGGATGAAGAATTAACCAAAGATAATTTACAGACGCTAACTAACAACGCAGGCCATTTTTTGTTGTGTAGCTCCCTTGATGTTCTCATTTACAAAATGGCAAACCCAACTTTACTGTGCACAGCAGTACTAATTAACATTTCACCTGATTATCAATCCTAATATTTCACAATATTAAACTGTGGATTTGCTTGCAAATTAACACAAAGGGTCATAACAGTTACACAACACTATTTTTAATACTTTCTTACAAAATATTAAAATATCTGTAGCTCAGCCTGTGAAGTTCTCAGCAACCCCAGAAGTTGAGAGGAACAAGTCCATTGACGCAGGCTGCCCTGTTGTACTACACTGTGAGGTCTCGCAGAACACTGCCCAGGTCAGCTGGTACAAGGATGGGGTACAGCTCCGCCCACAATCTGGAGTAGAGATCCAATCAAAAGCCACCATAAGGCGCCTCGTTGTGCAATCGGCAGAACTCTGTCACTCTGGGGTGTACAGATGTGAGACATCCGATGATGCGGTCCAGTTCACCGTGGATATCAAAGGTGACTGCTGTACGGCGACTCAGAGAATTCTCCTTCTTTCAGAAATTATTCAGGTGCACGTTTAGATGCAGCTAACCCTAGTGGGCTTTCATACACAGTGCCAATCTTGGGTGTAATTGTCATTGAAATAGTACCAAAAATAGACCGTTTGACTGCTTTGAAAGCTAGTCAGAAATCAATGCTTTGTTTCTGCTGTAGGCTAACATTTACAGATTTGCTTGACGCAATTACAAACTGAATTTCAGTAGATTTATCAGTAAAACAAAAACTGTGAGGTTAAGACTGCTGTGCGTTTGATAACACTGTTGTAAATAATCACCTGTAGCTCCTCCAGTGAAGTTCTGCAGCCTCCTCGAAGACGACAGGAACAAGTCCGTCGAAGCGGGCCATCCCATCATACTGAACTGTCAGCTCTCAGATCCCAGCGCTCAGGTCAGCTGGTACAAGGACGGGTCAGAGCTCTTCCAAAAAACTGGCATAGCGATCAGATCAGCTGGTATCAGACGGACTTTGGTTGTTGAATCTGCACAGCTTCCTGATTCTGGAGCGTACTGCTGCTCA
The DNA here is from genome assembly GCA_022702515.1 of Ilyophis sp. 1 JC-2022. Lineage (NCBI taxonomy): Eukaryota > Metazoa > Chordata > Actinopteri > Anguilliformes > Synaphobranchidae > Ilyophis > Ilyophis sp. 1 JC-2022. The sequence goes on along the minus strand of CM040398.1, from coordinate 2,227,352 downwards.
ACGGCAGATGACACCATCCAGTTTAACGTACAAGTCAAAGGTGACTTATGACTGTCTATGCCTTTCATTAACAAGTGCTGCCTTTACACTTCCAATTAACTATGACGTGTCTAATGTGCTCTACAAGGCTTTTTTTTTGAACAAACTCTTTAAAATCGCAAAAGCAAACTTGTACAATACTCTGTAAGTTCTGCAGTAATTATTTTTAAGACGGCTTTGTTACTTCTGCTCACCTATAGCTATGGATGTGTATGTTTAATGAGATCAGAAGGAGTAATACATTATTTCAATATTAATAATCTAGCTCCACCAGTGCGGTTCTTAAACCTTCCTGAAGATGAGAGGCACAAGTCCGTTGAAGCAGGAAGCCCCATCGTACTACAATGTGAGATCTCAGACTCCACCGCCCAGGTCAGCTGGTACATGAATGAGAAGGAGCTCCTCCCACAAAATGGAGTAGATATCCAATCAGAGGGCAAAACAAGGACACTGACCATCCAATCAGCTGAATTATCTCATGCTGGGTTGTACAGCTGTAAGACAACAAATGATGCCATCCAGTTTAACGTGGACATCAAAGGTGATTTGCGCCGATATTATTCTCTGTGCATTGCAATTAGCCAATCGCACGTCTACGGGCGCAGCTATTCTAAGATTGTTCTCTTTGTGGCTTTATCCAATCAGCAGAGCTGTTCCACTCTGGGCTGTACAGTTGTGAGATATCTGATGACACTGTCCAGACCAACATAGAAGTCAAAGGTGACAAATGCCTTTTTCCTTCTGTGTGTTTAAAATTAACCCAGTGCATTTGTACAGATGTGACTAACGATGCCGGTCTTTTGTGTCTCCTAGGGATACTGTTACTTAATTTATGGCTACTGCAAGTAGGTCGACTTTGAAACTAGATTTAAAAAAATAACCTTCATACTCGATTCAGAAAATATTTCTTTTTGCAAATTTCTGAGCAAGTGTCTCACAAAAGAAATTACGGTACTACATTTCATAAACTGTGGCAGATTGCGAGCTGAAAATAGAGGCTGAAATCTTTCCTTCAAACTGGTTATTGCAACCTAATGCTGTTTATTTTCATTAATCAGCATTCAAACCATTAATCTGATGAATAATCTACTACTCTAATTAACTCCATATAATGGGATTATAAAGCTAATTCTTTAACTCCATCAGATCTTGTGGTACAGAAGCATCTTTTATTTAAATTGCACAATTATGCACCATTTGTGTAATATTCATCAGAATTGGTGATGGACTGAAAAGGTAGCAGATTAAAACTGTAAAATATTCTCCTAAAACAATAAAGATGTGTCTCTGAGGATGTGGATTTAGTCTTCCCTTCTCTACTTGAGCGCTTGAGCGGTGGCGCAGATTAGGATTCTTCTGCTGTCACACGAGCCAGTTATTTTGTCTTTTTCGTGTCGGACTTCTTCTGGCTGCTGTAGAAAAAGGGAAGATGAACACGTCTTTCCATTCATTCTTCTTTGAAGATGTGCTTTTCTTCGCTTAGTTTCACTTTTTGAAAAGATAAATTTTCTCTTGCTAACAAGTCATTATGCCTGGCAAGTGTTAACATTTTGTAAGAAAATAAATACATAAATCAAAACAAATAAATGACGGCAGTATAGCCATGCTGGTTACTTTCCACAGACAGTAAAGTCAGTTAGCTCCAGCACAGAGAGAGAGAACAGCTACAGCTTCCATTTTGTCTTCGTCCTGGTGCATTCTTCCAGGAAGCGTTGTTAATGGTCTTCCTGCCCTTGTTGATCTGAAGCAGATTCCATGGCGTCTGTCTGTTGAGCAACATCCTCATCTTACCCTTTCTACCTCAGTCACCCTTCATGTTCCTGACTATAGCTTGATCCCTTTCTACCTCAGTCACCCTTCATGTTCCTGACTATAGCTTGATCCCTTTCTACCTCAGTCACCCTTCATGTTCCTGACTATAGCTTGATGCTAGCCCACCACCAGCATCAGCAACAACAAAAAATACTTTTAATTTGCAGTATTACTCTGTATATACTTGTCGCTCGTCTCTTAATTTGTCCCTTGACTCTTAATATGTTGTGCTTTATTCTCTAATGCACTTGGGACTTGACTTGTGGGATTTGGCTGGGTGATCTCACTGGCTGGTAAGGATGGGCTTTTAAGGCTGCCCAATAGGCTACAATGCCGAATTGTATGTAATACATATATTTAAATTTTAAAACTGCATTGCATTTCTGATTATTACTATGATCATTATGATTATATTTTCACTCATAGACCGGCCCTTGGACTGGACCAGCCCACCAGCCATTTTCTTGGTCTGCCCTTTTTGGCCAATCCATTAATGTGTGCTGTCCGCCCAACCCCCTCTCGCCCATTAATGGTCAGTTTAAGTAAGAATTCAGTCTCTGACACGTGAAGCTCATGAGCCACTGTTATTGATTCTGCAGCCACTTTCTTAGCTTGAATGAACAAATGAAAGTTGAATCTGTGAATGAACAAGCAGAAAGGGGTGAATGGATAAGCTTGCGAATGCAATTTCTTGTGTAATCAGAGAAACAGTGTTTTCATTGCACCTTTTTGGCTTGTGTTTCAGACCAGAGGTCTGGTCGATCCTCTTAAATGTCTTGCCTCAGCAATGGATATTTCTTTCATTTTTCTAGAAACTCTTCAGTCCAGGGGAATATGTACATTAACTTAACAGCTGATAAATGCAATAGCTATCTAAAGACAACATAGGCATCAAGAAACATTTTAATGAGATGTTCTTTAAATTACTTTCAAAGGGAAATGTGGTATACTGAAAACCTTTCTGTGTGTACACCAAAATAACCATAGCTGCATCAATGGACGTGTCAACAGAGCCTGAAGCTAAGAAGCTCAAGTACACGGAAGAAGCCCCGCCCCCTGTTTCCCTCTGTGAGGTCATAAAACCGACAGCCAAGGATGAAACCAAGCCCCTCCCCCAAACTGGGCGATACATCCAACCAGAGTGCACCATGAACAGAGTGACTGACCAATTAGCAAAGCCCCCTCACTTGACTCAGTTCATAAAGAACAGCAGTGAAACTGGTCCATACATCCAATCAGAGGGCACCATCGAGAGAAAAACTGACCAATCAGCACAGCCCCCTCACTTGACTCAGTTGAGAAAGAACACAAGTGAAACTGGTTCATACATCCAATCAGAGGGCACCATGGAGAGAGTAACTGACCAATCAGCACAGCCCCCTCACTTGAGAAAGAACACAAGTGAAACTGGTCCACACATCCAATCAGAGGGCACCATGGAGAGAGTGACTGGCCAATCAGCACAGCTCCCTCACTTAAGAAAGAAGGGTGAAACTGGAAAATACATCCAATCAGAGGGCACCATGGAGAGAGTGACTGACCAATCAGCACAGCCCCCTCACTTGACTCACTCAAGAAAGAAGAAGGGTGAAACCGGACAATACATCCAATCAGAAGGCACCATGGAGAGAGTGACTGACCAATCAGCACAGCCCCCTCACTTGACTCACTCAAGAAAGAAGAAGGGTGAAACTGGACAATACATCCAATCAGAAGGCACCATGGAGAGAGTGACTGACCAATCAGCACAGCCCCCTCACTTGACTCGCTCAAAACAGAACAGCAGTGATGGAGATGAAGATGCCACATCATTTAAGGTGGATGTTGAAGGTGATTTAAACAATCAGCTCCATCAAAAAAGCTAATACTGATGTGAGCACATCAGGTTTTGCATCCAGTTGTATTGCTGTAGTGCATTTTCTTTAGGGTAGGCTATACTTTGGCATTGGTTGAATACCTTCCACAGTGCAACACATTCCAGACTAAGAATATAGATAAATTACATTTAATAGGCTCTTTCAGTCTGCTTTTCAATTACTTCGTAATGATATGCCCATTTTTGAGCTTATGTCCTAGTAATTAATGCCAGGCCATAAACTAGTAAGCTGAAATAAATAATTAACTGAAAAAATGGGCTTGTTCTTTTACTGTAAAATTTACAAGAGAAAATGTATCCCTACCAAGTCAAGGCTCTATCCATTATTGTAATCCCAAGTGGTCTCCTCTTCCTACCAAATACATTAAAATAAATAAACTTCTGAAAGTAATGCTGTAGTACATTGTAGTTTCACAGATTTTTGAAGGTATTGTATCAAAAGTGGCTAAGGCTACTGTTGGCACAGGCGATAAATAGACAGTAAACGGTAAAGACTTCAGGTCTGTGCTACCATTGCTTACTTCTCAATGGTAATATGAATCTCTCTACATAACTTAAAACACTCCTATCTCCACTGGTGAACTTCACAGCGCACCCTGAAGATGAGAAGAGCAAGGTCATTGATACAGACTGGCCCACTGTGCCACTATCTGATCCCACAGCTGAAATCAGGTGGACCAAGGATGGCCAAAGTCCCCTTCCACAGAATGGAATACACAGCCAATCAGAGGGCACCACAAGGGGACTCACTATCCAATCAGCAAAGCTGTCTCACACAGCGTTGAATATTTGTGAGACAATGGAAGATGCAAGACAGTTTCATGTGGATGTGAAAGGTGACTTGCAGCTAGGTTTCTGCTGTGTTCAAGAAGTAACCCCACTTACTCCTGCAAAAATAACTAACAATGAAAGACTCGTGCTTGTCTTGGCATATATTACAGACATCTAGAGAGCCAGGGCCTCCATAAATACCCAACCCCCACCCACATCTCCCCTCAGGGCCTCCATAAATACCCCATCCACATCCCCCCTCCGAATAAAAAATTTAATAAAATCATGTCTAAATGTCACATCTAGAGTGTGCACAAAGTAATTCGCGTAAACTTAACCAAAACTAGTCTGGGAACTTTTTACATTTCATTTTAATGAAAAGAATGTTTTATACAAATTTAACCCCTTAGCTCCGCCAGTGAGATTGTCAGCCCTTCCTGAAGTTGAGGAGGAGCGCAGACGGCCAATTGAAGCAGACCGCCCCATTGTACAGCACTGTGAGATCTCAGAGCCCACTGCACAGGTCACTGCCCAGGTCAGCTGGTACGAGGATGGGTTACAGCTCCTCCCACAAGCTAGCGCAGACAGCCAATCAGATGGCACCTCAAGGGCAATAGATGTCCGCTCGACAGAGCTCTCGCCCTCTGGAGTTTACAGTCGTGGCACAATGGATGATGGCATCCAGTTTAATTTGGGCTTTGAAGGTGATTTCCAGATGATCTCTTTATCAACGGTTTCCTAAATTAACCAAACACATTTTTACAAAAGCAACTAACTGATGGCATGTGTTGCACTTGCCTGTTCATTAGAAACACACATTACACATTTATTCCATGGGATCAGTTATTATTTTCCGACACTTCAAACTGCAACGAGGAGCTGAATTGGCTAAAAAGGCAACGTCAGCCATTAATTAGCACTTGAATCCAGATGCAAATTTATCAGTATTCTGCGTTCCCATTGGACGTTTCAAACTTTTAAATTCAATGGACATACTAAATGGCCAAACTATTTCTCTACAAAGAGGAACTTTGCAGTCCTAATTCCAGATTAGTTATTTGCACGTAACACAAATGCATTTAGACACCAGTGTTCACTATGTACTTAGGGTTTTGGCTTTTACATTCTTTGCTGTCATGTTGTCCTGTGAGCACACAAGGTTTGTGGCTTTGAGGAGATTCAACCCTTGGTGTTGCATGTTCCTGGGTATCGTTTAAAGCATTTTGTAGCCTGTCTTCGGCGCTCTTGTTTTCTCTGCGTTTCTGCTCATTGATTTAGTGTCCTCTCAAAGGAAAGAGCCATAGTTTGGTCGTACATGCAGAGTTGCATGTGAACAGGATTAGGCCTGGTTTTCTTTGTCTGCACGAGCCTCTTCACAATTTGTGGCTGAGTTCAGCTCACCTGGTTAAATGGCAGTCCGGAACAAGATGAAGGGTTGCTCTATATTACGCTGTAAATTTCAGAATATTATGCTCATACGACTGTCTCACACATTAGTTTATAGTCCTTTCTTGCCTCTCTTCAGTATCTTGGCAATTAGATTTTCTTTGTTATTAATTATGGTATTCGTTTCAAATTTTAATAATGCACCCCAATATACAGTATACTCTTGATTACCAAAGGTGAATGTTCCGTGGACTGTTCTGTTTGCGCACAAGATAATTTTTTGAGTTATTCCCCGCTGTACAACTGTATGGCACAAGAGGATGCCATCCAATTTCACCTGGAATAGAAATGTGATTTCAAGTTCCATTCCAGAATTAGAATTAAATAAGACCAAACACACTTGTATGCTTGCAGCTATCATAATATGCTTTTTTCTGTGTGGCTTTGTATTCTTGAAGAGAAACATGTAAAAAATATCTTGGTCAAATTCCAACTAAGCTTTTTATTATATGCTCCCTTGTAATGGCATCTTTAACATGGCTTAGCTTTTTCTGCGATAAACAAACAAATCTGTAGACAACTATTGAAATAACTGCTGTTTTTTGTGGGGTTTTTTAAATGCCAAAATGACTTTCTCTTTGTACACATTATAACATTCCTAGCTCCATCAGCACGGTTCAAAGAGATTTCTGAAGACGAGAGGAACAAGTCCGTTGAAGCAGGAAGTCCCATTATACTACAATGTGAGATCTCAGACTCCACCGCGCAGGTCAGCTGGTACAAGGATGGGTTACAGCTCCAATCACAATCTGGAGTAGACATCCAATCAGAAGGCCATGTGAGGAAACTGGTTGTCCAATCAGCAGAAGTTACACACACTGGTGTGTACAGCTGTGGTTTTGCTGATGAAGTCGTTACATTCAAGGTGGATATCCAAGGTGAATTTTCATAATAGTTCTTTTTTTGATAACCAAGCCCTTGGACTGTGAAATATGCTGAAATGCTTAATACACGTATGGCCTGATTTACTAAGACCTTTAGCATGTGCAAAAACCTTTTAGCACACCAAAAACTAACAACACAACCAATGATTGCTGTAACACAAATACCATGACCAATCATTGGCCGTGTTATTAGATATGTGCTGAAAGGTTTTGCACATGCTAAAGGTCTTAGGCCCCGTTCACACTGGCATTTTAGGGCTCGACAACCAGTTATTAGCTGGATTCGCTCATGTTCTGTGTCCGTACACACGCATATTTAGAAGACCGAGAATGCTTACAAGTAGGACTCGCTCCTGTATTTACAACACTGTCAGTATGTTTGTAATATCGCAACATTTGCTTTGAACGTAAAAATGAAAAATGAAAAGCGACACCCATATTTAGCCGTAGTGTGAACGGGGCCTTATTGAATCAGGTCCTTAACTGCTAGCAGATCCCTATGTGCACTATTTTTAGTGGAAAATCAACTCTGATAGTACTTATAAAACAGAGTACCAGTGGTCTCTACTGCACTCACAACTCTGTAAGAGTTGATTTAACACTGATAATTTTGCTGTTTGTCCCACTTTCTACTAACATTTAAAAAAATTATTATTATCCTGTCCATTTGAAGTTACTTGACATTGTGCATTTTAACTGTTCGCCTCAGCTTTGACAAACCAATTTAATTAGCAGTCCTGCTTGACTAGTGAAGTATACGTCCATATAATTGTCCTCATATGTAGCCTACTCAGGATAAACACAGGAAAATATATGTTCAGAATAATAAACACTAACTGCTTTCATATGGAATCACTCGCATGAATAAAGTACCTGCATGGAACTTGAAAAAATATTAGCTGGGGCAATTGATCTTTTTTCGAAAAGATTCCTAATCAGATTAATACCCCTCAGATTTACCAGTGACGTTTTCAGAGATCCCTGAAGTAGCAAAGAGCAAGTCTGTTGAAGCAGGAAGTCCCATTATACTACAATGTGAGATCTCAGAGCCCGCTGCCCAGGTCAGCTGGTACAAGGATGAGTTACAGCTCCTCCCACAATCAGGAGTAGAGATCCAATCAGAGGAAAAAATGAGGACACTGACCATCCAATCAGCTGAGGTCTTTCACGCCGGCACATACAGGTGTGATGCGGCAGATGATTCCATGTCATTCAAGGTGACTGTTACAGGTGAGTCTGGGTTTCTTTTGTCTCCAAAGCACTAACAAATGTGAGATGCTAAAAATACTTTATCCACTAAAATGCAAGGCAGCTGTTTGCCAGCCTCAATAACTTGTTGTATATTGTTTGGGGGTACCTGTTTCTTAAGACAAGCCTTAATAAAAAATAAGTAGTTTTAGTTTTTCTTTGTAATAATGTCTCTTTTTTAATGTCCCAAGAATTTAATTGAAACTGTAATCATGAAATTTTCAAGACGCGTATGTTAGCTTGAATTTCACCCTTGTAGAAAATTGCCAGATTTTGGTGCTATTTTTGACTGTGACAGCAATCTCAAATCAATTATTTGAATCGCTTTTTATCATGTGAAAAATCTGTGAGTGGCAAATCTGAGCAGGAAAGACGTAGACGCGCTGGTCCCCTCCTTCACAATGTCCAGACCTGACTACTGTGCTGCTAGGTTACTGACTCACGTCACATCTGTTTTAACATTACTGCTATTTGGCTGCCTGTTAAACAGAACATTGATTACAAGGCAGCAATAAAAAAATCAAAGCCAACATTTCTCATAGTATAGCCCCCTGGTCCATTATCTTCCATTCGCTGTCAATCACCTGCTGAAATAATGCATTAAATCAACACAACATACAATTATCATACATGCACTCACGTTGACCCGTTACACCACACACATTACTGCCATACATTCCATTAGATACACAACAATCCCCCAAACAATTTAATTCCCTCTATATAGTGAATAGTGGTTTTTATTAAGTTCTTTTCGGTTTGTTTCTTTGTTTTGTTTTACGTTGTATGTTTTCAATCTGTTTGCACAATTGTTTGATGTTTCCTGTTGTCTATGTCTAATGGTTTGTCAAACTCTTCCCAACTTCTTTCTATCAGTATATCTATCCTAGTGCTGGTCACCCAAACTGTTATCTATGTTGTGTGTATGTGCATATGTTGTGTTCAGTGAGTGTGTGTGTGTGTGTAAGAGAGTCTGAATAAGCGTCTGTGTTCTTTCTGTCTGTTTGCTTGTTTTGGCATCAGTATGACAAGGCATTTGATTGTTCGATGTGGGGTGTGGAGAGGGTGGGCGTTGGACCGGCCTACGTATGTTTTTTTCAGTCACTGTATATGTATAAATAAAGTTGTCCTCCGGAAGGCAGGGTGCAGGTCGGCCATTAAAAAAAAATACAAGACGGCAATTATTTTATACATAAGAATGAAAATGGCCACCGTACCTTGTAGAACTGTTAGCAGCTTGCCTGTCAGTCCGATCCTCGTGCTGAGAAGGTGGGGGTACCCATTCATCAGGGCCATGTCTAGGGAGAGATGCCCCCCCCAAAGTTCTCCACCTGTCCCCCCTAAGCCAAATCCCCCCAAAATGTAATTTGACAATATGAAGTCGGCGCTACGTAGGCTATTAAAGCGACAGAGGATTCAGCCAATCATAAAAATGCCACATCGAAATAATATTTATCTAATATCTGATTGGTTTGGTCATATAAAACATTCGAGACGCAGCGAGAAAGAGGTCAGTTTCTTTGATCAATCTATGCGGTCTCTTCTTGATAACTGTAACTGTTACGCATTGCTTAGGATATAATATTCGCTAGCCTAGCTTACTCAGTGAGCTGAGGATAGTGGCGAGAGTCTCCGTCTGGGAGATTTGATTTTAAATAGATTGATTACATGTTGCATCTAGCCTAGTTGTTATAGCTGCGATTCAGCAAAACATCTGCAGCACTGCATTAGCTGCTGGCTGCACGTGTGTGTGTGCGCGCCCGTGTGTGTGTGTTAGCTAGCCTACTGCTGCGTGTTGGCTAGTCAGCCGTAGGCTACTTTCCTCAAACTTTGGAATACTTCACATATATTAAAATACACTATCATATCTGTCTCTCTCTCTCTCTTACGTTCTCTATCACTCTCACGGCGAAACGGCAGCCGCCAACAAGCCCCCCGGCGTCTCAGGCATAAAAAAGAGGGGAAGTATGGCTAAAATATAAATGAAAATGATGAGCCAGTTACAGTAACGTAGTTTCACATGTAAATAGAAAATAGCAGAGATGAAAATGAAATGAAGGAATATAGCTCAGCTCTAATATACTTGTTTCCATATAAGATCACATCATGATTTGGTATTATTGGACATAAATAAAGTTGTCCTCATGTAAGATGAGGGGGATGGAGGTGGGTTTAAAATGTAATAAAATGATCTTATCCACTAATGTACTGATTAGCCTATACTTTAGCTTTATATGAAAGCATCTCAAATCTCATCTAGGGCTTTGAAAAAAAAAAAAATCTTCAAAATGTTCATAAATTAAACATTTTATTTTAGAAAATGCTGTGTGAGGCTGTGTAGAAATGCAAGAAATTAGTTTTAAAAGGCTCAAATTTTTCTGGGGAAGGACCCTCAGACCCCCCGCTACTTCGTCCACCCCTTGTGCCCCACCAACATCTCTTCCTGCGCCCTCAATCAAAGCAGTCTAGAAACGGCCCTGCTATTCATCCTCCATTTCCTGTGCTCACCAACGAGGAAACTCTTCCAGCTGAAATCAAACGCTTTTAAAAACCAACAGAAGGCATTTCTCTTTGATCTGCCTCTTTTCTTTTATGTAAAAGATGGCACTGACTGAATATCTTTGCATTTTGCTAATTGTCTTTAACTGTACCGTGCCCTGGGACACCTTGGGGTAAAGAAGCCTAAAAATAAGACTCATTGATTGATATAATCAGTGAATAGTTACTGTAGTCTAGTATGTCGATAAAAGTCTCCTTTAACAAGTAAAGATGCCACTTGTCATTTGGTAGTAAATGGTATTTGCAAATGTAATGCAAAAGTACTTCAATATGGCTAAGTACATTTTGAGTATGGAAACATTAAAAAAGAAATTAAGCTACATTTTTTTTAAATTCAAAAATACTTTTCTTATAAGTCCTAGCTAGTTCCTAGAAAACCCTTTCTTTTACAAAACACAAAAATAGTTTCTAAATAAAAATACACATTTGAAACTGATATTTGTTTCTGATATTTCCCATGCTGCTCATGTAGAAAACTGACATCAGTAAAAATATTTTTTAAACAAATTAAAACATCTCTAGCTCCACCAGTGAGGTTCTCAACCGTTCAAGAGGTGCAGAAGAGCAAGTCCATTGAAGCAGGACGCCCCATTGTACTACACTGTGACATCACAGACTCCACTGCCCTGGTCAGCTGGTACAAGGATGGGCTGCAGCTCCTCCCACAATATGGAGTAGAGGCCCAATCAGAAGGCACCACGAGGACACTGATTTTGCAGTCATCCGAGTTTTCCAGCTCTGGAGTGTACAGCTGTAAGACAGCTGATGACATCATGGAATTTTATGTGGATGTTAAAGGTGATATACGAAAGCTTCACCAACCATTTCCTCTTTTTACTTTCTTCCACACGGAGCTAACAAAAACACGGTGTATTCTAATGTTTTACTTTTGTTGGATGAAGAGTTTCTTTGGACCTATAATGAATTCATTTTTATGCTTCCATCAGCTTCTTAATGCTTTACCTAATATTTATATGAGAGTGGACCTGTTTCTTACAGCCACGACACATTCATAGCAGTTTTTTCAAATGGTTCTCTCAACTTGTTTCCATTCGCCATACATATTGATGCTTTTCAGGAAATAAAACTCTTGGGGGGGGGGGCATGTCATCTAACCTCTTACTGTCTTGGAGGCCTAATTACACAGCAACATTGCACAGCTTTTATTAATAATTGATTTGCATCAACAGTGGAGATTTTCTACAGAAAGGTCCAGGCAACCATGTTCCATTTTTATGTTTCTTCATGTCAACGCATGCGCAATGCCTGCCAATCATGTCATCCATGCAACGCTTGTTTAAAATACAAACAAACGGCAATAGCACCTGACTGACTTATTGAATCCTTCTTCACAGCGCCTCCCGTAACGTTCGTTGAGACGCCCGAGGAGAACCTACACAAAAGCATTGTGGAACTGGACCCACTAGTTCTCAACTGCGAGGTGTCTCGGTCCGATGCCGTGGCGCTGTGGTACAAGGATGGAGCCGAGATACAGCCAAGCAACAACGTCACCATACAGGCCGACGGCGCCTCCAGGAGACTCATTCTCCGGTGCACTCAGCTGTCGGACACCGGGACGTACACGTGTCGTGCGGGAGACAACGCCTTGATATTCAAGGTCAACATTCGTGGTACGGAACAGCATCTTCACCCAGAACAGGAAAACAACCCTCACTGAAACCTTTTAATTTTATGGGTGACGGCAATGAACGCTGTGCTTTATTTTCACATGTATTTGTTGTGTTTCACTCCACAGAGCCTCCGGTGATGATTATCTATCCCAAGGAGGATGTCCACCTCGATCGACACGTTTCTGAAGAGGTCGTCCTCAGCTGTGAGCTCTCCCGCTCAAACGGTACAGTGCACTGGTACAAGGATGGACAGAAGCTTCAAGAAAGCCAGAGCATCAAACTGAAGTCTGAGGGACCGTACAGAAGGCTGAAGATTCTTCACAGTGGGATAGAAGATTCCGGAGAGTATGTTTGTGACACAGCCGATGACTCAATATTCTTCCAGCTCAACATAACAGGTAAGAGGACTAACCCTTTAATGTATAAGATCACAAATATGTGTTCTTACATACAGTGCGAGATTAAGCGAACTCATCAAACGGTGAATTTTCTATAACCATTTTTACTCATCTTTACCAGGGGTGCCAATAATTGTGGAGGGCATTGTATGTGTTCTGTGTTCTTAACTGAACATTCTAATGCTGATGTAACCATCGCAATGGAGTTCTAGAACACTGACTTGTGTAAAAAATGTAAAAAAAGTTTAAAAAATGTAAAAAAAACTTACTCTTCAGAGTTAAAGTTCCTTCAAGTTCCTTATGAATATTGTGTCCATTAATTTGAACATAATTTCTGCAATTGTTGTCTCGTGTCCTTTTCAGTTGTTAACATTTCAGTTAGAAGATTAAGGTATTTGCCCCTTAAAGCCAAAAGAGCCTGAAACAGCTTTGTCCCTACAGCTGTTAGACTGCTTAATGACATTGGACATCAAGATAGTAAAGGCAGATGGACTTTCATTGCTTTTGATGCTTAATTTTTCATCATAATTAAATTTATTATTAAATTATTTATTATTATTATCATAATACAAATAATAGTACTTTTAATCATAATCATAATGTATTTCACTCCACTTATACCTTCACTATAATGTGAATCATCTGATTCAATTGAATGTCTTTATTTAACATGTTTGTTTGTGTTTTGTGGGTCACTGTCTGTGTATTTTTTACTGATGGCAGCCATGACTGAAGTTCCCTTACAGGAAAATAAAAGTTATTCTATTTTATTCTATTCTAATAATCAGTGTCCCTTTTGAAAAGTCAATCCCATTGCAATGCAATGTTATAACTCACCCATCTTCCAGAACCTCCTGTGTGCATTGTGTCGCCGAGCCAGTCCCAAATGGAACTCTGCCAGCAAACCTCAGAACGGATGGTGTTGAGCTGCGAGATCTCCAGGTCCAACGCCACAGTGCGCTGGTACCGGGATGGCCTTGAGGTGGAGGAGAGCAGCAACCTGATCCTCGAGGTGGATGGAGTCTACAGGAGACTGATCATCCCAGAGACTACCATTCAAGACTCTGCTGAATATGTTTGTGATACCGCCGATGCCTCCGTGACTTTCTTTGTGAACATCGCAGGTACTTCAGCTTCCTCAAGCGCAAAGCTTTATGCCAACCCTGCCGGAAGTAACTGCTCATAATATATTTTTTTTTTTGGTTGTTGTTTCTACTCAAGTCTTAATTTCTTAGCTGGGTAGAGGTGCGTTTCCATATATTTTACATCAAGTGCGGTATTTATATACTTGTGTGAATACTGCTGTGCCATTTAATTTGAATAGCGGTACTGGTAAATATAAGGGAAGTTTTTAACATGGAGTATAACTTTTGACAAGTTTTCCGAAAAAGAATTAGAGTCTTGACAGCAAACATGGATGAACTATCAGGAAGTCAGAAACAGGAGGAGGAACTCTGCTGGCCAATGAAAACGATTTACAACATGGCCAATCATAAGCTGAGGAGTGGGCTTGCTGTCTGAGAATTACAATACTGAAAAAGGTACTTCCTACCTTACTAGATAGCCAGTGTCACAATTCTATTGGCAGTATGAGTTCTGTGGAGCTCAAAAGCTTTGGTAAGTATTCTGCTGTGGTCCACAAGGGAAGAGACCTTACAGAATATCTTACTTACAGCAGGTGAAACATAGGGTATGCATCTAATACTTACTCCAAGCTCATGATCGCTTAGCGAATACAGATATGTGGATCATAACAGATGTTATAGAAAAAAACTAATAACTAGCACAAAATTGTTGGCTGGCAGCAAACATCATGCTGTACTTGACGCTACACTAAAATTTCATATTTTTATGTTTTTGCTTTGTTTTATTTTTACCAGAGCCCCCGGTGAGGTTTGTGCGCCCTAGAAAGATGCCGAGCGGCGTGGAGATTCTCGTTGGGAATCCTGTGGTGCTGGAATGTGAGGTGTCTCGTTCGAACGCCGAGGTGAGCTGGAAGAAGGATGGAGAAGAGATGGAGGAGAGTCGCAATGTCACCATCGTCGAGGAAGGCATCTTCCGCCAGCTGACCGTACACGTGTCCAAATTTGAACACTCTGGGCAATACATCTGTGATGCCAAGGATGATGTGATGGACTTTCATGTCAAAATCACTGGTAAGAGCTAAGCAAAAGTTAGGGCTAAATGTTTTCTCATTTTTCTCATGTTCTAAAATGGCATCAGTAGTAGCAGGTTAGCAGGGGTGAAAGGTCATCTGATGACTGGGGTTTAGCATGACTTCAGAGTACAATGCTAAGGCTCCGTTTAGATTTATTTGGTGATTTTGTTGGTGCTTATGACTGACACCCCCCACCACACATACACTCCCAAATTCACTTTCCTTTCTACTCATTAGATTTTTGTTTTTACGTTCAGAGCCCCCGGTGAAGATTGTGAAGAAATCCGAGCTGAAGACAGAGCAGCTGTGTATGGTGTCGGATGATATCGTACTGGAGTGTGAACTCTCCAGGGCGAACGGCGTGGTCCGATGGTCCAAAGACGGCCAGAGCGTGGTGGAAAACCAGCACTTCTGCATCGAGGAAGAAGGAGCCTTCCGTTCACTCGTCATCCTCAACGCCGAGTTCTCGGACGCCGGAGAATACGCCTGCCACTCCAAAGACGATGACATCGTTTTTAACGTCAAAGTGAAAGGTGCAGCACGCTCTAATTGCAATACCATACTTAGGGCTTGATTTACGAAGACCTTTCATTAGTCATGGTATTTGTTTTGCACCAATCATTGGTTGTGTCATTGGTTTTGCGTGTGCTAAAAGGTCTTAGTAAATCAGGCCCTTAATGCCTTGCTGTATGATGAACTGCAAAAGAGCTTTGATTCACCAGACTCTTGTCTTTTCTATCCACAGAGCGTCCAGTGTCCATCATAGGTAACTCTGAGAGCACTGAGAATCACGGTTTGCTGGTGGGAGACGATCTGATTTTGGCTTGTGAGGTGTCGCGCTCCAATGCGCCAGTGGAGTGGTACTGCAACGGGAGGCTTCTGAGTTCAGACGCTCGCGCTCACATCGACAGCTACGGCACTGTGAGGAAGCTCGTACTCACGGGCCTTCGGCCGTCCGACTCCGGGGAATACGTATGCGATGCCGTCGATGACAAAATGATTACCTTGGTAAAGGTCCAAGGTAAAGGTTTCCCAAGGGGCTTATTTCAGGTTAACATTGAAAACAAAGACAGTAGCCTACATTGTTCTGAATTTGGCTGAAATTAGCTGATTTTATCAAACTAGTTAGCACTTGGATGGCACAGGAAACAGAGCCTCACATCGTTAGTCATTTATTTATTTAAAATAATCTTTTGCTTGCAGAGCCTGCGGTCAAGTTTCTAAACAAAGAGAGGGCCACCCTAATGACGGGGTTTGAAAGCGAATGCGTGACGCTGTCTGCCTCGACCTCGCGGGACGACGCCACCGTGCGATGGCTGAAAGACTGGACGCAGATCTCAGGAGATCGATTTCATGTCAGGAAGGAGGGGCACATGCACTTCTTAACCATCAACCCCCTACACAGGTCAGATAGCGGAGGATACACCTGCGACACCAACGGAGATGAAATGCACTTCAACCTCCTGGTCAAAGGTAAGGGGCAGCGGGGGGGTGTGTAGGGTTCAACCTCCTGGTCAAAGGTAAGGGGCAGCGGGGGGGTGTGTAGGGTTCAACCTCCGGGTCACAGGTCAGGGGCAGCGGGGGGGGTGTGTAGGGTTCAACCTCCTGGTCAAAGGTAAGGGGCAGCGGGGGGGTGTGTAGGGTTCAACCTCCTGGTCAAAGGTAAGGGGCAGCGGGGGGGTGTGTAGGGTTCAACCTCCTGGTCAAAGGTAAGGGGCAGAGGGGGTGTGTGTAGGGTTCGCAGGGTGAAATGCACTTCAACCTCCTGGTCAAAGGTAAGGGGCAGAGGGGGTGTGTGTAGGGTTCGCAGGGTGAAATGCACTTCAACCTCCTGGTCAAAGGTAAGGCGCAGAGGGGGTTCGCAGGGATTAAAGCGAAAATAAATCTAATGACTGAAATTTTGTTAGGCCAAGTTAAGGTCCCAACACACAATTTAGAAAACAGTGAATTTAACCTATGCTATTATGTAAATATGAGACTATCAGGGTCATTTTTAGGATGTAAAGACGTAAGGGGCTCAGCCCCCTGTGTAGGGGGGTCCGGGGGCATTCTCCCCGGGGCAGAAATTTTTGATGAACAAGCTCTATTTTCATGCCTTTTCATGCACTCTGGAACATTTATTTAATTTAAATATAAATGTCTTAATTGAGAAATTGAAATGTGGACCTAAAAAACTGGTTTATAAAAAAAAAAAATTGAGCTGCTGAATATAGCCTATTGGATTGACACTACTTGAAGAAAAAATCATTCTCTGCTCGCACCAACTGGATAGTCCTCATCAAGTGTTGACTCTCCAATGACTATAACTTTGTTATCGAATTGTGTCAAGTAAAATCACACGTTGATTATTATTCTTATATGTATTGCGGGCAGAGTTGGGGGCGAAACTTGTAAATTGTAATACATTACATATTACTAGTTACTTTTTTTTAAGTAAAGCGTTATATTACCCGTTATATTACTTTGCGTTACTCTGTCATACAATCACTTTGGCTAAATCAGTTAGGCTAAAACGTATTCAGCTCGTTTCAATCGACACTATAAATGTAGTAACAGGGTGTTCAAAATGTTGCTTTTAAAACGACATTGACAAATATGAAAAGCTGCTTTTAACGTTCAAATTATAAACACTTCAACTCATCAAACAATACATGCAATCCCATTTCAATAATGTAGCCTTTTGAAATGTAAAGGATAACAAAAATAGCCCATTCAATTTATACATGATGTTAAATGACAAAAATAGTCAACATAAAATCAACAAAACATTCAGTGTGGAAATAACCACATCGTAGGTGGGCTTGGTAGCCATGTGCTACAGTTAAACATCTCATTAAACGCAAATCTCACTCGCCTTTAAGTGCTATGCTGCATCATGACGAAACATAAAATAGCATACCGTCTGTTACATGCACTGTTTTCATGTCAAATGAACGAAAATAAATGCACTACATAAATAAAATGCACATTATAAGAATTAGGCTAGGCCTATTAATAAGCAACATGTAGCCTACCTTTTTATAAAATGAAATTGACCTCATGAGTTCGCAACAAAGTAAGCTAGCGCTTGTTTGGAATATCTCCAAATAGAAAACGTTGGATGTGCAGCTGCAATCTTGTGTTCATTGAACTGCGCTTGATTGAGTTAGATTGACTTAACCAATAGCCTACTTTACTTTGGCACTGCAAATGATTATTAATCGATTGGAGAGTTCTTCGTAATAAATAACCGTAGCATATCAAATGCAGCATGAAACGTAGCCTACAATATTAGATTGAGTAATGCGTTGCTAATTTCAAAAATGTTAATTAATATTAGTCTATTACGCGCATTTATATAGTAATCCGTTAATTACCACGTTACCCGAAAAACTAATATTATTACAGTAAGGCATTACTTTAGTAATGCAGTACCCCCAAACTCTGATTGTGCGTAGCCTTTAACCGGGTTGAAAATATGACTGCAAGTTTTTGCGGATCTACATTGATCTCATAAGCAACCGTAGCGACGGAGAACTTTAATCCCTGCGTTCGAGGGACTAGCCCCCGCCCAGGCACTTATGGGTCTATTAACTAAGCATACGCATAACTAATAACACAACCATTGATTGGTGCAAAAGAAATACCATGACCAATCATGTTATTGGTTTTGTGTGTGCTAAAAGGCCCTTATTGTGCTGGGATCTCTTTTCTATCTGTCGCCCCCTCTGCTGTCCACTGATTTACGCTCATCATTCCTGACGGGGAACTCCCATTTAATAAGTATAATGATATTGACTCTCATGCTCAGGACATACATCTATGAGTTTTCAAAAAGGTAAAAACATATTTTCATGAATGTACTGCCACTTTAGTTATAGCTATTATTTGTGTCTTCACCATCATATTTGCTTGAGGACTACAGCCATTTATATACTGGGAAGAAAACCGGTAGTGTCACAAAACCCATTTTAGATTAAACAAATGTGTCTGGTAAAAGTCCTAAATAGAGAGAACATATAAACGTCAAGTATGAGGCGCACCAAGAAATAGGACAAATATGTTTAATACAATCTAGTTTCCAACCATGCCTCCCCTGTAATGTCAGCTGGAGATGTGTTTTTATTGGGTGAAGGTTGTTGGTTCCGTACCTTACTCACCGCCTGTGTGTTTGCGCATGAGAAATGAGGGTGAAGGTTGTTGGTTCCGTACCTTACTCACCGCCTGTGTGTTTGCGCATGAGAAATGAGGGTGAAGTTTTCGCGACCGCTGGAGGACACGTTGGCGCACAAGGACGGCATGGTGACGCTACGCTGCCAGCTCTGCAGGCCCAAGGGAGACGTACTGTGGCTGAAGGACGGCGCCGAAATACCGCCAAGCCGCCGGCTGGTCATCAGAGCCGAGGGCCCCGAGCGCAGCCTCAACATCCACCGCTTAACACCGGAGGACGCTGGCCAATACGTCTGCGAGTCGAAAGACGACAGGACGAGCGCCGTGCTCAGAGTGGAGAGTGAGTACCCTCAGCACAGAGCAGAATGACTCACATGGGCGGTGCTTTTAGATCGCTTAACCATAACTTTACCAAACAGGTTGCTTTTAAATGTAGCAAATATACTACATTCTTTCTGTATTTTTTCCAAAATATTGTGTCCAAATGCTTGTGTTCTCGGACATCGTGAGTCGAATCTGGACAAGAACGTGCGTTAAATCAATCACGTGATGTGCAGATTGAATTACACGTCGATGTGGAAACCTGCCAGGTTATAAGATGAATGCTTGTTGTTTTTGCGCCTGGAAGTGCCCCGCATTGTGGAGTTCATCGCAGAACTGCACAGCACCACGGTGATGGAGGGGGAAGACGCCACCTTCAAGTGCGTCGTCTCGCCCGAAGACGTGCAGCTGGTCTGGCAAATGGACGGCGAGCGCATCCATCCCAGCGAGAAGTTCAGGGTGTCCAGTAACGGGCTGTGTCACATGCTCCATATCCGTAACTGCATGGTTTGTGACAGCTCCAAGATCACGGCAGAGGCAGAGGGCGTGCTGTCGAGAGCTAACCTTCAGGTGCAAGGTGAGACGGATCAAACACTGTGGCCTTCTACTTGCAGCAACGTGCTCTTCAATGTGTGCCTTTACTATTGTAGTTACATTCCCTGCATTTATTCAGAGTAACGTATTTATAATTTACACAAAAATACATTGTAAACAGAATTACTAACTGGAAACTATGTTTACAATTTGCTATTTAACTGAAGGATGGCAGCGAATCTACACTGCAAGATTAATTAAACACGATATTAGAGATAATATTTGAGAGAGCAACGGCACGGCTCTATGAAAAAGCACCTTGGCATATCTGCGATAAATAATAAGCTCTTCAGACGCGTCTGAATTTTTGAAAGGGTGGCTGTGACGAACAGCTCTTAAACGGCTCCTCCTGTTAGAATTCCACTGGTAACCGATGGAGACAAGTGGCCTGGCAACATGGAACAGGAAACCGGGAGGGATTTCTCTCCGGCAGAGCGAGCGAGCGAGGCAAAGCATCGTTTATCGTCTGTCTCTTGGCTGACGCCGTCTTTTTGACCACAGGGGTTTTCTTTTTGACCAGTAAAGAACAAAACCTGAATTACTTTATGAGCAACACCAGATAGAAATGGCATTAAAACGAAAACTGAATCGGCTTTGTGAGCCGGCTGTGACTACTTTGGTGGATCTCTTAAGCACTTTCCTTACCACCTAGTGGTAAAATGGAAGTACTGCCATTGCCCTCGGGAGCAAAAAGCAAAAACTGAAAAGTGACAAAGTATTATTTTCTCTCTGTTGGTTTAGAGGCACATGTAGTGTTCACTAAGAAGATGGAGTCTGTGTTGTCGGAGGAGTTTGGGGAGGCCACTCTGGAGGTAGAAGTGAGCCCTGAGTCGGGGGAGGTGCACTGGATGAGGCAGAGCGTGGTCATCCAGCCAGGCCCCAGATTCACCCTGAAACAGAATGGCCAGAAACGCAGCCTCACCATCCACAACCTCACCATCTCTGACCAGGGAACCTACCGCTGTGAGACTCTGCACGACCGCACACAGGGAAAACTCAGCGTGGAACGTGAGTGTACACACACACACACACACACACATGCGCAGTTGCGCACGCATGCACACATACACAGGGTTCCCACTCTTTTTGAGAAATCATTTTCCATGACATTTCCAGGAGTTTTTCTTGACAATCCAGGACAGCACTTGCTCACAAACGGTCCTATAATATACCGGTAGGCCTAGTATCACATTTAACCCCAGTTTTATTCCTCCTTTTTTAATGATGCAGGGTTCATGATGAAGTGTCTCACGTTCATTACAGGGGACTGCTGCACACATCACTGCTAACTGTACAATAAGGTCATCTGGCCTCCTCTCCTGAACAAACAAACACCAACATGTTCTGTGTTACACTTACTTGAATTGTGGCAGTTACAATACTCACTCCAAACACTGGCTTATACTCCAGGTCCTTCATATAACTTCAAACTTGGACAAAAAAACATGTTCTACCTCTGCAACAATTTCAAAATGTAATAAAGTAATAAATCACTATAATGTACTGTAAGGTGTGTGTTATTGTCAAAGCATTGTTTAACAGGTGGTACAGTAATGGCTTGTATGCACCCCTATAGTTGTATTGATGTTGATGCATAAGATCTTAATTTCAGTTTAAGTTAAATGTACGCTTTGTAGTCATTACGGTTAGGATTTTACAGCACTTTAAAAATAAGAGGAGAATAAGCATGAGCTTGTCAAATGCCATGGCAGGCCATTACAAAGGAAGCGTGGGCCTTGGTTTTTGCCAGTTTCAAACAAAATACACACCTAGGTTTACATAGGCGATCTGAGTGAGGGGCTAAAATACAATTTAAAATTTCCAGGATAACCTAGATTTGTTTTCCAGGATATTTGGACATTTTTGTCAATTCTCCAGGTTTTCCATAATTGGAAATCTAGTCTCTGAATTTCCAGGTTTTCCAGGACGAGTGGGAATCCTGATACATAGACACACACACACACATACTGTATACACACATAACTAGACACAGACACACCCACACATAAGCACACACACACAAATAAACACACACGCGCGCACATAAACACATACATGCGCACACACACATACTGTACATACACATGCATAAATACACACAAACATACACACAGGCACACAAACACATATACACACACATTCCTCCTCTGCCATCTGTTTTTATTTATTTACAGAAGACCACTGCAGTCAGCCTTAACTCTAGCTCATTATCGATGCTGTTTTTGATCGAAAGCACACAGCGTCAGAGTAATTTGATCGATGGAGCTTGAATGACTTGCTTGAGAGGCCTGACTGTGCTCAACAGGTGACAGATAGTGTACAGAGTCCAGGGAGGGGGATACAAACATGGAGATCCCAGGCGCCGGGATAATTCAATCAAGCATGTCAAAATGGGAGCCAATTTCAGAGCTAAGGGGAGGTTCTTCAGGCCTAAACATTGAACTGTTTTCCTCTGCTGTGAAATTGTGGTTATTAGAGTATCAGGCTAAACCTTGGACATTATCACAAGGTTTCTAGAGGGCATAATCATTGCTCTGTGGCTTTCAATCGTATTATACTAAATGTCCCCCTTGACATGATGTCTGTGCTGTACATTCTGTTATATTTACATGCACGTTTTTGTGCCTGCCTTTACAGGGGGTAAGAGCGGGAGAGAGGGTAAAAGCCTGCGTCGGCTTGCCACTGGCCCCTCGTGTGAATCTGGATCTCTTTTCATTGCGGCTAAATTTACGCGCTGGCCTTAAAAATCTAGGGTGGTGTCACCAAGTGCCGAAAATAAACCTGCCTTGTTCCGCAGGGGATGGCTGTCTATGAGAGAATAAGCGGAAAAATGCGCCCCGTGTCCCTGGGAATAGACGCGCTTCAGCCTGACGGTGTGGCGCCAGCGGTGGCTACTCTACACGTAGCACGCTCGCGTGTCACATTCTATCCCAGCTTTGGGTCCAATATCTATTTTCTGCTTAATTACAAAGGTCACCGTGTCAGACAGTATAACCACAGACACAAAAAACTCACCAGTCAACTGGACAGACATGAAACTACAACTAGAAGTGGATTCAGTCAATATCAGCCAAAACTGTATTATCACTAACAAAAATACAAGTGTTACAATGAAGTACACCGTGTCTTGTTAGGCTAGTACTGTTGAACAGAAGATAAACTGACATAGCTCTCTTGTACAGGCGACATAAAATGAATGTTTTTGTTTTTGTTGAATCTCTGAGATTTATAGCTACAAAATGAGAGGACACTTCAAAAAAATAAGCCTATGGTCATTTATAAATGAGTCACATTTTTACAATGGATATTTCATATTGTATATTTCAGAGCAGAATGAATGCTTACTGAAGCGGTTTCTCCGGTGTTTGTGTGGAATGACATGCTGCTAAACGTGACGTAAATTTCACATTTGTCACTCGTGTCTTCTGCATGCAGCGCGGAAAATCAGCATACGCAAGGGACTGAACCCCATCGAAACGTTTGAACGCGAGACGGCCTCTTTCGAGGTGGAGCTGTCGCACGGCAACGTGGACGGGGTGTGGCAGAAGGACGGTATTCGCCTGAAACCCAGCAACCGCTGGCGCGTCAGCTCCAAAGGCCGCGTGCACGGCTTGACGCTCTCCCACCTCACCCTGGAAGACACCGGAACGATCACCTTCTGCGCAGAGGGCGTGAAAACCTCCGGCAGGCTCACAGTGAAA
This sequence comes from Ilyophis sp. 1 JC-2022, assembly GCA_022702515.1. Classification (NCBI taxonomy): domain Eukaryota; kingdom Metazoa; phylum Chordata; class Actinopteri; order Anguilliformes; family Synaphobranchidae; genus Ilyophis; species Ilyophis sp. 1 JC-2022. The sequence goes on along the minus strand of CM040398.1, from coordinate 2,203,765 downwards.
GGTGAGGAAGACGTTTCTTATGAGATTACTTTACGTTACATTAGTCGCACAGCAGGCGCTCTCATCCAGAGCGACGCACAGCAGTGCAGAGCATCAGTGCTACTCTCTGGCATACAGACACGCGCTATGACCTGCACTATGACCAGAGCTGGCCTTGGGGTTTTGGTGGCCCTAAACAAGAATGTTGTTATGGTCCCAAAGTGCTCCAACATAAAAAAACACACAAAAAATAGTGTGACCTAGTGATGGCTGTGGCCCTAATAGAATGCATACAGTGTGTATGCCAGTGGCCAGCTTAGAGGGCACAGAGGCCCATTTATAATCAGTAAGTGTAATATTAACATAACAAACAACAATTCGTCTTGTAACAAAAAAGGTACGATTAGGCATATAGACAGCTATACCTATATCATTATCCAAAGACAGAGAAATAAGATATATGTAAAAAGGGTCCATGGTCCATTTGAAGTGTTCGGTCTGCGTTGGAGGATGCGGCTGTGGGGCTGCTGGGTAAAATTTTAGTGGGATTGGAGATGGCAAATTTATAATAAAACAGAAGATGCAGCTGTACCATTTCATTTCATTACATTATATTACCTGTGCAGTCCGACAAACTCACGTGAAAATGTGGAGGCTTTCACACCAGTAAGACTGAACGTTTGCATTGATCTTCCTTCAAGTAACGTTTGCCAGCTGGCTGATTTCACTAAGGTTTTTGATCCAACCAAGCAGTTACACACCTGATGCTACCAATCAACCACCACAGTCTTTGCTAAGAACCTTGATTAGTAGAATCGGGTGTGTAACTGCTTGGTTGGAACAAAAGCCTGCACCCACGCCAGCCCTTTCTGGATCAAAGGACCCAGCCAGTGGCAGGGTGGGAGCAGGGGTGTATATCCCAGACCAACTTTCCGTGTATACGGCTGAGATGATGGCAATCCTTGTAGGGTTAGAATAGAGTAGGGTAGATGGGTAGAAGGTAAAGCCACTCAAGAGTACTGATCTGCTCTGACTCAGCTGCAGTATTGAACAGTGTGAAGTCTGGTCGATCTGAGAGGGGCGATTTGCTCGTGGAGATGATGGTGATGTAGATGGGACTAGAGAGGATAGGAGTGGCGGTTTGTTTTTGTTGGGTACCTGCTCATGTTGGAGTGGAAGGCAATGAAAACGCAGAGGCCAAGATTGCTGGGAGGATGAATTGGGAGGTAGATATACAGGTAGCACTGGGGCACAGTAAGGGAAGAGGTGGGGAATAGAGAATGTAGGAGAGAGGAAGTTGTTGGAGTAGGCTACGGTTTGGACATACAGGATTCAATTTTTCATTAAGATGAATTGGGAGACATGAGACAGGACTGTGTGGTGAGTGTTTAGTGGAGGAAACAGTGGAACATGTGTTGATGTTCTGTGAACCGTATGATGTTGACAGGGAGAGGTTGTTTGAGAGGGTTAGAGACTGGATGGGGATGTTGTGTGAACTGTATGATGTTGACAGGGAGAGGTTGTTTGAGAGGGTTAGAGACTGGATGGGGATGTTGTGTGAACTGTATGATGTTGACAGGGAGAGGTTGTTTGAGTGGGTTAGAGACTGGATGGGGATGTTGTGTGAACTGTATGATGTTGACAGGGTTTTTTGAGAGGGTTCGAGAGAATGGACAGGAATAGGGATTATGTGGGACATTAGGGAAGGATGTAGTGGATAAGGCACTTTTTATTTTTCTTAGAGGGACAGGGTTATCAAAAAGAATTTAATGTAGGTAGGCTGTGACCAGTTTCACACTCCAGCACAGTAGATGGCGGTGTATGAACCTTAAAGTTCGATTCGATCCTCCAACCAAACCCGAAGAAGAAGAAGCCGCCCTTTCTGGATAAGATTGAAGAGCCCTGATTTAAATTATGTCTTCTTCCATGAGGTAATTTTTGTTTTGTGACTTTGATGTGACACAAAGTTTGAATGACACATTCTCTTCAGATGGTAAGATGAAAAAACACAGGCATAAGTCACATTAAATAATTTAGGAAACATTGGGTAGCATTGCTTTAGAATGGAGCTTGTGAGCTAAGATATCCAATATTGCTTGTTGTAATTTGACCTCATATTGATATAAATACTTTCAATGGACTTAGACTTGTATAAGTATACATATACAGTCAAGCTGGAAAGTCTGCCCACCCGTTTCACCTTCTCCACGTTTTATTACATTACAGACATATTCTACAATAGATTGAGTTCACGTTTTGTCTCAAAATTCTACACAGAATAGCCCATAATGACAAAGTGAAAACATGTTTTTTGACATTTTTGAAAATGTATTAAAAATCTAAAACTGAAATCTCTCATTTACATAAGTATTCATACCCTTTGCTTTAATGTATTTTTAAAGTATCATATTTTATATTTGGTCACATATCCTTTGCGTGCTGTTACTTCCTGATGTTTGTGACCCATCAACATCAAAAGACTCTCGATATCTTATTTTCAGGTACTGTTACAAGCGATACTATAACCTCTCTGCATTTGAATGGATCTCTATGGGAATTGGGGGGTGGGACTAGATTTAGCTGTAAATTATGCTGGAACAGTATGGAATACATGGTTGGTAAAATGGCTGTTAAGTCATCAAGGGTCTGAGGTATCAAACGAGCCTCAAACCATCAAACCAGATATGGAGTAGATGTGGATGGATCACTTTACGGGTCGTTTCTCCTGACTTTTTTCCCCCCATAGAGTTCTATAGAAAAATGAGTCTGGATAAATAACCCTGGCAGTGATTTACTCCATATCTGGCAACAGAGTGATGGTTTGGGGCTCGTTCGATAGCTCAGACCCTTGATGACTTACAGCCATTTAGCCAGCCATGTGTTCCATACTGTTCCAGTGTAATTTACAGCTGAGTCTAGTCTCACCCCCCAATTCCCATCGAGATCAATTCAAATGCAGAGCGGTTATTGTATTGCTTGTAATGGTACCTGAAAATAAGATAGTTTTTTGATGTTGATGGGTCACAGACTTCAGAAAGTAACAGCATGCAAAAGATATGCGACCAAATATGAAACTTTAAAAATACGGTAAAGCAAAGGGTATGAATACTTATGAAAATCTGAAATTTCAGTTTTTAATTTTTAATAAATTTGCAAAACAATTTTAAAACATGTTTTCACTTTGTCATTATGGGTTATTGAGTGTAAAAAAAATGTATTGAATCAATTTTAAGATGAGTCTGAAACATAACAAAATGTGTAAAACTTGAAAGGGTCTGAAAATTTTTCGTATGCACTGTGTGAAAGACCTATACTGGAGCCAACTGCAGTGGCGCTAGTGAGCAACGGCACAATGGCCGCTCCCAGCCCAACCAGGAAGTGAGCTTCAAAACGAAAGCCCAGTCTTGGCCCCTTGAGTAGGCTCCACAAAATGACTTCTGTCACACGAAGGTGAAATATCCCTTTAACACACCTGTTGTGTATTGCTTCCCGCTCCATCTTCTGTGTTCCTAGAGCCCCCTGTGGCCATTCTGAAGAAGCTGGAGGACCAATGCTCCCCAGAAGGCACTGCTGTATCTCTTGAGTGTGAGCTGTCAAGACAGAATGCGGATGTAAAGTGGCTGAAGGTAAATTGAACATTCCAATAAATGTCAAATTCCAAAAGTTTCAATTTGTGAATGTATATTTTTATATTAAATTCTAAAAATGTATCATTAGATTGTGTTGATAAAACCATCTTGTGTAGATTTCCCAGTTCATTCATGAAGCCTGAACAGACAATTCATCATAACACAAAAGATTATCAGAGGGACACATTTGATTTGGGACACAGGTCTCATTGTACCACCACAAAATAAATGGATATAAGTCTGAGGGAACCAAGCCAAAATGTTTCCACATGAAATGATCCGTCCTTATTTTTACACACATCGGGCCTCCTTCATGAAGCGGTCATAATGATGCACGTGTCCCACTGAGCAAAAGCCAGAATCGAGCTCAGGTTTACGTACCTTTACGTTTTTTAACGTAACCGGTTAAAAAACGTTTCATTTTAAATCAAGTTCATCCGGTATTTCACCTGAACGCGAGACGGCGTTTCACCGACTTTTCAACAAAAACATTCATTGGGGTGTGCAGTCTATGGCACCGATAATATTGGACAGGTTCGACAGTTCACCCCGCTTTACCTCCACTTGTAGGGGAGCTGGATGTACGCAATGTGTATTTCAAAGGCTACATTTAGCTAGTCTTGTGAATTTAACAGAAAATAAAAATAAATTCATATTATAATTATCAATCAGGCTACATTTAGCAACATTCTGAATTTACGGACGCAGTACATGTGGCCCCGAGCAGGTGTAAAATTTGTTAGTAAGTGCGAAGAAATCTCAGATAGTCTACTAAAACGTTGATGAATGCCTAAATACGGCCAAATTTGCTCATACAAACGATTTACGTACAAATTTGTTCTGCTCATGTTTCACAAATGAGGCCCATTAAGTTTTAAACAGAACATTTTAAGCCTCAGCAGTGCCAAGCCAATATGGCTGCTGACATTCAATTTTTTTTGATTGATCCTGTCAATGCGCAAACTTACTAATAAAACACATTATTTTACCTATTCCAACATAATTTTTTGTTAATGAGGATAGATGGCACTAAATAACACACCTTCTGGTTCAGTTCACTATTAGAACAATGTCAAACAATATTGATGGAAATATAAATAATTTATTTTCAGTGCTTCTTAGTTTGGTTAATATGACTCTTGCATTGGTGAAAACAGTTTTCCATAAAAATCAGCTCTTGCATATAGATATATAAAAATAAACAATACACATATTCACTGGTCATTTGTATAGATATGTACAAATGAGCGTGAGTTACTTTGTATCAACCTTTTCAAACTGAAACAGTTATGCTGAGGCAAAAATAGCGTAGGCTAAAATATGTGGTGTGAGGGACTAATTAAAAACGCAACCAACAATACGATGGTCACTGGAGGAGATATGGGAAATAACTGTGGAAATCAGAGAATTATTAAATATAAGCCGGGAAAGGGAAATTATAAAAACGAATTGATGGTAGCCATGTTTAGTCTGAGGATCAATATGACCCACTAACATAATTCAAATAATATATTATACTTTTGCCTTATGATGAAAACATTTTACAATTGTATTTTAAAACGATCAACTTTAACATTTAGCATTAACTGGCTAGCTAGCTGATGTGCTAATGCGGCTGTGCAGAACATGTATCACAGGTGATCATCATAAATGTATATCTCTCTAATAAAATGTTACTTGTATTTTTTTTCTTATGCAATTTTCAAATCATACAATAAAATATTACATTTTTATAGACGTGTACTTGTATAAGCAGATAGGCATAAGTGAATTGCATTAAAAAGTTAATTTTTAAATGGAAATTTTGTAAGTACATTGGGAGAGAGCATTGTTTTGTTTTTTAAATATCTCGGTACAAACCTGGGGCCACATGTATAAAACTCTGAGTAAAAGAATGCGTAAAAGAATACTCAGGGAGAAAGTCAGAAATATGCTTTTCGCGCAAAGTTTTTAATTTTTGCCCTCTGCCTTTCGGTCACGGTGTCGCCATATCACACTGACTCCAAACACTGCGTACGCATGGTGTCTTAAAGGAGAAGTGCTCAATAAAACCTGATACGAAGCGACGATTTTTGAGAAGGTGTTTTTTTAAGGTTTCTCTATGCACTTACGCATCCATTGTAGGCTATAGCTGTGAGAACCAGCAAGGAGCTGGACTTTTCTAAATACTGCACCGTTCGTCAAAATTTTGCTATGGACAGTTGCATATGATCGTAAATAACCTTATAACAGGGTTTAGGTTGCAAAATACCTAACTTATCCTTTAAGAGGTGCTCCAAGACCTGTAGTTTTTAATATAAAAAAATAAAAAAAGGTCCAGGGCCGAGTGTGGGCACTTATATTGCCCACTTGATTGTGTTCAATTCTTTTATAATCTTGGTCACTGGCGCAGAAATGTGTTGGTACAAATTGACGGGGACGCGTTATTCCCACGCCCTGATGTTGATTTAGATGATTAGACATGAGTTTTTTTAAAACACGGGATAAATAAAACTTAAAATATTTCCATATAGAACCATGTAAAAAAGAAAAAGACGGTGAAAGAACATAATTGTAAATTGGTCATCGTTTCATTTTCCCCAGCTCAAATCCAGAAATCTTTACCGGAGCAAAGATTAAAAAACTTGTCGACTTCAGTCGCCCTTGGCACTTTAGACCGTTCGTATGTTCGTTCGTATGAGTTAAGGGCAAAGTGAAAACCCCGATTATCTCTCCTCTGAACTGCAGAATGGAATGGAGTTGAAACCAAACAAGAGCCAGCGCATCTATTCCATGGGAAGAAAACGTTTTCTCCAGGTCATGAAGTGTGAAATAAGCGACTCGGGGATCTACACGTGCGACGCAGGAGACATCAGCACATGCTGTTCCCTGGAGGTCTATGGTAATGTTTATAGCATGGTGCAAGACCCTGCCAACAGGAGGGATAATATATGCATCTATTTGTGGGCCGTTTAAGTGCCCTCTTATTCACTAAAGCAGGCTCATTAAAATGCTTTGTGGATAAATGGCTCACTGCCGTCTTCTACAAAGGGCAGAGGTTGTTCATGTCTCAATACTGCCACCTGCAGGTTATAATGTGAAAATACATGTGTCAAAGCAATGCAGAAAGAACCTACCGGGTCTCTATAAGCAGAAGCAAAAGGTTTGCACGATCAGCAAATACGTATTTTCAATGTCAAATGAGCCAAAAGTCTGTATAAATAATGACGTCATTATTTATAACTTAAGAGCTGATGTGGATCAGAACTTATACAGAGATCCGGGCAGCCCCTATGGACTGGGGTTTTACAGTCCTGATATAGCTACTAATTACAGATTTTACACAAATTCAGATTGTAGCCTACAACAAAAGGCCTATTTGTGTCTCCCCTGTTGTGAGTAGTTAGTAGTTTAGTGTTGGTGGGGTAAAAGGCCTGGTTGTGAGTAGTTAGTATTTTAGTGTCGGTGGGGTAAAAGGCCTGGTTGTGAGTTGTAATTTTACAACTGGTGGGTAAAAGGCACCTTGTTAGTATTTTAGTTTTGGTGGTGGGGTAAAAGGCCTGGTTGTGAGTAGTAGTTAGTAGTTAGTGTGGGTGGGGTAAAAGGCCTGGTAGTGAGTAGTTAGTAGTTTAGTGTTGGTGGGGTAAAAGGCCTGGTTGTGAGTAGTTAGTATTTTAGTGTTGGTGGGGTAAAAGGCCTGGTTGTGAGTTGTATAACTTTATCATTAAATGGTTGAATATCCATATTTTACTGTACTAATAAATCCCGTCAAATAGAACTTAATTAGTCACAATGTAATACATAAAGAAGAGCATAAGCTAAGGTTTATTTACTAACCTGCTGTACACATTGATAATGCTCTTTATCTTTCAGCCTGCTGCGCCTCTCTTTATGCTGCACAATGCCCATAGTCTTGGGGTGTACTCGTCCAGAACACTCAGGAAGTTTGGCTCGATCGTTATAATTCTCATGAATTCCTACCTGGCCTATAAGACAACAAAAATAATAATCAACCAAGTACAAGTGAAACACCAATCAGGTTTTTCAAAAAAAGGACATATAAATTCAACGTTGAATGATCATGGATTGCCTTTCCAAGAAAGTGGTTAAATACATGAACTCACCTGAGATACGGTGAAGAGGGCAGTTTATTCCATCTCATGACAACCTCCAATTAAAACAGTACAATTGGTTAGTTGCTTTAAAATGACACTAATGTGCATGACCAGATATAATCAACAGAGTAACATAACATTTTAAATAGTGGTAGGTAGCTGCAGCTATTAAACTTACCTTAAGTATGTGTAAAAACTTGATGACAATAGTCTTTCATCAAATCAGGGTCTGTTGAAAGTTTAAAAATGCAATTATTACAATATATATTTGAGATAAAGATACTAGAGATATTTTACCTTGCTGTTCTCAGATAAATATTAGTTATACATTAGTTTTACATTTAATTCATAACTCCAACATTAATATTTAAATGCATATAAGTAAAATATCTAGTGTGTATAAACACGTCAAAACATAAGAATCTTAAACTGTACCATAAAAAAAAAGTGCAAGCACGAAATTCAATCAATTAAACTTGTTAAAAAAATAAAATTTAGCGGTGGTCAAGATAAGCTAAGGGGCACCATTTTTTCCCCCCTCTCTCAAACTGTCAGAGGCCAGCGTTTGATTTCTCAACCTCCCCCTCCGTAACATTAGCTGAGTTTTGGTTTTACCTCATGTTAAATCACGACGTTAGCCATCTTAATTCAAGCTTGCATAGTGTGTTGAATGACATAACATGACTGATAATGTTAGATAGACACATGTAACTCAGAAAATTTGAATTATACGTAACGTTCGCTTAAATTAATTTGAGAAATAGCTGAAGATGTCGGGTAACGTTAACATACATCTAGCATTTTATGCTACGATTACAGCATTCGCAATGCTTTATGGGATATGTAGTTCCAACCCTCTTAAAACCCGTTAACAGTCTTGTAACGTTCGCTAAGTTTGCCGTTTTCTCACGATTTTCTTTTGCCCTGAATCAATTTTTATAATGTCACGATTAATCTCGTAGCTGAATGGTTCGGTTTAAGTTTTAAAACACTTTATCTAACGCTAGCTAGGGATTTTCTGAAATGTCTTGCGTTACAGAGAAAATGAATGGGAAATTTAGGCCTAACATTACCCTTCGGGAATCCAGGCTAAGCAAAAGTTCCTTTCCTCTGGACCGTTAGCTATAACAAGTAAAAATCCACAAAAATTTATGAGAAAATGGAGAAAACCGATCCATTTTCGGACAGCGACATTAACTAACCTAACCACCATTATAGCAGGGCAACTAACTAGCCAATGTTAATCATTCACAATCGGTACTAGCACATTATTGATAACATGAATGTATAATAATAGTATAAATAACAATAAAACTAGATTTATCAGATTTCATGGTAATGTATGTTAAGAAGCACGGTAAAGTTAATTTACCAGTCCAGACTGTTGCGGTAACTGGCGAAGTGGCGATCGTTTAACATTCTTAACGGTGCAATTTGAATTTGAGCGCCAAGCTTCTTCTTCTTTGGCTTAAAAGCGGCTCCAAACGTTAAAGGTGCAGATACTGCCACATACTGTACGAGGAGTGTGTAGTATCATTCCAATTACATTATTGATTTATATGTTTATTAATCCTGTATTTTGTAAATATTTAAAGAATGCCCTGTATAAATCCCATTGCTTATCCATTATCTCCAACAAACTTTTGATGTTCTATTCTCTGCCAATTTCACCCATCTTTGCACTTAAAATGATTTATATTCTGCTGTGTATATTTGATAATTGGTGAGAAATTCTTTTGCATTATATTTATATAAAATTCTGGTATAGGCTATATATACACACAAACTCCCACGTGTCCAGAGAGTGCAGACATTGTTCAGCAAATGCGTATTTTCAATGTCAAATGAGCCAAAAGTCTGTATAAATAATGACGTCATTATTGATAACTTAAGAGTTAAGCTACTAATTACAGATTTTAGACAAATTGAGATGGTAGCCTACAACAAAAGCCATATTTGTGTCTCCCCTGCATTTTAGTGTCACTGGGGTAAAAAGCCCAGTTGTGAGTAGTTAGTATTTTAGTGCCTGTTGGGTAAAAGGCCTGGTTGTGAGTAGTTAGTAGTTTAATGTCGGTGGGGTAAAAGGTCTGGTTGTGAGTAGTTAGTATTTTAATGTCGGTGGGGTAAAAGGTCTGGTTGTGAGTAGTTAGTATTTTAGTGTTGGTGGGGTAAAAGGCCTGGTTGTGAGTAGTTAGTATTTTAGTGTTGGTGGGGTAAAAGGCCTGGTTGTGAGTAGTTAGTATTTTAGTGTTGGTGGGGTAAAAGGCCTGGTTGTGAGTAGTTAGTATTTTAGTGTTGGTGGGGTAAAAGGCCTGGTTGTGAGTAGTTAGTATTTTAGTGCCTGTGGGTTAAAAGGCCTGGTTGTGAGTAGTTAGTAGTTTAGTGTTGGTGGGGTAAAAGGCCTGGTTGTGAGTTGTCAGTTTAGTGTTGGTGGGGTAAAAGGCCTGGTTCTGATTAGTTTGTTTAGTGTCGGTGGGGTAAAAGGCCTGGTTGTAAGTAGTTAGTTTAGTGTCTGTGCGCTAAAAGGCCTGGTCGTGCCTTACTGCCTTTCTTCTCATGGCAGAACGGGAGGTAGAGATTCTGCACGGCTTGGAGGACCTAGACATCCAGGAGGACCAGAATGCCGTGTTCATGTGTGAGATCTCCCTGCGGGACGTTCCTGGGGAGTGGTACCGCAACGGGGAGAAGATACGGCCCACCAGCACCGTCAAAATCCGACAGGAAGGCAAGTGGGATGGGCCCCAACCCGCCTCCACACCCCTGTTATAGTTTTATACTCATTCTACCAAAGTTTTGCTTCATATTGCTCTACCATTGCATTCCATTACATTCATTTAGCTGTACCATTGCACTACAGTAGGCTACATGACATGAATTCAGCTGATGTGACTTACAATGTAGGAGGCACATAGGCTACAGTCCAGTCCGTAAGTATTTGGACAGTGACACATTTTTGTTGTTTTGGCTCTGCACTCCAGCACATTGGATTTGAAATGAACAATGAATATGAGGTTAAAGTACACAGATCGCCCAGAATGGATGTAAATACCCTCAAATGAAAGCTGCCAGTCTTCACCTTAACCTCATATCCATTGTTTAATTTCAAATCCAATGGGTTGCAGCACAGCACAAAAACAACAATTGTGTCACTGCCAAAATAATTACACCTGATCCATTCAGACTCCAAGCACTTCAACATCCCAACAGTAACTCACCTATTCATCACCTGATCCATTTAGACTCCAAGCACTTCAACATCCCAACAGTAACTCACCTATCATCACCTGATCCATTTAGGCTCCAAGCACTTTCTCCTGATGTGCAACGCGAGGGCAGAAGATTCTGGAGAGATCAAATTTGTGGCCAAACAAGCGGAATCCACAGCGTCCCTGGAAGTGGAAGGTAAGTGCGCAAATCTCAAATCTCGCAAATCATCCCTGTTTAGTGTAATCCCTTTTTTTTTTACAAAACACAGTATTTTTAATAACCCTGTGTAATCTTTTTTTTTACAAAACACAGTATTTTTAATAACCCTGTGTAATCCATTTTTCTTTTACAAAACACAGTATTTTTAATAACCCTGTGTAATCTTTTTTTTTACAAAACACAGTATTTTTAATAACCTTGTGTAATCCCCTTTTTTTTTTTACAAAACACAGTATTTTTAATAACCCTGTGTAATCCCTTTTTTAATGCAACAGGTAGTATTTTTGAAAACCTTTGGCAGTCACTCAACCCCCCTTACATTTAAAGTGTTCATTAAGCCAATAGATAAAATTGTAGCCTACACTTATTACATTTATGAACAGGAAAGTAATAAAATGTCCTTTTGCTGTAAAGTATGTTATTTAGAGGCCTGCCATGGCTGTTGTGTCTCACACCGTTTGACCCGTTTATAAGAAATGGCAAAACCATACACAAAGAGACGCAACATACATAAATCACCAAAAACCAAAAAAGTTTCCCGCCAAAAACAAATGTTTTATTAAACACAAATATATCCAAATTTACATAAGAAATTAATAAATGCAAAGTAACCAAAATCACAGCAAATAATGGCTGGACAGAGCAAACCCGCCAGTCCCTAAACTCGCCCTGCACTCCTGAACATGGCTGGACAGAGCAAGCCCGCCAGTCCCTAAACTCGCCCTGCACTCCTGAACATCCTCTTACCTGCTTCGCCATGTGTAACAAAGGCGAGTGAGTCTACTGGGCAGCTAATTTAACTACGCTTCTCCTAGCAATGAAAAAGTGCAAATAAACATAAAGTAAAATACTATCCGCCGGGTAATGTAAAAGTATATTTAGGTTTATACTGTTAGAACTAGCTTCTTTCCTCGGAATCCAAGTCAGGACAATGCCCACACAACAAATGCCTTACTAAAAAAGGTAAGAGTTTATTGTGTCACGTCGGCCGAAAGATCACTGAAACCCAGCAAAGTTTTCGGTACAGCAACCTTCAACACGCTGGTCGACTTATAATCAGGCTTAAATACCCTCGGAGGCCTTGACTTGACGCACGTGTCCATATTATCTGTGAGGGCATATCTCTTTGTTCCGTAATGACATATGCTTTTGTTCATCAACAACCCACACCATTAGTCATGCCCGCTAACTTGTGGCACCTAGATGTCCGAGAGGGCAGAGGCCTGTCCACAGATCAGCCCTCACCTGCTACACCAAATCATTGATCAATACACACACATGCTTAATTACTTTTATAGGACAAAACTGAGAACCCATCAATACAAAAACGACAAACGACAACAAAAGGTAGCGCTGACGTGTCCGGACAAGCGCGGGAAAATCAGCCGCCCTTTTTCCACGCACCGAGGACCTTATACGGGCTGGTGTCTGTTGATTTCCAGGTGTGCCGCATGGCTAATTACCTATGTCACATGCGCACAAACAAGGAAAACAAGAAGAGAGCAGGTTGGACAGGAGCGCATGACAATGGAATTTCTGATTGGCAGTCCACTAAACAGACGCTAAACAATCGGGTTGAAGCTTTGAGCCCAAAAAATCTTTAATTCTTTATTTATAATCACTTAAGAAATGATGCGCCGGGTTTTTAATTCAAGTCCGATCATTTCAGTTTTATTTGTACAGCACTTTCCACAAAGGACCAGTGTCTCATAGCACTTTACAGAGATTCTGGGCCTCAGGTCCCTGTAAGGAAGCTAAGGGGGACAGTGAAAAGACAAAGTTTGTGGAGGAAACAGGAAGAAGTCTTGGATCCCCACTCAGAGAGGAAGCAGACACTGGGCAGGCTAGTTAAAGTGGTCACAGGGTAGAGAGATTTGTGTCTTTAACACGGTGGTCTGTGTGTAATCCCCTTTTCGTCAGAGATGCCCGTGTCCATCGTGAAGCCGCTGCGGGATAAGACGGCCCTGGAGGGCCACCGGGTCATTATGGAGTGTGCAGTGTCCAACCCCCGCTGTAGCATCCGCTGGTACCAGGGCAGCAACGTCATCCTGCCTTCTGAGCGCTTCGAGATCTGCAGCGAGGGCTGCCACCGCAAGTTGATCATCCAGCAGGTGGTGCTGCAGGACGAGGGCACCTACAGCGTGCAGGCGGGGGAGCACACCACATCCGCCAGGCTCATGGTGGAAGGTCAGAGGACTGCTCAGAACACAAACACACAAAAACAAATGCACACAAAAGCAGTCATTTTATGAACTGCCAAAAAAGCTTGCAGGGCTCTTAGAATATTACATGTTTTATTTTATTAAACTTTTATTTTACCCGGCAGGCCAATTAAGATCAAAGTCTTTTTGAATAGGATGACTAACCTTATTCATCTAGTTATTCTTTATGCTCATGCAATAATGTGTGAGCAATACCAAAATATTACACTTTAAAGAGAAACAATTAAATGGGAGCACTCAGCCAATGCCAAACTCCATGCATATTTATAGTCCTGGAGAATGGAAATACTAAGTGTTTTTTTCTGGCCCCAGTTTTTATAGATGTTATCAGACGAGGTACACATGCATTAAAAACACACACTCTAGATCCTCAGAGACATACAGTACCTCAGAGCGGTGAAAGGCTGATCAGGGTTTGAGAGCGGAGGTAGACACACACTCTAGATCCTCAGAGACATACAGTACCTCAGAGCGGTGAAAGGCTGATCAGGGTTTGAGAGCGGAGGTAGACACACACTCTAGATCCTCAGAGACATACAGTACCTCAGAGCGGTGAAAGGCTGATCAGGGTTTGAGAGCGGAGGTAGACACACACTCTAGATCCTCAGAGACATACAGTACCTCAGAGCGGTGAAAGGCTGATCAGGGTTTGAGAGCGGAGGTAGACACACACTCTAGATCCTCAGAGACATACAGTACCTCAGAGCGGTGAAAGGCTGATCAGGGTTTGAGAGCGGAGGTAGACACACACTCTAGATCCTCAGAGACATACAGTACCTCAGAGCGGTGAAAGGCTGATCAGGGTTTGAGAGCGGAGGTAGACACACACTCTAGATCCTCAGAGACATACAGTACCTCAGAGCGGTGAAAGGCTGATCAGGGTTTGAGAGCGGAGGTAGACACACACTCTAGATCCTCAGAGACATACAGTACCTCAGAGCGGTGAAAGGCTGATCAGGGTTTGAGAGCGGAGGTAGACACACACTCTAGATCCTCAGAGACATACAGTACCTCAGAGCGGTGAAAGGCTGATCAGGGTTTGAGAGCGGAGGTAGACACACACTCTAGATCCTCAGAGACATACAGTACCTCAGAGCGGTGAAAGGCTGATCAGGGTTTGAGAGCGGAGGTAGACACACACTCTAGATCCTCAGAGACATACAGTACCTCAGAGCGGTGAAAGGCTGATCAGGGTTTGAGAGCGGAGGTAGACACACACTCTAGATCCTCAGAGACATACAGTACCTCAGAGCGGTGAAAGGCTGATCAGGGTTTGAGAGCGGAGGTAGACACACACTCTAGATCCTCAGAGACATACAGTACCTCAGAGCGGTGAAAGGCTGATCAGGGTTTGAGAGCGGAGGTAGACACACACTCTAGATCCTCAGAGACATACAGTACCTCAGAGCGGTGAAAGGCTGATCAGGGTTTGAGAGCGGAGGTAGACACACACTCTAGATCCTCAGAGACATACAGTACCTCAGAGCGGTGAAAGGCTGATCAGGGTTTGAGAGCGGAGGTAGACACACACTCTAGATCCTCAGAGACATACAGTACCTCAGAGCGGTGAAAGGCTGATCAGGGTTTGAGAGCGGAGGTAGACACACACTCTAGATCCTCAGAGACATACAGTACCTCAGAGCGGTGAAAGGCTGATCAGGGTTTGAGAGCGGAAGTAGCAGAAGCACTTTTGCCTTTCCAATCTCTTTTATTGTCTTCACAGATTTAAAAAAAAGTGAGCATTAAACATAAACAAGCCCCACATTGTTTCAATTAATTTAAAAAAACTGAAATATACCTCACCCTCTATAAGTATGTATACCTAACTCTCTAAAAATAACAGCTTTTCAATTGGAAACTGAAACAGAAACAAAAAGTATATCCTCCCCGAGATCCAGCAGAAAGAAGCATTTACATTTGTTTTGTAATACAATTGTCTTGGGCGACAAAAACATGTTGCAGTGAAAATATTTTCAGAAGTATTATTTATTTGTATTGAATGTCCCTCATAGTGTAGGCCTCAGCAATATATGGTTCTTGGTTAAGCGATTAAGAGGTCAGTCACCCATGACGAGATTAAGACCAGAGACTCATGTCCACTCCAGTGGACAAAAATGAATTGCCGGGATAGGAAGACATTAAAACATGTGTTCTAGGACACCTTTATTCAATAACAGTGGAAGAAGCGGTTTAAGTTGAGCTGGATAGCTAGAAGCCTCCTGCTGATTGGCAGACAGCTGTCCCACTTTCTGTAGTCTCTAATGCTGTGTTTTCACATGGCTAGAATCAATCCTAACTGGCTTTGAACTCACAGTCCCACATCTTTCTGCCTTAATTGTACTTTTCCTGGTCAGTAGCTTTCAGTTTCTCTGTAACAGACCAACAGACATTTTTGTTTTTGAGAGTGTAAGGCAGCTAGCATTACTTTCTGTAGTCTCTAATGCTGTGTTTTCACATGGCTAGAATCAATCCTAACTGGCTTTGAACTCACAGTCCCACATCTTTCTGCCTTAATTGTACTTTTCCTGGTCAGTAGCTTTCAGTTTCTCTGTAACAGACCAACAGACATTTTTGTTTTTGAGAGTGTAAGGCAGCTAGCATTTGACAGGGTCACTATTTTGTCACTTTTTAATAATACAGCAACAAAAACAAAAAAAAAGCTGCAAGAAATCATACAGATTATTATATGATTATTGTACATGAATTATATGATTTTATGATAAAGTATACAGGAGGTGGTATAGATGAAGCCTGGGGCTTGTTTTTGCAATATTACTAAACAATTCAATATGGCTGAAGTTAAAAAAATAAAATAAAATCAAACAGGCCCTGCTTATATCTCATGTGATTATTGGTTATTTGGCCGAACTTAAACTAAGGTTTAGAACTTAGATATAGGCTAGAGTAGTGCCTGCAACCCGTCACTTAAAGGATTAAAATTGTATTTTCACTTCAAAGGTTACGAATGTTTCTGTGGTCGGAATGGGCCCAATTCTGTGTTTTGAATTGGAGGACTGGTGCACCGCTCGCTCGGTCCAATCCTGAGCATTTCGCTCACTGCCGTGAACTCTCCCCCCAGCCCAACTGCTCAAGATGGTGCGCGACCTGGAAGACGTGACCGTGGAGGCCCCCGAGGAGGCGCGGTTCGAGTGTGAGGTCTCCGTGCCCGTCAGCAAGGCCCCCGTGTGGAGCCTGAATGATGAAACCCTGCAGTCGGGTCCCTCCATCCGTATGGAGATCCTGGACACCGTCCACAGGCTGATCCTGAAACACACCTCCGTGGACATGAGCGGCGTCATCAAGTTCAGCAGCGGCAAAGCCAAGAGCAATGCTAGGCTAACTGTCACGGGTGAGTGAGCTATTAATAGTCTATATGCGACACATCTGAGACCATCAGACAGTTATGAACCAAAACACATTGGTCCAGTTTGCAGGTGCATGACCCTCCACATGCACAGTATTCTGGGATATACACTGCTCAAAAAAATTAAGGGAACACTTAATCATCACAGGATAAGTCAATTAAACCAAACCGGTCATGCTGGATGATGTTGCAGGCAGCATAACATTCGCCACGGCGTCTCCAGACTCTTTCACCTCTGTCACGTGCGCTCAGTGTGAACCTGCTCTCATCTGTGAAGAGAACAGGGCGCCAATGGCGAACCTGCCATTCGAGCTGGGCTGTGAGCACAGGTCCCACTACAGGACGTCGGGCCCTCATGCCACCCTCATGGAGTCTGTTTCTGACAGTTTGGTCAGAACATGCACACGAGTAGCCCGCTGGAGGTCATTTTGTAGGGCTCTGGCAGTGCTCCTCCTGTTCCTCCTCGCACAAAAGAGCAGATACTGGTCCTGCCGCTGGGTTGTTGCCCTTCTACGGCCCTGTCCAGCTCTCCTCGTGTAATGGCCCGCCTCCCGGTATCTCCTCCACGCTCTTGAGACTGCTGGGTAACACAGCAAACCTTCTTGCGACAGCATGTATGGATGTGCCATCCTGGAGGAGCTGGACTACCTGTGCAACCTGAATGGGCTGCAGGTATCGCCTCATGCTACCAGTAGTGACAAGGGCACTAGCAAAATGCAAAAAAAATCAGTCAGGAAGGATAAGGAGAGAGAAATGGTCTGTGTCCACCACCTGCAAAACCATTTACTTTTTGGGGGTTGTCTTGCTGTTGCCTCTCCTTTCCATCTGTCACTTTCATTTGCACCAAAGCAGGTGAAATTGATTGTTTACACTTCCTAACTGGACAGATCGATATGACAGAAGTTTAATTGACTTGGTGTTATACTGTGATGATTAAGTGTTCCCTTCATTTCTTTGAGCAGTGTATTTATGGGGGAATATGAGGATACAGGAAATATCTGACCTTGCATTGAACATATCTAATTTTATGGCCTGAACGAACGTATATCAGCAGAAAATGTGGAGGCGTTCAGCTCACTGCTTTCAATGTGGAGACAGTAAAAATAAGCTTAAGCTGAGTATGCAATAGAGTTAACTTTAGCTACTATAGACTCTCCGCCCCCCCCTGGTTATGTGCAATAGAGTTAACTTTAGCTACTATAGACTCTCCGCCCCCCCGGTTATGATACATTTGAATGCACTCATGTTGTTCTTTCTTTTTTAAAATTCCGTACAGATGACTAGACCTTCAGGATACACCAGGAACCATCTGGACACTGTGAAAATGACTTTGGGGCGGGGGGGGAGGTACTGATGATAACATAAGTCTGCTTATTGTTAATATGTTTAAGTAGGAGAAGAGGACAGGAGAGCTCTTTTTGTTTTGGGCATATTAACCTTTTTTTTGCTTTGAATGGGAGCTGAACCAATGAAAATGCCATAACAACGTGTTACCGTGTTTATCATGGATATTTAGACTATATATATATATTTAGACACTGTTTTGAAAGCTGAGGAAAACATAAAACATGAAGAAATTATACTCTGGAAAAAAAAACTGCATACGCCAAACTGGAAATGAGAAACATTGATGTACTCAGAGATATAAAACACACACACACAGTCACACACACAGTCACACACACACACACTCACACACCACGCAACATAATGACCGTGTATAGGACCACATCCAATCTGAACAGTAAGGCAGCAGATGTCTCCAGATTCACAGATTTGGTGCGGAAACAGGACAGAATGAAAGAAATATGATTATTATAATAATTGGTACAGGGATCCTTATGTTGTTACATATTATCGATGAGGAAAGTAACACCAGTGCCATTTTTCTTTAGGCAAAACATGATAATGGTGCCATATCGGCATATCGGTGCCTAAAACAAATCATAGAGACGAAGCTGTGATGGTAGTGCCCACCAGAAATATCTGCCACCTCAATGACTATGCGCAAAGTGCAGGACTAAATTCAGTTTATTGTTTATCAAATGTCTTCTATGCTCTGGAAAAAGAGAGAAATGATTTATTGTGACATCATTAATCAGAGGAAAGACCATATTTAATGCAAAAAAATCTTTATCTATAATCTTTATGAATTATTGGCATCCCTGTATTTAGTACTTTGTGCACCGAGTACCGAGTCTTCTCCTGTAATGTACTTTGTGCACAGAGTACCGAGTCTTCTCCTGTAATGTACTTTGTGCACAGAGTACCGAGTCTTCTCCTGTAATGTACTTTGTGCACAGAGTACCGAGTCTTCTCCTGTAATGTACTTTGTGCACAGAGTACCGAGTCTTCTCCTGTAATGTACTTTGTGCACAGAGTACAGAGTCTTCTCCTGTAATGTACTTTGTGCACAGAGTACCGAGTCTTCTCCTGTAATGTACTTTGTGCACCGAGTACCGAGTCTTCTCCTGTAATGTTTGATGACGTTGGACATCACACAGAAAGGTCTTTTGAGTCCATTTCTCCAGACACAATCTCTCCAGATCCTTGGTCCTTGCTTGTGGACGCTCCACTTCAGCTCACGCCTGTATGTATGTCACCTCATATTTAAACACCAGTGAAACAGGAAGTTTACAATAACCACATAATACACTGCCTGGCCCAAAAAAAGTCGCTGGTTTCGTTGGACCGCCTTTAGCTTTGATTACGGCACGCATTCGTCGTGGCATTGTTTCGACAACCTTATGCAACGTCACAACATTTATTTCCGTTCATAGTTGCGTTCATTTTTGGCCGAGATCTTATTGACGACCGAAGAGTCGAACCACTCCGTAAAGTCTTCTCCAGCACATCCCAGACTTTCAATGGGGTTAAGGTCAGGACTCTGGTGGCTAATTCATGTGTGAAAATGATTCCTCATGCTCCTTAAACCACTCTTTCACAATTTGAGCCAGATGAATCTTAGCATTGTCGTCCTGGAATGAGCCCATTGATGGGATAACCTGGTCATTCAGTACATTCAGGTACTCAGTTGACTTCATTTTATTGCTGCATAACGTTGCTGAGAATAGACCTGACCAATTGAAGCACCCCCAGATCATAACACTGCCTCCACAGGCTTGTAAAGTGGGCACTATGCATGGCTTTCTTTTGGCCAGACAGTGTAGTTCCTAAAGACTCAGGTGACTGGGAATATACTTAAGTTTTGTTTGTCACTATTTCTAGCGTTGCCAATACTTTAATGAAGAATTGAAATCTAAAAAATACATAAATTAAAGATGAGATGTTCCTCATATTTTCAGTGTAAGGTCACACTGATAAACGATCAGCCTTTTTTGCTCATATTTTCTAGGGTTGCCAAACATTCTGGTGGGCACTGTATATTCAAATCTTGAATATAACTTTTATGTGAAATACCTATTGTTGTTTTTTTAAAGTCTGAGAATGATTTTGTGAAGCTCAGAAATCATGCCCTTGGACCACTGAAGTACACCTCTCTCATATAAGACATGCTGTGGGCTTTGTGTAAGAACGCACGAGTTGAAGAGAAAATCACCATTTTTAATTGATGTACTCGGATGGAGCTGAAGGACAAACCTTTGCGATCCCGTTTCATTTATGGTTTAATGTACATTGTTCCTTATTTATCCTTGTATAGACTTCATTTTTTAACATTTACATTTCTATTGTGGGATGCTGGCATGGATGGCTACAGATCTTAGAGGGTTACATTGAGACTGAAGCATGTACAGTGATATGTACACAGGGCCAAAGCGGTTGAAGAATTATTTACATGTTAAACGGGGGATCTTGGGAGAGTGAATTGACATTACTTAGTATAAAATTATCTCATTAGCTTAATTACTGTTGAGACAATCAGGCTCAACAAAATGTGTGATCAGTGTTAAATTAACTATAAGCTGCCTGTATTGTACTAAAGACATTTTTTTTTCTTCTAAATTCTATATTCCATACAGTATTTATTTTGCTTTGACTAGGCTTAATGGCTTCCGGGTGTCGCCCTAAACACACTCATATTTCTGGATTTTAGGGAGTGGCATCAGCTTCTCTTGCTGTTTTAGTAATATGAACTTCCAATAAAACAGGCTTGATAAGGATTGAGTGCAGACTGACCTTTTGTGAGAATCAATACTGTGTGAAATCTCATCTGAGTCATGCATCTACATTCATATTCATCACACACAGGGTTCATCAGACTGAAAGAGTTGAAGTCAAATAAAATGATAGCAATAATAATAATAAAAAAACTTCCACAACTAGGTTACAATAGTTTTAATTTAAAGTCCATGTTCCCAGATTACAAGAATATTATATCATATATTATCGCCAATTTGCTCATTTTATGATCGCGGTTATCAAACATACACATACAGTATATGTGCATACACATGCATGCATATGTTTGGCTGTGTTTAAATATAGTGGGATATATAGTCAATGATAGGGAAAGGTAAATAAACAAAAGCGTGACAAGAGTCTGTCTGTCTGTCTGTCTGTCTGGGAGCCCAGATGCACAAAAATGAGCAAATGATTTGGAGGTGGAGTTGAGAGACGGTCCAGTGATACTGAATGTATGTTATAACTAACACAGGCACACAAGGAATTCTGTGCAATGGGAAACCTTGAAGTTTTACATGCGTTTTTTTTTTTTTTTTTAACCAGAGATGTTTCCAGAAGAGTCCACAGCCTGTGTTCCTTAATACTGACCGCTTGTGTCTATTGTGTCCAATAGCTACTGTGCTTGTGGAATATCCGAATATCCCCTTACATTACGTTTTCAGCATTAAACACAGCGCTGGAGCGCATTCAAAAATGTTATTGTTACCTTTTTGACAATCCTGTGTCCATTTACAAATGCAGTTTTAAAAATGCAACTTTAAGAAATACAACCGTCACTGAATGTGTCCATTGATCCAAGGCAATGGTCTGCCATTTACCCATTTCTCAAATACAAGCAGTTTCAGAAATAATAACAAACAAAAAACCACAGGGTTCCTCCAAAATGCTAATCCTATTAATAACCACACCCCAGCCTTGAGCAAAGTTTTAGTTTAATAACCTCACCCCAACCTTGAGCAAGGTTTTAGTTTAATAACCTCACCCCAACCTTGAGCAAGGTTTTAGTTTAATAACCTCACCCCAGCCTTGAGCAAGGTTTTATTTAATAACCTCACCCCAACCTTGAGCAAGGTTTTAGTTTAATAACCACACCCCAGCCTTGAGCAAGGTTTTAGTTTAATAACCTCACCCCAACCTTGAGCAAGGTTTTAGTTTAATAACCTCACCCCAACCTTGAGCAAGGTTTTAGTTTAATAACCTCACCCCAACCTTGAGCAAGGTTTTAGTTTAATAACCTCACCCCAACCTTGAGCAAGGTTTTAGTTTAATAACCTCACCCCAACCTTGAGCAAGGTTTTAGTTTAATAACCTCACCCCAACCTTGAGAAAAGTTTTAGTTTAATAACCTCACCCAAGCCTTGAGCAAAGTTTTAGTAGTTCTTAAAGAGCAAACGGTATTGAAAACGGTATTGAAACGGTATCTGAAAACGGTATTGTTCACAAAACGAACACATTACACATTCTTAAGGAATGGTAAAACAGACTGTAAGTCCAGAATGAATACCTCCTAGTTCTACTATGGGGTGAGAATACCCTCAGTGTCTATACCCAGTCTATTACGTTTCATAACATGAAAGAGGCTGGCAGCTTATGCAATCTAAGGAGAACAACAAGCGCAAAGGTAGGTTAGGCACTCCTTTTCATTTTATGACAAGATTTGCACGTAATTCTTACATGATTCATGCTCAGAGCTAACAATATTAATTTCAAATAATGCAGAGCTGTTAGTTTTGGGAAGAAAGCAAGTCAACCAGAGCCTTGTTTTTAAAGCTTGGTCTGCAAGAAAGGTCAAAGTTCTGAGATAAAAATTTCGATTCAGCACAAATTGCGTGTAGACTTCAGTTCCAGTACCGATTTACCTTTGTCATACATTGTGCTACAAGTAAAACTGATAAAAATGAGAAAACAGCTGAAAAAAGCCTAATAACTGCAGTCTTGCTCATATAATCAACAAAGAAAATGACAAACAGCATCCAAATAATGCGACAACAACATGGGAAAAGTCTCATTCAAGTGATGAAAAATGTGCAGGGAGGAAGGGCACCTTTATGCTCGTCAAAACCAAATGTCATTTTCACATATACTTCTCTTTAAGCCTTTATGAAGAACTATTATATATAGTGCCGTTTATAAGTATTTGGACAGTGAAATACATTTTTTATTTGGCTCTGTAAGAAACAACTGAGCAGCCCATTGTTCAATGAACGTTGGTCCCCCACAATGGGAGCTGTGCTGTAATTCCTACAGATCACCTGATATGGATGTAAAACCCTCAAATTAAAGGGGACAGTCTGCACTTTAAAGGTGCACTATGCAGGTGTGCAGGCTTGCTGTGGTCCTGGGTTTACAATCAAATAAGTCTCCTCCTCCGTCCTCAGCCCCGCCCACTCAAGGTACCCGAATCTGGATATCTAGCTAACCTAACGTAACTAGGTGGATAGCCAGAGGTAACGTTACCTACAGGTCCAACAAAAAACACGCCAACTCCACATTACTTTTCATCCCCTTGCTAAAGTTCAGCTGTTACCATTGAGGAAAAGCAAAGCCTAGGTTGACTCTGCGCAAAGCTTCCTGTCGCTTTGTTGTTTGGCTTCTCTGTGCTTGCGCTTCATCACATCCACCATTGCAGTAGCTAGCTGGCTACAAACGCTCTGCTGAAACCTGATCCCACCCTACAGGCTCTGCAGCCACACCCACCCCTCCCCACACAGAAAAGAGCGCCACACCCAGAATCGTCCCGAACACATCTTAGAATAATAGGCAGAGCAGCACGGATTCAGCAAATGTGCATAAAGACAGAGATTACCAGTGCATCATAGATATGACTGAGCATGATTATTTTATAATATATTCAAGTTAAAAATCCTGCATAGTGCACATTCAATCTCAAATTCATTGTTTCATTTCAAATCCAATGCTGGAGCACAGAGCCAAAACAACTAAAATTGTGTCACTGTCCAAATACGTATGGACTGCACTGAGCATGTGTGCATATATATATATATATATATATAATATACACATGCACGCACACACACACACACACACACACACACACACACACACACACATATAATGTTGGCACAGTAATTTGATTGCAAGAGGCACAGGTCTCCTTTTGACAATATCTGTTCTGTTAAAAAATAATCATTATTAAAATACAAAACAAAACAGCAACACAAACCAAATGGATGTGTCTTGCTTTTGTTCTGATTTTTGTAGAAAAATAAATTCTTGACATCCATATTGGCACTTGGGGGGGGGGGGGGTCTGTCCAGCGGACTGAAGAAGAAGAAGAGAAGGCTAAGCAGCAGCCGGAGTTTAAAACGGCCTCAGCATCTCCAGACCTTTAGACAATATCTAATCACATGCTAAGGTTCAAAAGACAACATATTACAAACAAGGCAACGTGTTACTGATTTAGTTACTGACTGGAAGTGGGGGAAAATGAAGTAGGCATTTACATCGCATGCTACAACTGCTCACAGATAAGCTTTGACTCATAACACTGGTTGCACTTAAGACTTGGTTCACTAATAAAAAATTAAAAAGTAGTCAAAATATTGAAAACATACTAAGATGCTTTGCCATACTTTAAAATGTTTGCATGGTAAATTAAACTGATTATTGTGTTAAAACATTTTGAATACTGTGATATTGCTTTTAATTTTATATGGTAACACACGGGTTAAGCTGCTTCTGTGTGATTGCCATATTAGATTTATTTTCAGAGACTTACTAGGGCATTTGAGGTCAACTCATTGAAAAGTTGGAATGAGTGAAGTTCAACCCAAAATGCAAGCCCTACAAGTTACAGTTGTGAAATCATATACTTAGCACTGATTATACATTTAAAAGTGGGCTGCATCACCCGTTTTATCAGGATCATCGATGCTCCTTTAAAACAGGGGTCTCCCTCAAACTTCTCTGGAAGAAGAAACATACAGTAGCAAGAAAGGAAGAGCAAATCTTCAAGTGTTAACATTATTCTACACGCTACTATTTTTTTTGCTTGTGATGAACAGGTTCTCCACAACGAGCTCACTCTTCCAAACTGAAGCCTGTTTTCCATGCTCGCTCCAGCTCCACACTTCCTTAGAGTGGAATTCTGGGTAGGTGTTGAGGACAAAGACAGCAGCCAAGTCCATCTATATGAGAGGCGGAATGGGGCCCATTTGCCCCCCTGCCTCTGTGGCCCCTGGTAAAAGCCCCACCCCTCCTCCCCCCCACACCATGGCGTTAACTTATAGTCCTCTGTTGCTTCAGGGCCCCTGGTAAAAGCCCCTCCCCTCCTCCCCCCACACCATGGCGTTAACTTATAGTCCTCTGATGCTTCAGAACTGTGTACACGTCTTCCACCTTACTCAGTCTCTCGAAAAACGGGATGAGATCCAGCAGCTCCGTGTCGGACATGTCGTCGAACCACGAGGCTACGGGAACCTGGACACATGGAGAGGAAAGGGAAATAAACAGAGAGAAACAGAGGCGTAAATAGACAGGCTTCACAACTGCATGTCCATCACAAGTATTCAAAGGCTGAATAATAATAATAACAATTATAACAACTATTTGCTCAGCTTCTATTATTTCTGAAGCTGGAAAAACTGTTCTTTGTGCAAAAGTATCTTATATGAGGCAGATAATAGGAAAACTAAAGATTAAAAAGAAAACTAAGGAGTGAAAATATACTATACTGAACCATAATCATGACAAAAACATACCGCAAAATGCACAACAAAAATATACAATGAGTACCCATCTTAAGAAACATTAATGAGTCTAAATTATGATTAAACATATTTACGGAACAGAATCAGGCAGATTTAGACCTGAAGTACAGCAGAAACAGGAGCGATGGCTGGGACATTCCGGATCAATTCCCAATAGAGTTTTAGAGTAATACTACCACTTTTATTAATTTAGGTTACGGTTACATATACTATCCACAAACACAAATACCTAGCAGCTAGTCATCCTTAAAAATCCTTAAAAATAACAAAAGATAAATACAGTTTGATTTACAGGCCTATATCCCTCACTAACACATACCTAAAAATGTTAAACCCTTATTCCTAAAAATTTGATCCTGTTATATGTAAAATAATCTTCACAGCTCAGACACATTTACATACATGGAAGATATTACTTGACAAACACATGATTATTTAATATTGTCCAACTCGCCAAAATAGTGAAACACCAAGAGCTGACCCAGAGAACACACTCTAAGCAGAGGTATAGTACACAGCCAGGATGATCTCATTCTCCTCTCATGCCTCTTACATTAATGCACCACTTGCACATGTTCTATCAGAAAAGAGCAGAAGCCATGTTACTGAACCTGAAGATTGGCCCTTTACAATTAGTTATGTGGACACAAAGCCACTTGGGCCAAGCTGGATATTCTGCTCTTAAATAAAAAGAAAACAGGGGATACCCTGGCTCAAGATCTCACGTTTCGCTATGTCCTATCCTAATGACCCATTCAGGTTTAACTTTGTACCTTATCTTTCTATGTTAACGTTAAAAAGTCAGAGTTCACTCTTACAGAAATGGAATATACTCAAAATCAACTATATTACAAGATCAGAAAAGATATTGCAACACTTCACAATATATGGGCAAATATACAAATGATCACAAAAATACTGAAGTAGAAAAACTGTGAAAACAGTGCAGCAGTAGTCATTTTAGAAAACTGACATAACAGCAACATTATTCTTATTTAGCTGAGGGAAATACCAATGCAATGCACCACTAATGCAATGACACAGTTAATAGAACAGAATTTTCTTCAAATAACCCGTGACATACAACACCTGTTCAACATAAATATACCAGACCCAGCTACCTGCAATCACTGGACAATAAGATACACACCTGGTACTTTTACCCAGAATATCAATCTGAATCTATGGTTCCTTTACTCAGAATACCAATTTGAATCTTTCGTACTTTTACCCAGAAAACCACTCTGAATCTATGGTACTTTTACCCAGAATACCAATTTGAATCTTTCGTACTTTTACCCAGAATACCAATCGGAATCTATGGTTCCTTTACCCAGAATACCAATTTGAATCTTTCGTACTTTTACCCAGAATACCAATCGGAATCTATGGTACTTTTACCCAGAATACCAATTTGAATCTTTCGTACTTTTACCCAGAATATCAATCTGAATCTATGGTTCCTTTACCCAGAATACCAATTTGAATCTTTCGTACTTTTACCCAGAATACCAATCGGAATCTATGGTACTTTTACCCAGAATACCAATCTGAATCTATGGTTCCTTTACCCAGAATACCAATCTGAATCTATGGTTCCTTTACCCAGAATACCAATTTGAATCTTTTGTACTTTTACCCAGAAAACCACTCTGAATCTATGGTACTTTTACCCAGAATACCAATCTGAATCTATGGTACTTTTACCCAGAATACCAATCGGAATCTAACATAACCTTAAAATGTCCTCAGAACACTGAACAGCCTTCCCAAATCCTGTATACTCATCTCCACTTTGAGCCGAAAACATTGTGCATTGTGCATGTGGTAAGCTTACATTTATAGGATGTGAACATTTTTCAATTATGCAAGTAGCCTAATGCTCTACCGGTAGAAACGATATGAACAAATCCATATCATGCCCGGATTTCTACTGTTATATTGCTCACCCCTAGATGACGGCCAAATTATATATTTTTTTAAACCAAGTCAACACAGATCCTTCTCCTCCTTACACCACAGATCCCTCTCCTCAGTAACAAATCACAGATCCCTCTCCTCAGTAATTACATCACAGATGCTGTGATAAGCGCAGCCTGATTATAAATACTATTCTCCTCCCACTCATTTGTTTCTACGATGCGTTTCTGTGTGTACAGTCTGTCTTTTTCAGCATGCTGTGATAGACTTACACATATCGTGTTTATCTTTATCTTTTTCTGCTTTGACTCTGGTGGGTGGGGGTTTAGATTTGACAAAATAACGGGAAGCAGAGTTCTAGAAAGCTGATGTTTGCCAACGATGCAGCATTTTTCATTACACATACCATGCCAAGTAAAGCCGCCATCAGAAGAGGTAAAAGGTACGTAGAAAAGTTATAGATTATAACAGTAAAAATGCATGAGAAGGTAGAAGGAGAACCTACAGCATTGTCTGGGTGGAAGACGTAGGAGGCGGGGGAGTTGTCTACGATGATGACCTTGTTCAGGTCTCTGCCAAGTCGGCTCAGGTCCTTGACGTAGTTGCCGCGGTGAAACACGCAGGACTCCCGAAACAGGCGGCTCCGGAAGGCCCCCCACTTGTCCAGCAGGTCCGAAACCGGGTCTGCATACTGCCAGGCCAACCGTGCAGGGGCGCAATGCAGCCAAACGTCCACCAGGGGGAGTCAAGGGAACACAGAGGGCAAAACACAGAGCGTTAAAGAACATGGGCCATCACACCCCTTGCTTTTACAGCATCCAGTAAGCCATAAGCTATAGATGTACACAACCGGTCAAAGGTTTTAGTACACTTTACTCGTGTTTCAGTACTCTGCTAATAGTGTAATTTAAGAAGTTGGCACAAAGTAAGGAGCTAATTGAAATTAAAAATAATCTTTTACTTCACAGGCTTGTGTAAAATTGGTGTGAACCTTCAGAACCATGTGACTGCCCTTGTAGAAAGAATGGCAGAAATATGGTCAGCAGTTATTACTGCCAAAAGGTGGCTGTCTGATGACTCTAACATTTAGATACATTTTTTTTGTAACATAAAACGTGTTTCTTTATTTGTCTCTGAATGCTTGAAAATTGTGGGTGTACTAAAACTTTTGACCGGTAGTGTATATGTACTTTATTCTAATTTATAAACAGGACAATTATACTATTTCCATTGTTACCCTGTCCTCCTGTGTATTTCTAAACACCAGACCTAGAGGTCTGACACGGGGTTTCTGTTTTGTATGGATAATCACTTATCCATACAAAGTTCTCTTCTGATTGGCAGCCCAATATACAGTCGTACTGCTGAGTGTAAATCGCTATATTAGTTACGAAAGAGTTATGAACACAGCCTTCAAAAGATCTATTTAAAATATCACTAAAATCACTAAATAAAACAGGAAAAATATAATTTATATTTCGTTGCAAACAAGCATGTGTTTTTTTATTTTTATCATAGAGCCACTATATGGCTGAACATTTTGAAGATTAAAAAATAAAATAATAAAATAAAGAAACTTTAAACTAGCAAATATTACTGCCACTTCATTTACGCCAAAAAGGAGAACCATTCTGTACGCAGGAGAACCATTCTGTACGCAGGAGAACCATTCTGTACGCAGGAGAACCATTCTGTACGCAGGAGAACCATTCTGTACGCAGGAGAACCATTTTGTACGCAGGAGAACCATTCTGTATGCAGGAGAACCATTCTGTACGCAGGAGAACCATTTTGTACGCAGGAGAACCATTCTGTACGCAGGAGAACCATTTCGTACGCAGGAGAACCATACTGGAAGACATTTCCACATGGGAGACATGCATACAAAATGCTGTGTAAAAATGTAAAGCTAAATTATTCAGACACCACAATTAAACGTAGAATAACTACTCAACATATGGCTGTGTGAAGAAGCAGCATCCCTTAATTACAAGTTATTGTTACCCCACATGCTGCCTAACATGTTGTATTTAGTGTGTGGTGTCACAGGTGGCGATTCATGCTTTGTCTTACCTTGGCGAGGCTCGCAGTGAATAACACGCACTCAAACAGCTCTCCCATCCGCTTGAGAAACTCATCAACATGTGGTCGTTTCAACACGTACACCTGAATCAGAGACATATCAGAGATGAGCATGAGCCACTGAGCTTTCTCCCAACAAAGGGCCGTGTGTCTGGAGCGCAGAGCGGCCATGGCTGTGCCAGCAAAACAATGCACTGCAGAGGACAATTGAAGACAAGCCATCAGTTAATGTTTTGCTACTGAGCGTATGGTCGTCTGGCCGACAAGCAGAACTAGGGCCCAATGCAGAGAACCAATGAGAGGGCCAGATGTGCCATGTGTCCTTCTGCTATTGGTCACACTATCCAGTACTACTGTAGTGGAGTTCAGAGGCAAGTTAGCATCTAGAAAGTTATCACACACACACACACACACACACACACACACACACACAAACAAACACTCACACACACAGATGCACACACACACACACACACACACACACACACCTCTCCCCTTGAGAAGAAATAAGAGTTTGAGTAGTTCCGTTAGCTGGGGGCCTTAGTCTTTAGCTTGTCAGGTTAATAATTGTTGTTTTGTGTAGAGCGCCGATCACTTCACAACCATGTCAAGCTATCTAGTACTGAAATGTCACATCTAAGCAGAAATATTAAATAATAATTCCCAAAAGACATCATTTTCCAGACACATACATACAGTATAGTTTCCATACAGTTAACACAGCAGGGCAGTTCACATTCCACTGGCTACAGACAAGGCCTCGATGAGCCTTCCCAGCACACAAGAACTAAAACACATTCCACTGGATACAGACACGCCTCGATGAGCCTTCCCAGCACACAAGGACTAAAACACATTCCACTGGATACAGACACGCCTCGATGAGCCTTCCCAGCACACAAGGACTAAAACACATTCCACTGGATACAGACATGCCTCGATGAGCCTTCCCAGCACACAAGGACTAAAACACATTCCACTGGATACAGACACGCCTCGATGAGCCTTCCCAGCACACAAGGACTAAAACACATTCCACTGGATACAGACACGCCTCGATGAGCCTTCCCAGCACACAAGGACTAAAACACATTCCACTGGATACAGACACGCCTCGATGAGCCTTCCCAGCGCACAAGAACTAAAACACATTCCACTGGATACAGACACGCCTCGATGAGCCTTCCCAGCACACAAGGACTAAAACACATTCCACTGGATACAGACACGCCTCGATGAGCCTTCCCAGCACACAAGAACTAAAACACATTCCACTGGATACAGACACGCCTCGATGAGCCTTCCCAGCACACAAGGACTAAAACACATTCCACTGGATACAGACACGCCTCGATGAGCCTTCCCAGCACACAAGGACTAAAACACATTCCACTGGATACAGACATGCCTCGATGAGCCTTCCCAGCACACAAGGACTAAAACACATTCCACTGGATACAGACACGCCTCGATGAGCCTTCCCAGCACACAAGGACTAAAACACATTCCACTGGATACAGACACGCCTCGATGAGCCTTCCCAGCGCACAAGAACTAAAACACATTCCACTGGATACAGACACGCCTCGATGAGCCTTCCCAGCACACAAAGACTAAAACACATTCCACTGGATACAGACACGCCTCGATGAGCCTTCCCAGCACACAAGAACTAAAACACATTCCACTGGATACAGACACGCCTCGATGAGCCTTCCCAGCACACAAGGACTAAAACACATTCCACTGGATACAGACACGCCTCGATGAGCCTTCCCAGCACACAAGGACTAAAACACATTCCACTAGATACAGACACGCCTCGATGAGCCTTCCCAGCACACAAGAACTAAAACACATTCCACTGGATACAGACACGCCTCGATGAGCCTTCCCAGCACACAAATACTAAAACACATTCCACTGGATACAGACACGCCTCGATGAGCCTTCCCAGCACACAAGGACTAAAACACATTCCACTGGATACAGACACACCTCGATGAGCCTTCCCAGCACACAAGGACTAAAACACATTCCACTGGATACAGACATGCCTCGATGAGCCTTCCAGCACACAAGGACTAAAACACATTCCACTGGATACAGACACGCCTCGATGAGCCTTCCCAGCACACAAGGACTAAAACACATTCCACTGGATACAGACATGCCTCGATGAGCCTTCCCAGCGCACAAGAACTAAAACACATTCCACTGGATACAGACACGCCTCGATGAGCCTTCCCAGCACACAAGGACTAAAACACATTCCACTGGATACAGACACGCCTCGATGAGCCTTCCCAGCACACAAGGACTAAAACACATTCCACTAGATACAGACACGCCTCGATGAGCCTTCCCAGCACACAAGAACTAAAACACATTCCACTGGATACAGACACGCCTCGATGAGCCTTCCCAGCACACAAATACTAAAACACATTCCACTGGATACAGACACGCCTCGATGAGCCTTCCCAGCACACAAGGACTAAAACACATTCCACTGGATACAGACACACCTCGATGAGCCTTCCCAGCACACAAGGACTAAAACACATTCCACTGGATACAGACATGCCTCGATGAGCCTTCCCAGCACACAAGGACTAAAACACATTCCACTGGATACAGACACGCCTCGATGAGCCTTCCCAGCACACAAGGACTAAAACACATTCCACTGGATACAGACATGCCTCGATGAGCCTTCCCAGCGCACAAGAACTAAAACACATTCCACTGGATACAGACACGCCTCGATGAGCCTTCCCAGCACACAAAGACTAAAACACATTCCACTGGATACAGACACGCCTCGATGAGCCTTCCCAGCACACAAGAACTAAAACACATTCCACTGGATACAGACACGCCTCGATGAGCCTTCCCAGCACACAAGGACTAAAACACATTCCACTAGATACAGACACGCCTCGATGAGCCTTCCCAGCACACAAGGACTAAAACACATTCCACTGGATACAGACACGCCTCGATGAGCCTTCCCAGCACACAAGGACTAAAACACATTCCACTAGATACAGACACGCCTCGATGAGCCTTCCCAGCACACAAGGACTAAAACACATTCCACTGGATACAGACACGCCTCGATGAGCCTTCCCAGCACACAAGGACTAAAACACATTCCACTGGATACAGACACGCCTCGATGAGCCTTCCCAGCACACAAGGACTAAAACACATTCCACTGGTTACAGACACACCTCGATGAGCCTTCCCAGCACACAAGGACTAAAACACATTCCACTGGATACAGACATGCCTCGATGAGCCTTCCCAGCACACAAGGACTAAAACACATTCCACTGGATACAGACATGCCTCGATGAGCCTTCCCAGCACACAAAAACTAAAACATGATGTAATGCTCAACAAATGTGTGTAGAAGGAAACACACCCAGTAACAAAGACGCCAAAGTACTTAAATATTCCCGACCCGAACCCTCGTTCCCTCCCGCTCTCCGGAGAACCAGCAGCTGTCGGCCGCGCTCCTGAACCAAGTCATCCGGAATAGGCTTTCCCTGCTAAACCAAGCCTATCCTGGATTACTTGAAACAGGCCCAGGCCTGGGGTCTAAGAGGCTCTTCTCTCTTCCCACTGATGTCAGCTGGGCTGTCAGAGGCCCCTTTACAGCAGGGGCCAGTTTCCTCTTATAAAGGGGCTTCATCCACCACTCCTCCTGTGGGGCCAGTTTCCTCTTATAAAGGGGCTTCATCAACCACTCCTCCTGTGGGGCCAGTTTTCTCTTATAAATGGACATTATGGGCAAAACGCTCCTTGAGCTCTACTAATCCTACGATCTCTCTAATGTATGAAATAAGATGTTCTGTAGATTTGTGTAAAGAAAATAGATTCCGTATTAAAATATGCCGGGCTGTTCTATATTATTTTGTCACTAGTGGGCGCTGTGCTGTCCTGGATGATAGTTTTTCCCCTTCTCAAAGAAGCCAGGAGTATGCCTGTAACGGGCTACATTTGGCTCCGTGTTCTGCAGTGGAAGAGCCCTGCTCCATGCCAAGAGCCCTGCTCCACGCCAAGAGAGCTGCTCTGGGCCAAGATTGATGGGCAGAAGATTCTGAGAAGGCAGACAGCCTGATTCCATTTTGTCAGGGCACCCGAAATAGCCTGCCTGTTGCTCTGTCCCATCAGAAGGTGGGGAGCCTGTGTGAACGGTGAGGGGTAAACACAATCACACACACACACACACGAGTGGAGACACACTGCCTGCCCCGGCAGGGCCACACAGTTATGCCACACGAGGCAGCTCTCTTAACTACTCTGAGACTAGGGCCAATCCATGGTCACCGTCTCTACCAACTGACTATATGTGTAATTGTCTGTGGGCATGTTTAACCTAAACTAAATGTCCCCATGAGGATAGAAAAGGTTGTCAAATGCTTCCTCGTGGGGACTCGGGAATGGCCCCCATGAGGGAAAAGTTCCTTTTACGGTTAGGGGTGGGTTTAGGGCTAGGGTTACAATTATGGTTATGGTTAGGGTTAGGATTAGGGGTCAAAGGTTATGGTTAGGGTTAGGTTTAGGACTTAGGGTTAGGGCTAGGGTTATGGTTTAGGGTTATGATTAGGGTTAGGGTTAGGAAGTCCCAATAATAATAGAAATACAAGGGTTAGGTTTAGGGTTAGGTTAGGGTTAGGACGTCCCCACAAAAATATGAATACAGGACTGTGTGCGTGTGTGTGTGTGTGTGTGTGTGTGTGTGTGTGTGTGTGTCTGAGTGAGAAAGAGACGCTGTGGCGTGCTTACCTGATGAACTGTTCCATCAATTTCCACTGGAATGATAAAATCAGCATTGTTCACTGGCTGTTTATGAAGCAAAAAAATAAAAAGCATTAAGATCTCAGTGATACAAACCAATAAGCCAATAAGCACAGATGTATGGAAAATAACCGCTTTTCATATAAAATGGCTGCCGAGACCACAGATCTGAGCGTTGTGAAGGAGCCCAGGAAGGGGCTACGGTTTGGATTTGAACTGTTCAATTACAATTGAAACAAAGACTGCAAAATGGTGCCATAAATAACTACAGAATCAGAGCAATCAAAAATGCAGCATTACAATTACAATGATTTAATTCAACACCACAAAATTTCATTATTCATTAAAATGGGCCTTGCACCCAAAATACCAGTTAAAATTTTCGTCAGGAGTACATCACCTAAATGGAATATAGGATATCATGACCTAAATACACAGACCATGAGGTAAGACTGAAACATGAACAGACTGCGAGGTTATGCATGTCATGCTATATCGCCACAGATATTGTACAGGAGGATTCTGGAAAATGGAAAGCAGGCAGGGAAAAAGAAAACAGGAAGTAGTCAACATACCAGGAGCATCAGAATAACTTTACAATTTCAAACTTGAGCTCTTTAAGATGCTGGCCCTTTAAAAAAAAACATTTCTGCCTGGATTTCATTCATATTTTAACAGCTTACTGATTTAATGTATATTTCTGCTGGAAAGAAAAGATATTTCCATAAAAAAGATACTAGACAGAGCTGGGATGTGCCGTTCTATATAATCACCTGGTATGGCAATGAATATTGTAGGTTATAATGAAAACAAATACACAACTGAATGACAACTACATTTACAACTACTACACAATGCTATTCATACCAGGGCAGATAATCTGTGCTTTCTAGTGCTACCAGTTCAAGAGCAAAACTGTGGACTCCCCTGGTGAAGATGGTTCACCATAATAAAACACAGGGCCCTATTTTAAGGATACACATGGGGCTGGTGTGTGCATTTGGTTGGGCACATGAAAGACACTGGGCTTGAATCAGTCTTGGTATTTGAGTGCAATGCTTCATGGAGTGTAAAGGGGGGGGGGTTAGAATTAGAAGGTGTGCTCAAGGTGTGCCTGGGCAGTGACCAATCAGACAGCTTTCTACATCCCCGTTGACATCCCCGTTGAATGTGGAGTTGTGTCTAATATCCATATTTTGCTTCATTGCTGAATCACGGTCCGGTCCCTCTCTCCGCTCCTACCATCACATACTCAATGGCACAATTCGCAGCTGACATCAGTTAACTGAAGGCTAGATTTTGAAGTGGGACAGTGTCCCACATAGTTTAAACTTGTGTATGCAAAATATACTGCAGTTGCCTCCTCGCAGCCACTGTTAAATGGTCTTTCCTTCTTTAAGAGCTTAGCCTCGGCCAGCACCAAAAAGTTATTTGCAGACCCAGGGTAACTGGCAAACGCGTGCGATACGTGGCCTTTCAACATCCATGAGAACATAAACAGAACGGATCTCCTTACGATGCACCTTGAGCCTACTTTACACGGACAAGAAGCAAAACTGGGCAGGTGAACGACTTTCTCCAACTCTTCGGTAACATCTCAGATAGCGGAGGTGGAACGAGAGAGAGCGTGCTACATCGTTTCTGTTACGTTGTATCTGATATGTCTTTTTTAAGTAAAGTACAAAGTATAATTGATCAGTCACCTTCAGGAATGATCATATTTGGGGGGGGGGGGCTAAACAATATCTTTAGTACATATGATAGTTTAAACTAAAAAAGCTAAACTATTCCACCAAAAAAGCTGAGGAAATTCCTTTCTGTAAATAAATTACGGGATATATGGAGGATAATACATCCTAACAGTATAGATTATACATATTTTTCACATGCGCAAAATAGTTATAGTTGAATTCATCAAAATGCAAGTCTGGATAATGTAGTTTCAAGTAAAATGAATGATATCATAATATCAGACCACGCTACTGCGTGATGACACTGAAGTATAATACCTTTTCGCATATTTAACGGAGACTGAATTTTAAGGCAGAAATACGTTATTTGGGATGCATTTAAGGCATATATAAGGAGAATAATGAGCATTTTCAGCAGAAAGGAAAGTACATTTGGATAACGAAATAAGTAACCTGAGGAAGAAAATAACCATCCATGAAAAAAAACAAAAATAAAGCTGAAAGAGTGAGTGGTATTACAATAGGTAAGAATCATTATAAACTTAGCTTATATGCTGATGACCTGTTATTATATTTAAGTAAAATAAACACTTCGATTCCATGTGTAATTGAAATAATTACAGAATTATTCAATTACAGGTTACAAAATTAATGTTAAAAAAACTGAACTGAACTGAACTGGAAAAAAACTGAAATTATGCCAGTTGATAAAAACATAAGAATTCCTTCCTTTAATTAAATCTCGAAAGGTTGTTTGATTTAAATATAAATTTAATTGGTAGAATAAATCTTTTTAAGATGATGTGCTTACCAAAATTGTTATACATATTTCAAACAATACCGCAATGAATCTTCCAAACTTGGAGCTTTATGACCATGCTGCTCAATTATTTTATATTGACTGTATTATTAATAACTGGAATTAGGAACCATGGATAAATATTGAAGATCACCAGTTACAACCTTATAATCTATTCTTAGCCCTTTCCTCCAAGCATAAAATTAAAACCACTAATTTTGTTATTAATAGTACTTTAAATGCATGGGAAAAAAATAAAATGCATATCAGGTAAAATAATAAATATTCCAACAAATATGCGCATCTGGAATAATTCATCAATAACTATTCAAAACTATTTTGGCAAACATGGATAAATTGTGGAATTAAAAAATTATCAGATATCATAATTTATAGTACAATTTGCTCTTTTAAAGAGCTTAAAGACAAATATAAGTTAGAGGATATAGAATCACTAAAAAACTGGATATTGCAAAATCTTTAACTTGGGTAATCCAGAGTACCAACTGAAATTGAAAAAGTTATTTTTAATCCTGATGAAAAGAGAGGCTTGATAGAAAAAGTTTATGCGATTCTACTTAAATCAGAGATAGATGCTGAAGCACTTCAAACCATTTACAGGAAATGGAATCAGGATCTCAGCCGGTTGCTTGAAAAAGGAATTATTTTATTTTAATGTACTTTTATCATTATTACTATTCATTTATATGATTGTAATATATTTTTTTTATTTTTAAATTTTATTATTTAGCTTTTGTCTGTGTTGGGGAAGGGTGGGGGGGTTTGGAAACGGACAGCTAACGAAGTAATAATTAATTGAATGTAAGACATTGGAAATAGTCTTACTATTTTTGTTCGGTTGTCTCTAATGTCTACTCGATTTTTAATAGAAAATGGTTCAAATTAAAATATCAGATGTCAGAAAGTATTATACAGTTAACTGTCTGGACACTGTATGTGTATAAAAACAATTATACAAAAAAAAAACCCTTCCTGTTACGCTGAAACGTGAAGATTTTTAGATGGGAGATGTGTTTATCCCTATGGTTTATCATGGCTCTCTGACGTCGTTTTCAGTGTCTCTGGGTCGTTTAGGACCGGCATGTACTCCACAATATCCCGGACCCATTAAAATAACGCTGGATCATGTGTCTGCCAAACCACTCCCACAAATGACTGATCCACTAAAAAAAACTTTAAAAAAACAGAAATGCTAACGCTAACCCTGTCACAAAAGTGATGTCATGCACAATAGCACCCTCGGTGTAAACCATCTGCTTTACAGATTTGCAGGCTTTTATTCCATCAAAACAGGGCCAAAAATGCCTTCTGACAAGGCAGAACAAAATGTCCGTTACTTATTTAAAACATTACTTAATAAAACGTAGGACACAACAGAGGGTGTTAGAGTGAGGGCCTGGACCAGCACAATGAGGCTGATGGCGTAATGAGGGTGTTAGAGTGAGGGCCTGGACCAGCACAATGTTAGAGTGAGGGCCTGGACCGGCACAACGAGGCTGATGGCCTAATGAGGGTGTTAGAGTGAGGGCCTGGACCAGCACAACGAAGCTGATGGCGTAATGAGGGGGTTAGAGTGAGGGCCTGGACCAGCACAACGAGGCTGATGGCGTAATGAGGGGTGTTAGAGTGAGGGCCTGGACCAGCACAACGAGGCTGATGGCCTAATGAGGGGGTTAGAGTGAGGGCCTGGACCAGCACAACGAGGCTGATGGCCTAATGAGGGTGTTAGAGTGAGGGCCTGGACCAGCACAACGAGGCTGATGGCCTAATGAGGGTGTTAGAGTGAGGGCCTGGACCAGCACAACGAGGCTGATGGCGTAATGAGGGTGTTAGAGTGAGGGCCTGGACCAGCACAACGAGGCTGATGGCGTAATGAGGGTGTTAGAGTGAGGGCCTGGACCAGCACAACGAGGCTGATGGCCTAATGAGGGTGTTAGAGTGAGGGCCTGGACCAGCACAACGAGGCTGATGGCGTAATGAGGGGTGTTAGAGTGAGGGCCTGGACCGGCACAACGAGGCTGATGGCCTAATGAGGGTGTTAGAGTGAGGGCCTGGACCAGCACAACGAAGCTGATGGCGTAATGAGGGGGTTAGAGTGAGGGCCTGGACCAGCACAACGAGGCTGATGGCGTAATGAGGGGTGTTAGAGTGAGGGCCTGGACCAGCACAACGAGGCTGATGGCCTAATGAGGGGGTTAGAGTGAGGGCCTGGACCAGCACAACGAGGCTGATGGCCTAATGAGGGTGTTAGAGTGAGGGCCTGGACCAGCACAACGAGGCTGATGGCCTAATGAGGGTGTTAGAGTGAGGGCCTGGACCAGCACAACGAGGCTGATGGCGTAATGAGGGGGTTAGAGTGAGGGTCTGGGCCAGCACAACGAGGCTGATGGCCTAATGAGGGTGTTAGAGTGAGGGCCTGGACCAGCACAACGAGGCTGATGGCCTAATGAGGGTGTTAGAGTGAGGGCCTGGACCAGCACAACGAGGCTGATGGCCTAATGAGGGTGTTAGAGTGAGGGCCTGGACCAGCACAACGAGGCTGATGGCCTAATGAGGGTGTTAGAGTGAGGGCCTGGACCAGCACAACGAGGCTGATGGCGTAATGAGGGGGTTAGAGTGAGGGCCTGGACCAGCACAACGAGGCTGATGGTGTAATGAGGGTGTTAGAGTGAGGGCCTGGACCAGCACAACGAGGCTGATGGCGTAATGAGGGGGTTAGAGTGAGGGTCTGGGCCAGCACAACGAGGCTGATGGCGTAATGAGGGTGTTAGAGTGAGGGCCTGGACCAGCACAACGAGGCTGATGGCGTAATGAGGGGGTTAGAGTGAGGGTCTGGGCCAGCACAACGAGGCTGATGGCGTAATGAGGGTGTTAGAGTGAGGGCCTGGACCAGCACAACGAGGCTGATGGCGTAATGAGGGTGTTAGAGTGAGGGCCTGGACCAGCACAATGAGGCTGATGGTGTAATGAGGGGGTTAGAGTGAGGGCCTGGACCAGCACAACGAGGCTGATGGTGTAATGAGGGTGTTAGAGTGAGGGCCTGGACCAGCACAATGAGGCTGATGGTGTAATGAGGGGGTTAGAGTGAGGGCCTGGACCAGCACAACGAGGCTGATGGCGTAATGAGGGTGTTAGAGTGAGGGCCTGGACCAGCACAACGAGGCTGATGGCGTAATGAGGGTGTTAGAGTGAGGGCCTGGACCAGCACAACGAGGCTGATGGCGTAATGAGGGTGTTAGAGTGAGGGCCTGGACCAGCACAACGAGGCTGATGGCGTAATGAGGGGGTTAGAGTGAGGGCCTGGACCAGCACAACGAGGCTGATGGGGTAATGAGGGTGTGAGAGTGAGGGCCTGGGCCAGCACAACGAGGCTGATGGCGTAATGAGGGGGTTAGAGTGAGGGCCTGGCCCAGCACAACGAGGCTGATGGCGTAATGAGGGGGTTAGAGTGAGGGCCTGGACCAGCACAACGAGGCTGATGGCGTAATGAGGGGGTTAGAGTGAGGGCCTGGACCAGCACAACGAGGCTGATGGCGTAATGAGGGGGTTAGAGTGAGGGCCTGGACCAGCACAACGAGGCTGATGGTGTAATGAGGGTGTTAGAGTGAGGGCCTGGACCAGCACAACGAGGCTGATGGCCTAATGAGGGTGTTAGAGTGAGGGCCTGGACCAGCACAACGAGGCTGATGGTGTAATAAGGGGGTTAGAGTGAGGGCCTGGACCAGCACAACGAGGCTGATGGTGTAATGAGGGTGTTAGAGTGAGGGCCTGGACCAGCACAACGAGGCTGATGGCCTAATGAGGGTGTTAGAGTGAGGGCCTGGACCAGCACAACGAGGCTGATGGCGTAATAAGGGTGTTAGAGTGAGGGCCTGGGCCAGCACAACGAGGCTGATGGCGTAATGAGGGTGTTAGAGTGAGGGCCTGGACCAGCACAACGAGGCTGATGGCGTAATGAGGGTGTTAGAGTGAGGGTCTGGGCCAGCACAACGAGGCTGATGGCGTAATGAGGGTGTTAGAGTGAGGGTCTGGACCAGCACAACGAGGCTGATGGCGTAATGAGGGTGTTAGAGTGAGAGCC
This sequence comes from Ilyophis sp. 1 JC-2022, assembly GCA_022702515.1. Classification (NCBI taxonomy): domain Eukaryota; kingdom Metazoa; phylum Chordata; class Actinopteri; order Anguilliformes; family Synaphobranchidae; genus Ilyophis; species Ilyophis sp. 1 JC-2022. Next base: position 2,162,775 of record CM040398.1, on the reverse strand, counting down.
TGGACCAGCACAACGAGGCTGATGGTGTAATGAGGGGTGTTAGAGTGAGGGCCTGGACCAGCACAACGAGGCTGATGGCGTAATGAGGGTGTTGAGCCGCAGAATGATGACATAAAAACAGGGAAATCTCCATTTGTACACATTATGCAGCTCCACTCAGCTGAACTGGTTTGAATAACGAGGGGCGTTCACCTCATGTCTTACCTTGAATGAACTGGTTTGAAAAACAAATTCACATCTTACCTTGAATGAACTGTGCACTAGCGTTTCATCCAGATCGATGACCACACAGATCTTCCCTGCGTCTTTAGACTTTATTTGAGAAAGCAGCGGCTTTGCGGGAACCTGGAAAAAAGCAACACACAAGTTATCAAAGTAAACAGCAAATACTCTGAGGGCCTTGCTCTCTGGGTGATGTAGCTAGCTGCTAGAAATAAAAACCATAGATGTCACTGACAAATATGACAGTTGAGGGTGTGATTAAAAAGCATGTGTTCAACTGCACACATTTATTTTCTATAACACAACTTCCTGATTTTCAGGATACTTTCCAAATACTATTTCCTGTCACGCAAAAAAAACTTACACAGCTGAGCAGCACTAGGCTGTGTCAGAATCAGAGCCTCATCTACTGCGCCCTGTCTCCTGTGTACTGGCAGATGTGTGCCGTTTAATGTCCCATTTAACTGTTTAGTATGCGACATGCAGTACACAAAAAATATCCTCCAAACTATTTTCCAACCGTAATGTGGATGTGTCGTAAGACGTCCCACTCTTGCGCGGCCATGTCACATGTTGTTTTTGTTGTCATTTTTTAAAACCAAGCTGCACGTCATATTTATGCGACCAAAATGTTTACGTACTTCTTGAAAAGTATGCTTCCGAATATACGCAAAACCCCGGATGTAAGTATATCATACGGGGGTTGTAAGTATACTACACTTAGAGAAAATTTTGCCTACTTAACTGCTTTCTCGTCCTGTCTACTGAACAGGCCTACTCAATGGAATAGTGCTGATTTTGACACAGCGTAGATAGGATGAGAAAGTCGTTGAGTAAGCAAAATTTTTTCAAATTACAGTATATTTCAGACACCCGGATGACACACTTACTTCTGTGGTTTCGCTGAGTATATTCGGGAGCACACTTTTCAAGAAGTACACAAACATTTTGGTCTCATAAATATGACATGAGCTTAATTTTTTAAAATGAGGCGCAGCTTCGCTGAAATTTTCCTTCAAATACAACAAAAACAACACGTGACATGGCCGCACAAGGGTGGGACGTCTTACGATACTTCCGCAGTACGGCTGACAAATAGTATAGTGGATATTTCTCGCATACTGCTAAACAGTGCACATTAAACAGCACACTTCTGCCAGTGTACTGTACTCAGGAGACAGGGTGCAGCAGATAGGGCTCTGATTCGGACACAGCCCAAGTGTATTTCTACTCGTGTGTTGTAGAAGAGACTGTCCACCAGGGGGCAAAAATTTTATCTTCAGCCAGAGTTCTGGCATTCCAGGGGCAGGCGAACATGTGACCGTAGAGCGCGGGCTCGGATTACACTGCTGTACAGAACAGCTGGGCCAGTTCTCCTACAAAGCACCGACCGCTCAAACTGCTCAGACTGCTCAAACTGAAACTAATTATATCAGGAGGAGGAAATGTTCTTACAAAATAAGCAACTTAGAAAAGGCCGAACTGCAGAGAACACTAGGCATCTGCTCTGTTAGCACGCTGGCCAGCCAACGGCGATCCCGCACAATCTTATTTTCACAGGCTTACTACATAAAAAAAACAAAAAAACATTTCACAAGGGAATGCTGAGCTCGGCTTCGGTCACATCTGTAACGCACCTTTCCAGAATTCCGGTTTTAGCACGAACATCATGTATCCTGTCAGGCCTAATCCCAATTCTTCCTGACCATCTTTGTTCCCTGACAACGCATTTCATTGCTGAGTGAGGTCACACTATTGTGTATTTTAGTCATCTGGTGTACATTACAAAGCTATAAAAGAGAAATGTAGTGAACTGAAATACCCGGTGCGCCATCGGCCTGCTGGGGGTATTTAAGGTGGCACATTACAGGAGTAAGTACCTGGGACTGTCCTTCTGGCGGGACACAGAACTCGCAATCACAGGGCTCCCAGTCTGCGCTTTCCTCACAAAACTCACTTTCCTCCAACTCCTCCTCCTGCTCCGGTTTCTTCTGTTGCGTGATCACAAAGTATTCCGACTGGTCGGCTTGTTCAGGAGCCTGCCAGTCTTCAGAGTATTTCAGCTGCGGGAAACTGTGGGGCCCGGAGAGCTCGGCGCCGCCAGAGATTTCGCCTTGTTCAGAGACCTCCGAAATCACAAAATATTCAGACGACACACTTTGCAGGTGGACTTTGTGGCGTTCAGCGAGTTCATTTTCCTCAGAGGACTCTGTGTGTTCAGATACATAACTTTGTTCAGATGGCAGTCGGTGTTCAGAAGCTATACTTTGCTCAGAGAGCTCATGGTCTCCGGAGAGTTCATTGGGTTGAGAGAGGCTGTGCTGGTCTCCGGAGAGTTCGTTGGGTTGGGAGAGGCTGTGCTGGTCTCCGGAGAGTTCGTTGGGTTGGGAGAGGCTGTGCTGGTCTCCGGAGAGTTCGTTGGGTTGGGAGAGGCTGTGCTGGTCTCCGGAGAGTTCGTTGGGTTGGGAGAGGCTGTGCTGGTCTCCGGAGAGTTTGTTGGGTTGGGAGAGGCTGTGCTGGTCTCCGGAGAGTTTGTTGGGTTGGGAGAGGCTGTGCTGGTCTCCGGAGAGTTCGTTGGGTTGGGAGAGGCTGTGCTGGTCTCCGGAGAGTTCGTTGGGTTGGGAGAGGCTGTGCTGGTCTCCGGAGAGTTCGTTGGGTTGGGAGAGGCTGTGCTGGTCTCCGGAGAGTTCGTTTGGGTTGGGAGAGGCTGTGCTGGTCTCCGGAGAGTTCGTTGGGTTGGGAGAGGCTGTGCTGGTCTCCGGAGAGTTCGTTGGGTTGGGAGAGGCTGTGCTGGTCTCCGGAGAGTTCGTTAGGTTGAGAGAGGCTGTGCTGATCTCCGGAGAGTTTGTTGGGTTGAGAGAGGCTGTGCTGGTCTCCGGAGAGTTCGTTGGGTTGGGAGAGGCTGTGCTGGTCTCCGGAGAGTTTGTTGGGTTGGGAGAGGCTGTGCTGGTCTCCGGAGAGTTCGTTGGGTTGGGAGAGGCTGTGCTGGTCTCCAGAAAGTTTGTTGGGTTGGGAGAGGCTGTGCTGGTCTCCGGAGAGTTTGTTGGGTTGGGAGAGGCTGTGCTGGTCTCCGGAGAGTTCGTTGGGTTGAGAGAGGCTGTGCTGATCTCCGGAGAGTTCGTTGGGTTGAGAGAGGCTGTGCTGGTCTCCGGAGAGTTCGTTCGGTTGGGAGAGGCTGTGCTGGTCTCCGGAGAGTTCGTTGGGTTGGGAGAGGCTGTGCTGGTCTCCGGAGAGTTCGTTGGGTTGGGAGAGGCTGTGCTGGTCTCCGGAGAGTTCGTTGGGTTGAGAGAGGCTGTGCTGATCTCCGGAGAGTTCGCTGGGTTGAGAGAGGCTGTGCTGGTCTCCGGAGAGTTCGTTGGGTTGGGAGAGGCTGTGCTGGTCTCCGGAGAGTTCGTTGGGTTGGGAGAGGCTGTGCTGGTCTCCGGAGAGTTCGTTGGGTTGGGAGAGGCTGTGCTGGTCTCCGGAGAGTTCGTTGGGTTGGGAGAGGCTGTGCTGGTCTCCGGAGAGTTCGTTGTGTTGGGAGAGGCTGTGCTGGTCTCCGGAGAGTTTGTTGGGTTGGGAGAGGCTGTGCTGGTCAGATGGATTGTTTTGCTCAGAAAGTGGCAGTTGTTCTGAGATTTGGCCACATTCAGAAAGCGTACTTCCACCAGAGACCTTACAGTATTCAAAAACGTCACTCTCCTCACATATGTCACAGTGTTGGGAAGGCTGACAGTGACCAGGAAGTTCAGTGCGTTGAGTCAGTTTACTGTTCTCAGTGCTCTCGCAGTGTGCCGAGGACTCATTCTGCCCGCAAGAATAAGAGTCTTCTGTGAGTTTATGGTGTTCAGGATCCTCGCTGTGTTCAGGATCCTCGCGGTGTTCAGGATCCTCGCGGTGTTCAGGATCCTCGCCGTGTTCAGGATCCTCGCGGTGTTCAGGATCCTCGCCATGTTCAGGATCCTCGCCGTGTTCAGTATCCTCGCCGTGTCCAGAAGGTGGGCAGCATTCAGAGAACTTGTTTTGTTCAGGAACGTCACTTTTTTCAGCAAGCTTAAAGTTCTCTGACAACTCATGGTGTTCACAGGCTTCACACTCTTCCAGCTTTTCCCTTTGTTGAGATAATTCACAATCTTGAGTGAATTCCCTTTGTTGAGATAATTCATAATGTTCAATGAACTTGTTTGGTTCAGAATGCTCACTTTCTCCAGACAGCTCACAATGTTCATAAGACTCACAATGTTCAATGAACTCGTTTTGTTCAGAATGCTCACTTTCTCCAGACAGCTCAAAATGTTCATAAGACTCACAATGTTCAATGAACTTGTTTGGTTCAGAATGCTCACATTCTCCAGACAGCTCACAATGTTCATAAGACTCACAATGTTCAATGAACTTGTTTGGTTCAGAATGCTCACTTTCTCCAGACAGCTCACAATGTTCATAAGACTCACAATGTTCAATGAACTCGTTTGGTTCAGAATGCTCACTTTCTCCAGACAGCTCACAATGTTCATAAGACTCACAATGTTCAATGAACTCGTTTGGTTCAGAATGCTCACTTTCTCCAGACAGCTCACAATGTTCATAAGACTCACAATGTTCAATGAACTCGTTTGGTTCAGAATGCTCACTTTCTCCAGACAGCTCACAATGTTCATAAGACTCACAATGTTCAGTCAGATCACTTTGTTCAGAGTACTCACCTTTGTCAGACAGCTCACTTTCTTCAAAGGGCTCACAGTGTTCCAAAGATTCACTTTGTTCAAAAGACTGACTTTTTTCAGAATCCTCATTTTCTTCAGAGGGCTCACATTGTTCGAAAGACTCACTTTGGTCAAAGGCTTGACTCTGTTCAGAATATTCCGTTTCTTCAGAGAGTTCACTTACACCAGAAGGTTTGTTTTGTTCCGAAGACTCGCTTTGTTCTGAAGACTGACTTTGTTCCGAAGACTCGCTTTGTTCCGAAGACTCGCTTTGTTCCGAAGACACGCTTTGTTCCGAAGACACGCTTTGTCCTGAAGACTCGCTTTGTCCTGAAGACTCACTTTGTCCTGATGATTCACTTTGTCTTGAAGACTCGATTTGTCCTGATGATTCACTTTGTCTTGAAGACTCGCTTTGTCCTGATGATTCACTTTGTTCTGAAGACTCGCTTTGTTCTGAAGACTCACTTTGATCTAAGAGCCCACTTAGTTTTCTTACATCACAGAATTCAGAAGGTCGGCTTCTTTCACAAAACTCATTTTTCCCAGAAAATTCATTTTGTTCAGTGATATCAAAGAGTTCAGGTAGTGTGTGGTATTCAATCAAATCTCTCTGTTCACACTTTTCAGGTAACTCAGAGTGTTCAAACTGCTCCTTCAGGTCAAAGAGACACACAGATGTTTCACTTTGTGCAAGTAGCCCAGGCCGTTTAGAACCACTGCATATTTCACAGAGCTGTTGGTGTTCTGCGATCTCACAGTATTTAGAAAGGTCACAGCAGATGGGGATCTCACTTTGTTCAATAAGCTTGCATTGAGCGAGTTCCAAAATGTTAAAGTGTTCAGTAAACTTATAATATTCAGAGAGCTCACAGTGTTGAGGGCCGCCGTGTTCAGAGAGCTTGCCTTCTTCAGACGTGCAATTTTGTTGCAGCAGCTCACATGGTTTGTGTTCCCTGCTGTTTTCAGTGACCTTAGAAACCTCACACATTCTAGTGAGCCTCTCTTCTGCAGACAGCTCCGCATGTTCAGAGATCCTACATTGTTCACCCACATTTTGCTGAAGTGGCTCACAGTGTTCAGAGATCCTGGCAGATTCTAAAACGTCACAGATTCCTGAGAGCTGGCCGGGTTCCGAGGCCTTCCCGTCCTCCACAGGTCCACAGCATTCAGGGGACATGCTACCTTCACAAGGTTCACCGAGTTCTGTCACTTCAGATTGTTCAAAAACCTTGTGGTGTTCAGGAACAGTACAGCGTTCAGACGGACTGCCATGTCCAGAAGGCCTACGGTGTTCAGAAGCCTCACTTCTATCACAGGCCTTGCGGTGTCCAGAAACCTCACAGTGTTCAGAACCTCCACAGTGTTCAGAACCTCCACAGTGCCAAGGAGACTGACGGTGTCCAGAGCGTTCACAGTGTTCAGACATCTCACAGGGTGTTGAAGCCTCACTCTTACCACACACTTCCCTTTCCACACAGGGCACCCAGCGCTCAGGAAGCTCGCCGTCTTCAGAGAGTACACCTGCTTCAGTCGGCTCACGGCGTTCAGAAACCCCCCTGTGGCGTTCAGAAACCTTGTGGTGTCCAGAGAGCTTGCTTTCCTCAGGGGACTGGCTGAGCTCACAGCCTGCCGGAGGGTCAGGCGCGAGCAGTGAGGACGTCGACAATATTACAGGGTCACATCTACACTGCGACGTGCCCTGAGACCCCCTCAGGAGAGCTCTGGTTGTTTATTTTGGGGCTTAAGAGGCGTGACAAATAACTCATGGAATATCAAATCACTATAAAAAGCTGAAGGCAGCATAAATCTGAAACCCACACCCTGGTCCTTCTTCAGCCCCAGACCCACAGTGGCAGTCCGTCCATCAAGGTCTTTTCCAAGAACACCCAAAATTAAGGCACGGACAGTTCTAGCACTTGCCAAAAATTGGCAAAATATGACTTCACTATCGACTACTTTGCAGGGATCACTTTTCTGTGAATAATATGGTTGATACTAGTCATATCAACTAAATGATTATTTTACATATTTGGTTGCAGTGAAACCCACCTGATAAGTGAAACCCACTTAAAATAAATTTATAAATAATTTTCTTTACTTCATAATTTAACTGTCAACTGATTCATGGCAACATGATTAATTTGAGCATGTACATTTTTATTGATCATAACAGTAAGCAAGTAAACAGGAAAATACATAAACACATACAGCACCGATCACTGACTGCCAGTCTCTTTAAACACATACAGCACCGATCACATGACTGACAGTCTCTTTAAACACATACAGCACCGATCACGTGACTGGCAGTCTCCTTAAACACATACAGCACCGATCACATGACTGACAGTCTCCTTAAACACATATTACTCAAATTCTGAAACCAAAGGCGAAACAGAAAGAGATCAATAAAATTAAATTAAATAAATTAATAAAACAAATCTAAATAAAAATTGACAATAACAATTCTGATCATGCCCAGGAACAAACTGAAAATGATCCATTCTGCTAACACTGACAAATATAGTCATGCTTATAATGGGCACTGTAAAAAATAAAAACACTCATGGATGGAGTACCATAGAAATGGATCACACTTTTGTTTGAGAGAACAAAAAACTTCAGAAGTCGACAAAAATACACAAAACCATGCAGAAAAAGGCTGAATTACTCACTGGTCACTGGCACAAAAGAACATTAAAGGTTACTTGGAAAGTATGTAATGTAATGTAAATATAATGTAATGAAAGACATGATACTTCCAAAGTTGTCAATAAATGATCCTTCTCTCCCAAGTTACATCCAGTAGTCCCATTAGTCAGCTGGTCCTGAAACGTATTAACCTGGAACTGGACTCAGAAAATGCCCTTTAAACCCCCTGGAACTGGACTCAGAAAATGCCCTTTAAACCCCCTGGAACTGCTCTTGGAAATGGTACATAACCTGAAGTAAATATATGCCCGAGTAAATATATTGTAGTGTTCTAAAAATACATAATATAAGCTATTCAAATAATTTTAGAAAATAGCACGGTATAGGTAAATACACATTGTAACACAACCAGACTGGAACTGATAAAATAACTACACTACACTGAAAACCATTACTTGAGTGAACGCAGTAATGCATTTGGTTTTTAAACTATGCCACAAACAAGCTAAAGGACCTATAATCAGACTCTACGTTACCATACTGCAATATTAAAGAGTTATGAAAAAGCAAACAGAGCTTAACCACAGACAAAGTGATCAGAAGCTAGGCAGTGAAAACTCAGGGACTAGAAAACTAGAGTCAGAGAGAGGAACATCGATGGGATCACTGAGATGGGAGAAGTTGAGATGGAGATATGTCACCCTGTACTGGACACTTGGCAGTGCATCAACATGAAGTGCCAGCTTTAAAATACTGTGGGGGTCATGAGACCGAGTTGGACCACTACCGTGATCAATAAGTACTTTTTATTTTGAGCTGCTTTTGCAACATACGTGACAGTATTGACATGCGTGAGCACTTCCAAACAACTGGGGTGCGAGAAGAGAGAAGGTTGAAGGGGGAGGGGCTTACCTTTGAGACTGTTCCATTTTCTTCCACCAGAAGGGGTGCGTTGTTGTTGACTGGGAGCTGGTCCGCATCATCGTGACAGACGCAGCAGAAGAGACTGTGGAAAAGCCCCCGATTTCGAGGCTTCTTCGAAGAGGCCACACGAGCCGGGTTTCCTGCACACAAAACGACAGCCATCTTAACACCCGAGAGACAGCACTCCACTGCCACCTCATGACCATTTGCCATTTAAAAAAAATCTATTTAAAAAAAAACATTTATGCAATTTACACACTATGAAATTTATGCAAAAAAAAATAATAATAATCAAGATGGATAAATATAATAAGAACTAAATTTGGGTAGAAAACTATCCTTCTGACGCCATTTAAAATAAACTTTCAATGGTAAACATTCAAATATCATGCCCATGGTGGACATATTATTATGCAACATGAAATATGTAATATGCAACATGTAAAACTACGCAACATGAACTCAGAACCAAGCCATAGCTAGAGGCTGAAATATATATATTTTTTATTTAAATAAATCAGGTTTGCAAAAGATGTTGGTCAAACATATTGTGCATATGAATAATTTGATGACTGCAGGTGAGACTTGCGCTCTAAAGCGAGTCTTCCAGTTTGTTACGGATAGAACGGCATGCCAGCCAAGGTAAACGTCACGTCGCGAGGCTTCGGTCAGGCCTTCTGGCGTTACACATGATGAGAACACACTGCACGTGTGGGTGCAGCAGTTGGCGTGCTCTGTATATAGACTCTTCACTCCAAGCCATAAACCCAATTGCATTGTGTGTCAATCAGAAAAGAAGGAAGCTGCCTAGGTTTGCAACACGCTTGTGTAGCGCTGTCAGTCTGGATGCACTTGTATGTTTGTGTGCATGTGTACATGGGCCAATAAAGAGGCCCACTGGCGTTTACATACGGTGCTTTTCTCAATTTTCTGCCCCAGATAAGAGGAACCAATGTTGGTCCCACGATCAAAATGTACAGACAGTCAGCTCATATCCATCACTTCATTAAAACATACAGACAAACAATATAGCGAGTGTAAACAACTTTTGACAGGTTGCACTTTGCAGTGCTCATAATAGTCTATGCCGTTACTGTAACCTTGGCTTGAAGGCATTAATAAGATTTCACCTTGTCTAGTCAGGGTTGATCTGTGTAGCTCAGCATATTTTAGCTCTCCTGGTTAAAAGTAGCCTATTTGATGTTCCCGTCCTATTCGCGATGAATATAGCCCTCTACATGTCCGAATTTCCACTCAGATACGCGATCCTTCATAACAACCTGACAGCTTGTTTCACACTGTTGGTGGGGGAAACCAGACGCCCCCTGGAGATCTGGTGTGGTGACATCACTGTCATGGCGGACACAGATTCCCTTGTGTACGAAGCAAACACAGAAGCAGCTTTCACTGAAAGACGTGACAAGCCAACAGGGCAAATGAAACGTCATTAAATGAAAATGATGAGACCAATGTGAATATTGACATGATATACAGATCTCAGGTCCATAGTGCCTTCAGTTCAGGATGTATTCACCCTCTGGATTTTTTCACATTTTGCTATGTTGAAACATGAAATTACTATATACGTATAAATGTGTGTGTGTGTGTGTATGTACTGTATATACAGTGCACTCCAAAAGTGTTAGGACAGTGACACATTTTTTGATGTTTTGGCTCTGTACTCCAGCACATTGGATTTGAAACAGGTCGACAGTGACCATGAGGTTAAAGTGCAGACTTTGAGCTTTAATTTGAGGGTTTTTACATCCATATCGAGTGAACCGTGTAGCAATTATAGTTATTTTTTGTGTGAACGCATAGCCGCCGCCCCAACCCCATTTTAGGGCACCAAAGGTAATTGGAAAAATTAAGACGTTCTAAAATTGGCAAGAAAATCCTGTTCAAAATTTCACCTTTTTCCAGTAGATTTAAATTGGTGGACATAAGAAATTTGAAGAGGGATTATTTGAAAATGTTAGTAATATTTCACCCAACTCGGGTCAGAAGTAGTGGAGGGCCTGTTCTCTCATACCCAAGTGTCAGAAGTTTGAGACGTTCTAAAATTGGCAAGACATTCCTACTCAAAATTTCACCTTTTTCAGTAGATTTTTGGATTACAAATAAAGTTTGGAATGGGATTATTTGAAAATGCTAAAGTAATATTGCACCTAACTCTGGTCAGATGTAGTGGAGGACATCTTCTCTCATACCCACATGTCAAAAGATGTTCTAAAATTGGCAAGAAAATCCTATTCATAATTTCACTTTTTCAGTAGATTGGTTGACAGGAACTTTGCAGTGAGATTATTTGAAAACGCTACAGTAATATTTCACCCAACTGGAGTCAGAGGTACTGTCATACCCAATTGTCAAAGGTTTCATAGAGACGTTCTAAAATTGGCAAGAAATTCCTATTCAAATTTCACCTTTTTCAGTAGATTTACATTGGTGGACATAGGAAGTTTGAAGAGGGATTATTTGAAAATGCTACAGTAATATTTCACCAAACTTGGGTCAGAGAATGACCCTCAACCAACCACAGTGACAGGAAGAAGATATACAATCTCAAAAAAAGAAACAATGACTGCCCATTCTGCATTGAAAAAGAAAATCAAGGCTTAACGGCCCTGGTGGTTTTGCCAGTTTGTGATGGTATTATTTCTTTTAATTTTGCCGATTTTCGAATGGACTTGCAATACATAATTGCTCATTGCTCAGAAACTGTTAGAGTGCCCACCACCAAATTTACAGGGAAGCTTGTTTACATCCCAAAGTACCTAAAAAGTACCAAAACATAAATTAGAGAAAAATTTTAAAAAACAAAAATAATTTTATTCATATTTTAACTTTATAATCTGTGATAATTTTTTTCTGGTTCATTTTAAGTTCTTTACTTTCTGAGATATGGGTGTTTTAATTCGTGAGGTATCGCTAATTTTCTCAAAATTCCTTAGCACGTATCTCACTAATTAAGAGGCCTAGTGCAACACAAGTTCATTTCCTTAGCACGTATCTCACTAATTAAGAGGCCTAGTGCAACACAAGTTCATTTCCTTAGCACGTATCTCACTAATTAAGAGGCCTAGTACAACACAAGTTCATTTCTGTCCGTTTCTCATGGGTCCCAATCATTTCCTAAAATTTGAACAAAATCTGAGGGGTCAAAGAAAATTCTTGGCTCAATGTAAATGACTCGTCTGATTATTCATTTCTGTCTGATACATTAAACCTGTGCATCTGCTGTAAATCTATCAAAACTACCACTTTATTTTTGCAACTGTTTAAGGGTTATGTCTCTGTGTGCCTTAGGGTAGAATTTGAGTATTTTAAAATGATGCATGACGTGGAAGCGTTTAAAAGAATGTGGTGTATTGAGGAGGTTGTTTGTGTGGTAAACGGAGATGAGATGGAGACGTGTTTAAGTTGAATGTGGGAGTTGAGCATGATGGGTGGTTTTTCCGGTTTTTTTTTCTTATTTTTGGGAGGGAGGGAGGGTGGGGTGGGGTTTTTTGGCTTTGTAAATAGGGGAGTGGGATAGGTTTTAGGGTGATTGTAGAAAAAAGTACATTCGTATTGCCAAAGCTTGTTGATAAAAAAAAAGGAACATGTCAACATGAGAAAAAATACTAAATAACAACGATAATACATCTGAATATTATATATACAGTAACACAAACAAAAGTGTGTGCGTGTGTGCATATATACATGGATTTATGTGTCCGTGTGTGTGTGTGTTCATATTGTGTGCATGTCAGTAAATGGTTGTGTTCCATCAGTCACTGTCCCTCAGACTGTGGCACTCCGCTCTCTCCCCCAGTAGTTTTTTTTTTTTTTTTTCTTGATCAGGGAGGTCATTGAAAAATGACAGATCCGGTTGAAATTATGGAAGTATTTTTCTCTCTCTCTCTCCCCTCTGGTCCTATTGAGATTGCGCTTTACCCGTTTATGTATCCATCTCCCCTCTTGCTAGTATTTATAGTTTAATAACAGGTCCAGCTGGCACTTCTTGCTATGGCCGTTTTCCTGGAACCATAGCCTTATCTTCACTTTATATGTGATCCATGATCTTAGCACTTGTGTTTGCCTTGTAAATCGCTCACGGCAATCACGCTCACATTGGTAGTTCCTCTCCAGGTAGCTTACACACCTGTGGTGAAACTATGGAGCAGGGGTGGAGAATCTTATCGGAAAAGCGCTGGCACTAAGACACCTGATTCTACTTATAAAAGGTCTTGATTGAAGACAATGATTAGTTAATTAGTTGAATCTGGTGTCTTAGTGCTGGGCTAAAACAAAAATTGCAAAAATTTGCATCTTGTAGCCTCACCTCAACATTTATTTACGTCCAGAGTTGCATTCATTTTTGGCCGAGATCTTGTATTGACGACGGGAGAGTCAAACCACTCCGTACAGTCTTCTCCAGCACATCCCAAAGACTTTCAATGGGGTTAAGGTCAGGACTCTGGTGGCCAATTCATGTGTGAAAATGATTCCAAATGCTCCCTGAACCACTCTTTCACAATTTGAGCCTAATGAATCTTGGCATTGTCGTCCTGGAATAAGCCCATTGATGGGATAACCTGGTCATTCAGTACATTCAGGTACTCAGCTGACTTCATTTTATTTCTGCATAATGTTGCTGAGCCTAGACCTGACCAATTGAAGCACCCCCAGATCATAACACTGCCTCCAGAGGCTTGTACAGTGGGCACTATGCATGACAGGTGCAACGGCAACTTTTATTTTGGCCAGGCAGTGTACAATGGTTGTGTGGGAATCTGTTCAAAATGCAGACAATGCAAAGGCTCAACTCCCCATTTTTATTTACGTACAAATTGCCGCCATCTATGACTGCTCGCCAATGAACAATCTTATTCCAAATCCCGCCCTGACTGCCCCCAGTCTGATTGACTCCCCTATTGACTGAGTTTGGCCCAAGGTGCCCTCTGCCATTAGTGCCACATGGACTTGAAATATTTGTTCATGATGGTTGAGTGCCCTGAAGGCGAGGTGAAAGTCACGTTACCTCAGATAGCCTCCATGCCAATACAATAATTTCACTGCAATGTTTCCGGGTTAAACTGCCTTAAACAGTTCATACAACTAAGCACTTCCTGGTTCATCAACATTTTCCATGAAACTTGGGATTCCTTTTAAGCTCCATTTGTAATTCTGAGTGACTTAGTATCACAGCTGTTCATTTTCCCCACCTGAACTGCAGAGAGTTCATTTACATCCAGGTATTTTGAAGGAAACCAACATGTAAGAAAGAAAATCAACAACAAGGGAAAATAAAACACATTTGTGTCAGTCTTCATCGGCACCATCAAGACAGTAAATCAGATATATATATTTTTTTTAAATCAAATATTTTTTCAAAAAAGGTAAAAGATTTTAAAAAAGAAGATTTAGTAAAGCTTTTGTTTGGACAAAGAAAAGATATGAGGCTCTCATCTGAAACAGAAAGATGAAGCTTTAATTTGATTGAGGCTTTTATTTCACTGAATACTTCTGCCCCTGCCTCCCCAACCGGGAGACCTATACTTGCACCAGAATGCCACACTTCCTTTAAATAAGTTTGCAGAACCAGGTGCCCAACAGGCATGACTTGCTACATTGACAGGCTTGAAATTTATCCAGGACCATGGTGCTGCCCCCAGACTACAACTTCTGCCCGTCATACTTACAGCTCCCGTTTTCCATCTTCTTCTTCTTATGTAACAGGGAATCCTACACTTTTTCCCTTCGACAGATGAGAGTGCAGGACTGTGATGTAAAAGAATGTGTGCCATTCCATTGTGCTGATGGCTGTGTGGTGATATGGTCTATAACGGCCTGGCTGCACACACTGCTGAACGCATTCTGAATCCAGGTGTGCAGAACTCTCCACTGTAAGAACAGATCTTTGATGCTTCTCCCTCATCTCTCACCAGACAGCTCACAACACATTGATGAAAGACCTGCCCTGGAAATTCTACATTTTGAAAATGGGAAACTCACATTATACTCGCGCAAACTCAACGCTTCCCTTGTAATCCGGTGCGGATGTAGACAAGAGAACATATTTGTGGTAGTATAGATTTAATTCAATAAAACCTGATAGAAAGCATGGTTTGCGACCAATTTTTTTGGTAAAACAGAGTTTCTGCGTTTTCGAAGAGGAGATTGTGCTATGCGTGATTATAAATGACGCATAGCACAATAAATGACGCATTTATAATCTCAATAGTGCCCTGGTTGAAAAAAAGTGAACCTATGTCTTGTCATTGGAGCATTTGGGTAAGTGAGAGGTGTGGGTTCAAATCTCACCTCAGGCGAGTGCTTCTCATTTGGTACACATCATCCCGACTGAAAATACTCGGGTAGCACCGGAGGTCAAAGTGCATTGCAAAGTGGTTGCATTGCTGTGAAAGTCACACCTACTTTACACTTCATAAAAGAACATCAATATCAGAAGATTTTATCTCGAGACATATGGGTTCTTGGCAGATGGAAATGTTAGGAATCTTCATTAGAAACTTAGCAAGTGCAGGCAGGTGCAGGCAGGTGGTATTCCCAAAATTCACTCATCTTTTTGGTTAGCTCTTGGAGAACATTTTTTTGGATGCAGGAGATTTAAAAAAAAAAAACGTGATATCACTTGAGGTTGCGAGACAAACTCATAACTCGTAACTCAAAATCATAACTTTTATACAAGCTTGCAGCAGGTGTCCCTGAAAATGTTCTGTGTAAACACTCAAGACACAAATTTGACCCTGCAATTTAGATAGAAAATGGACTACCAGTACTGGTATGGTTAAACTACCTAAATGTTTAAAGATATAATCATGTATTTCTAAATGTTTAACGATATAATCATGTATTTTGAAATAACTTTCATAATCTGTACTTGGTCTTTGGCGGTTGAGAGAAAAAAAACTGCTAGGGCTTTCTGTGTATACAAGAACATCAAAACATTTTTTAATTATCTGAAAGAATGCAACAGGCTCAAAAACTGTTTTTTTTAACAGCAGGTTTTTTCAAAACAAGGCACTTTGACACTTCATATGAATAAATACAACACTACAATTGTAACTTTTAATTAACAGAAAAAAATGGGTCTTTGTAAGCAGTTGTTTGACATATCTGAAGAAACACGGCATGTCGCTGTAATGGCGACATGTAGTCCAGCTGTCTCTCATGTTCATGTTTGTTAATTTGAATGTGTTTTGTTGTGTTGGGCTTTTGTCTTAGTTTTTTTCATGCGCTGTGTGTCTGTAGTGGGATGGGGAAGTGGGCTGGAGATTTTACAGGGCACTCCTGCTGCTTGTTTTGATAATATTGACAAATTGTCTAGTCGATATAATTTTGTTTGTGGTCATCACCATGGAGACGCATTCGCAACATATGGTCGGGAATGTCCGTTGCATCTGCAGACAGCAGCAACAAAGTTATCATCGCTCTTCACCGGAGTTGAAGATGTCGGGACTGATCCGGGAGTGCAGGCAATCTTCAAAAGGCAACCAGTGAAGGAGAACATAATGCAGGGGAGAAGTGAGGAGACGACTGGGAAGATTGACGCAGTTCGATGCTCCGTTTTGGCGGTGTACAGAGACCGCGGCGCTGCGTGTATGGAGGAGAGTCATGGAGGCGGAGTTTGTGTGTTGGACTGCTTGGTGACACTGGACATCTCAGGACAGCGGGGGCTATTTTTAATCATGGCTGTATTGCACTTTAATTCACTTGATTGATGTAATGATTCTGTTGGATGTCTTTGTTTGATATGCTTGTTTGTGTGTTGTGGGTCTGCCCCACTGTCTATGTCTTTTTTGTTGTTGCTGGGGCTACAACTGAAGTTCCCGAGCAGGAAATAAAATGTATTCTATTCTATTCTATGTCCTGGGCTCTCATTGAATTAGTTTGTTCCCAGGATAGTGAGGATAACATAGGCCAGCCAATAGAGGCCATATCAGCTCGATAGCAAGTGGAATGATCGAAACTCCACTCTTCGCGGCAAGTGTTATGATCAAAACTCCACTCTCCATGGCAAGTGTTATGATCAAAACTCCACTCTCCATGGCAAGTGTTATGATCAAAACTCCACTCTCCATGGCAAGTGTTATGATCAAAACTCCACTCTCCATGGCAAGTGTTATGATCAAAACTCCACTCTCCACGGCAAGTATCATGATCAAAACTCCACTCTCCACGGCAAGTGTTATGATCAAAACTCCACTCTCCACGGCAAGTATCATGATCAAAACTCCACTCTCCACGGCAAGTATCATGATCAAAACTCCACTCTCCACGGCAAGTGTTATGATCAAAACTCCACTCTCCACGGCAAGTATCATGATCAAAACTCCACTCTCCACGGCAAGTGTTATGATCAAAACTCCACTCTCCATGGCAAGTGTTATAATCAAAACTCCACTCTCCATGGCAAGTGTTATGATCAAAACTCCACTCTCCATGGCAAGTGTTATAATCAAAACTCCACTCTCCATGGCAAGTTATGATCAAAAACTCACTCTCCACGGCAAGTGTTATGATCAAAACTCCACTCTCCACGGCAAGTGTTATGATCAAAACTCCACTCTCCACGGCAAGTGTTATGATCAAAACTCCACTCTCCATGGCAAGTGTTATAATCAAAACTCCACTCTCCATGGCAAGTGTTATGATCAAAACTCCACTCTCCACGGCAAGTGTTATGATCAAAACTCCACTCTCCACGGCAAGTGTTATGATCAAAACTCCACTCTCCACGGCAAGTATCATGATCAAAACTCCACTCTTCACGGCAAGTGGCATGATTGAATCTCCACGGCACTTACACTTCAATGATAACGCCACACGTTATCATTGAAGTGTAAGTGCCGAAGCTATCCATCTAGCTTCTTTAGCACTAAACATCAACATACTGCCTTCAGCCACACTAAGATTTATTTTTGATCGTAAATTAATATGTCCAGTAATAACCTCTGCCAGTGACATGTTTCATAACGCTTAGGCAGCCACACCCACTCTCAATGTCAAACGGACGACTTTCGGATGCAGGACGTGGCATTTAAGACATCCAGACAACTAGCCTACAACTTGGGGGGAAAAACTATATTTTTTAAACCTTTGAACAGTGGAAGGATCAATAATATACAGTAACATCAAATTAAGGGTTAGTTTCCTACTAACATTTCTCTTCCTATGTTTTGGAGATCTGTAGGAGTGCTTTCCATTTATGTACTCCTCATCAAATCTCTAGCAGGCTCTCAGGTATCCAGACAAAGAGAATAAGAATATAAACACCTGGAAGGGAAGGGGTATAAACGCTTGGGAAGCGGTTTGCATGGATGGCGCACGACCCAACATGACGTTTTAAGGGCCGAATTTAAAAAAGCACTGCTTCAGGATTTCAGGCAATGCTCAAGAAGATACACGGCTGATGGGCGAGGTAAAACACAGGTTTTACAACAGGCAGGGGATCCGCATTCATCTGGACCAAATCAAACACGGGTCCAGGGACCAACAGGGGCAGCTTCATGACTGGGTTGCTAAAAAGGCCAGACTACGTTCTCCAGACTACTGCCAGGTGTAAGAATGTGGCTCGTGTGAAACAGACAGAGGACAGGGATGGAATGCGCTGGCCAGGAACTCGCAGTGCGGACGGTCCCAGAGGGATGGGTTAAGGTTGCCGGCTGGTAGAAAAGAGCCGTCAACCGTGGGCATGCGGCAGACGCTGAGGGAAGAAGGCAACAGTCAAGAAGCTTTCGCTCTCCACAAGTTCCTCCTTCCTCTTCTTGAGCTGCCACAATTTGGCATTACATAAGGCTGCACTTGCAAAATGCCAACCATACAGTACACCTCACTACCAAGACTGTGCAACATTCACCAAACGCACAGTCCACCTCCTCACCGAACGCATGCACGTAAGCAACATACGCAAGCGCACAGTCCACCTGCACACCGAACGCATGCATGTAAGCAACATACGCAAGCGCACAGTCCACCTCCCCACCAAACGCATGCACGTATGCAACATACGCAAGCGCACAGTCCACCTGCACACCGAACGCATGCATGTAAGCAACATACGCAAGCGCACAGTCCACCTCCCCACCGAACGCATGCACGTATGCAACATACGCAAGCGCACAGTCCACCTCCCCACCGAACGCATGCACGTAAGCAACATACGCAAGCGCACAGTCCACCTCCCCACCGAACGCATGCACGTAAGCAACATACGCAAGCGCACAGTCCACCTCCCCACCGAACGCATGCACGTAAGCAACATACGCAAGCGCACAGTCCACCTGCACATCTTCTTCATCCAAAAGGAAATACAACATTCAGTAACCACCGCTCCTGCAAGCCGCATTAAATAGATGCTTTTCTATGTCAAAGCCTGACAAAATTGCAGTGAGAAGACAAGCCAGCGTGGCTATAGATAACTAAAAAACCTATGCTTAAGGCTTCACTTAACGCCAACACAGGATTCCACCACAAATACCACAAAAGCACTTCTCTCCCAAATAGGTTTTTCTCAGACAAGTGGAATAAAGACCTTTAATACACACGTTGAACGATTAACCATTGCTATTCGTGACCTCATTTCCCCACACGTATTTGTACCATAAAGTACCAAACATTTGAACTTTGAGCGTTGCAGTATCTGCCCTTGCTTAAATTTCCATGTTAGCCCACAGCTGCCAAACCCACACCAGTTCATAAGGCTGTTGAGAACAGAACAGGGAAGGACCAAAGGTTAGAGAGCGAACGCTTCGGCCTGCGCCCAAACTCTACGGCACAGACAAATGCATTCCGTCAGTCACACCCCTTTATTAGCAACGTAGCACGTAGTACCCAACGATACGCAGTTCTCACGCGCTACCGTGAACCGTGAGCAATGCGTGGCCTGGCACACTGCTGGCTAAGTCTCACAGCTGTATTAACATACAGGGGAGAAGGCTGCTGATTGGTCGAGGAAGGTGCTGGGATTTGTCATTAATGGATTATGAAAAGGAGGACACGATTTCACGGGAGTTGCGAAACGTTCCCAGTAAATACCGAACAGCCCGCTCTGGTTTCCTCAATGGCTTAAACGGACCCCTTCCTGGGCAGTACATCTGAAGTGGAAGTCAAAGAAGTTCTGATCACAAGGCCCAGGTCAGACAGCAATACCCAGCCTGCAAAATGGCCAATGAAATAACCTTACATAACACAGCTCAGAACAGGTCAAAGCCGCGTGCTGAGTGAAAGCTAATCTAACTCATGCCTTGTTTCCCTTTCAAGCTGATTATTATGATATCTGATATGCTACCCAACAAATATTAGCATTTTTGGTTTTAGATATCCTGAGCTGAAAAAGATCATGAGCCGTTATGAAGTAGCTACTCTTCTGAGTGCCATAGACAAACAGGAACATGACTGGCTACCTGCTCAGTGTGTGTGGAAGGTGTGTTTCTCACTATGATGCCTAGCTGTTGAGCCACAGTAGCATATGATAATAATGCAATAAACATCAACTGCCAGGCCATCTTCATTAATTAATGGATCTGTATTGTTGATACTGTATGCTCCAGGTCTGAGAAGATTGTAAGCCAGGTCTGGCGCCATTTTTCATATACAGCAGAATAATGCACTTGTGTTCTCTTACAATGCAAGTCACTGTGGATAAGAGCATCGTCAATGAATGCAATGTCAATGTAAGTACAACCTCAAGGGATAGCCGAAGCGACAAAAAACAGAGCTGTTCTCGCGCCAGCTAATGACTGGTTTACTATAGCACGAGCCCTGTCTTTCAAGCTTTAACTGAATCTGTGGCATCTGTCCGTCTGTCCACTGACAGAGAGACACATTAACATAATTACCGACAACTTGTTCCTTACTGTAAAACAGGAGAGCTGTGAGGCCCACAGCACAAGAAAAATAAAGAAAGAGTAAGTAAGTAAGAAAGAAATCAGGCTAAAACGGACAAAGAAGCCTTTAAATCAGCCACGACATTCTTGAAAATGGCCTGACGTTACTATTTTTCTACCAGGGCGTGAACGAACAAAGCCGTCTAAAAAGAGGACTCGTTTTTTTTAATCTCAGAAATCACAAGTCAATCAATTCCAGAATCTACATCTACGAAAATATGAAAGATCATTAACTTAAATGTACAGGGGAAAGCGATAGGCTATACGGTCTATGTGGAATGTTACCGTGGGCGTGGACGTGATTCTTCCAAGTTTCATTTAAGAAATCGTTTACAGTCAGCTGTGCCACAGTGATTCAATGTTGTTTTTTAAGAAAAGCCCAGCTTTAATACTTTATTTTATTATTATTATTTATTTTTAATTATTTTATGGTGAGTAAATCGATCATATTGAACACAATTACAATAAAACGTTTTTAAAAAATAAAAAATGAACAGAGAAATAGAAGTAGCCTAAAGCGAAGCTCTTCAGTGCAACTGACCCACACCCGTCATTACAAAGATAATATTTTATTATTATTATTCAGATGTTGAACCAATGGTTGCACATTGGAGGTTCCCTTGCAGTTCAGTAACACCAGGAGTATATGCACAGCGCACAGTTCCAACTTTACAGTGTTAAAGGAAGTTATACAGGGTACAAAAGTTATGTGTTGATGTTTTATTATGGCTTAATGGTTACCTAAACGGGAAGTACCAAAACAATATACGCTCATTCTGAAGTTACTTTTTGAAAACAGCAAGTTTAAGTGCATTAGAGTTGCGCGCCGGATAACTGTGTGTGTGTGTGTGTGTGTGTGTGTGTCACCATAATAAAATCATCTGTCAAATACTTGAGTCTCCAAACATCTAACATCTGTTACCGCACACACAGACCGAGTGTGATCGGCATGGGGGGTCACCTTTTTCTGTGGCCCGCTGTCATCCCGTCCAGATAGTGCTAAAATCTACGCAACGTCATAATTTTACTACACCGCGTCAGTGTTGATTTATATAGGCTATTTTCTAAATTCATATGTGCTTAAGAATAACACGTTTCTGTTTACGTACTATATCGAACGTTACTGAAAACTTTTTAGGCTATATGGCGAAAGCCCGTATGTGATGTCTGAACAGTCCGAGCGGTAGGGTATCCTACAGAAGGAAACTTCACATGTGCAGTTCAAAACAGCTCAGGCGAAATTCTTGAAAAGTTTTCTAAACTTACCTTTCTCTCGTAATGGAGTATTCACCTCTTCATCTCTGCTAACCTGGGTGATGACTGAAGAGGACGGGTGGTCCATTAGATCCGTAAATCCAGTATAGCTGCAGATTTAAGTATTGTTTTCTTAATCAAGTTTGATAGCTATCTAGCTACGTTAAAAAAGAATTATTTTTTTTGTTGAAAAAAGATTTAACTATAGCGACCGTTAAATATAAACATCATGCATGCATAAATAGACGTTAATCTTCAGGGGAGAAATATAAAAAGAAACGAATAGAAATTAAATAAAAATTTAAAGAATATATAAAAGGGGGAGTTTCTTGTTAACTTTGTTACAACATGGAGTTCGGCTCTGCTCTGAATTTCAAGATACAAACATGGAACTTGACCGTTTCAAGGCGTCCCCTTCTCTTAAAGCGGCAATAAAAAACCTCCCGTAAACCGACCGCGATGAATGTTTCCGGAATATGTACACTGGGTTACACGCACTTGACATTGTCGAAACATATTGCCAGTGACATGAACGGTATTTTAATTCTAGTATTCTAAAATGCCGATTTGTGATTTAGATCGTAGCCTAGCCTATAATAGCCTACGCCTTGTGTTTGTGCTGAGCTAATATTATTTTCGTTCTAATTATTTTAACAAGCAGGCTCTCACCAGTTTAAATTTACAGTTAAACAAACGTAGTCTCATATTTAAATTTGGTATTAATTGCTTGTTGCTGAAATACTTGGTTGGATGAGGACTGGACAGCAATGTTGCGCACGTGCAGTCTCTAATCATTAGTAGTCCACATTAATAGGATATGGACGATTCCCATCCCACTCAGAATGGGACTAAAGTAACCTTTTGAACCGTCAGTGAGTGAGCTCCATCCGACCTATAGCTTGCACGGGTGCGCTTGGGCTGAGGGGCGCGATGCTTGCCATAGGCCTGGCCGCCTGGCGCATTTCACAGGCTGGTTTCGTGTCACCGCGGGGCTGTACAGAATGCAAACAGAGACAGGAAGTTACACACAATCCGGCCATTGAGGTGCAGCTCCTACCCGCTGTCAGTGACGCAATGGTCCTGGGAAAACACCGGGCACCCCTCGGCCTCGCGAATTCTAGGTGGATGCCCCATCGGGGGCTATAATAGATTCCCATTGAACAGCAACTGTACATAATTTTTTCTCTGGAGAATATTTACTCGCGTTATTTCCATATCAGTTAGACAACTACGCCTCTTTAATCCCAATAAAATAACACTTTCATTATGCGTAATTTAGCCGTTTAATGCTTGTTTACAATGTGTGCGCATAATGGATTATATGTCGGAGTTTTAGAATGACAGTAGCCTACGCAATACGGCCTCAAAATGGATTGCTCGTACTTTAGTGTGCATGTACAAATTATTTCTTCTCTCAGCTGCAAACTGAGAATTGTTTTATTAAATTTCATCGCACATCACTTCATGTATGTTAATCTTTTTTTTTTTCCATTATGAAGTAGTCTTCCTACTTGATGTAGCCGCCCAAACCCAACATTTCGTTTCGACTTTTATTTATTTACTTGTTTACTTAGTCTACTTATTGTTCGTGAAAAGAACATGGTAACTCCTCTCCTTCATATACGTACACAACCTGATACAATAACGGCGTGCATCTACAATACGTTGCCCGTTTAAGGCCCAGAAAAACCCCAGTGCGCAAACAAGGTTTCAAAGATCTATCCGTTTTTTTTCCGTTTGGGGATGTGCTCTTTTCTTCCTTATACTGCTGTTTTCGCATGAACGTACAGACACATATCACGGGTATTCCTTGCTTCCTACCAGTGGTATTTCTGAAATTGGTATCTTCGAGATAGGTTTCGTGTAAGATGTCTGAAACATGGATTTAATTCATGGCTAAAAAGTTTTGTCAAATGTTTCCTACCAACTTTATTGGTGGGAAACAACAGTCAGCGAGGGGAGCCTTGAAACTGAGCAAAGTAGAAAGGAGGCTAGGGAGAGTCACCAAAGTTTATGAACTCTGTCGACTTGATTAGCTAGTTAGCATTAGTATTCATGACGAACTCTACAATGTGAGAAGCAGCGCACGGATCATTTTGTTGTTGAACGAAATAATACATTTACAATTCGGCACATTTTATCGGTATCGCGGGCTTGCAATTCAGTCGTAATTTTTTTTTTAAGTGCTGGAAAACATCGCATTACAAATGCGAGCTGCTGTATAGTTCTAGTCAATATAGAACAGCGCGCGCCCACTTAGAGAGAGCATACTTATGGCGTTTATTTCGTTCCATATATAGCGCGCGCGCGTGGAATTGTGAAGCGAGCGCACGGAACAGTATCCGCGCGTTTGGAGCTATGAAGCGAGCGAGCAGAGAACCATCCGCGCGAGCACAAAGCTCATCTGCGAGCGCGGAGCTGTGAAGCGAGCGAGCATAGAACCATCCGCGCGAGCACGGAGCTGCGAGCGTGCGAACAAGGTTTGCTCTCGCTCGAAATTAGTTTCCTCTCGCTCGCTCGCCTAGTTCATTTTTGAGACTTTGGGGGCGGGGATGGGAAACGTGGCTGATGTCTCCACTCCTTTGATTGGTCACTTTAATACCGGCATTGACTTGTGTGATTGCGGTATACTGCGGGACCGGCCATTTGATCGCGGTATACTGCGACGGATGGTTCTCTGCTCGCTCGCTTCACAGCTCCGGATGGTTCTCCGCGCTCGCAGATGAGCTTTGTGCTCGCGCACATAGTTCTCTGCTCGCTCGCTTCATAGCTCCACACGCGCGGATACTGTTCTGTGCGCTCGCTTCACAATTCCACTGCGCTCGCGTCACAGCTCCACGCACGCGCTATTTATGGAACTAAATAAACGCCATAAATAAACGCCATACCAGACTGTTGCGGGCAACGCGGTGTAACTGGCGATTAAAATTCTAGACGGTGCAATTTGAATTTGAGCGCCAACAAACTTCTTCTTCTTTGGCTTAATAGTGGGCCCAAACGTTAAAGGTGCAGATACTGCCACATACTGTACGGGGAGTGTGTAGTATCATTCCAATTACATTATTGATTTATATATTTATGAATCCTGTATTTTGTAAATATTTAAAGAATGCCCTGTATAAATCCCATTGCTTATCCATTATCTCCAATAATCCTTTGATGTTCCATTCTCTGCCAATTTTATCCGTCTTTGCACTTACAATTATTTATATTCTGCTGTGTAAGCTATAGCCTACTGATAATTGGTGAGAAATTCCTTTGCATTATATTTATATTAAATTCTGGTATAGGCTATATACACACACAAACTCCCACGTGTCCAGAGAGTGCAGACATTGTTCCAGATTAGAGACAGATGCGTGGACCTGCCTTTTTAAATATCTATATTAATTTATTGTGCAATTTATATTCTTCCTTCCGCTGCGGAAAAGTAGCTTTTATGCCGTTGCGCTACATCATTTTGAATTTTACCAAGTAAAATGATCTATTTATTTTATTATTTATTTATTCATTTTATTGTTTTGGTACAGCAATAGTATTTCCCATTGTCAATTATGACCCTCTACTGTGCATTTGTCTTAATGGTAAGAGTCCATTTAGATTCAATCTACACAATCAAAAACTTCACTGCAGTGGGTTATAACGGACAATGAGACATCTAAATATGGTGTATCGGCATTTGAATAGACAATTATACCATGATAATATATTTCAACTGCTCTACTAACACTTGATAGTATTGGAAGTAAAATAGATCGATATAGACAATTGTATTAAAATAGTATTATACTGTAAACAATATAATTATACAAACATACTAAAGTGTAGTAACACTATATACTGATATTGCCTATAGAACCTAAAATACCCTACTGTAGGATTATTATAAGTAAACAATGAATAAGCCCAAATTCAAAAAGTACATTTCCTGCCTTGGTTTAAATGTATTTTAACAGTCCAAATTATTTTCTGGGTGTTGAAATGTATTTCTGAAATGCATTTCAAAGGTTAAAATGCATTTAATCAAGGAGGGAACACATTTTTTAAATGTATTTTGGACCCAGACATGTATCTGACATACATTGGACATACATTTCAAATTTAAAAAAATTCTGTATGGCATTTAATGTAATGCAGTCGACTCAATGGCAGGTTAACGCAGGCAGCTTGTTAACCAAAGACTAAAGTTAGCGGCCATTTTGTAACGGGAGTCCGTTGGCATTATCTGGCTGCTCCCGCCTATACCAATGAAGGTTACGGATAATTTTTCCATTTTGTTTTAAGAGTTTTTATTTGCAGTGAATACAAGCTTAAAGTGCAGACTGTCAGCTTTAATTTGAGAGTGGGCTATTCACATCCACGTCGGGTGAACCGTGTAGGAATTGCAGCCTTTTATCGATTATGTAAACTAGGCTAGTTAGCCTACTTAAACGGTGGACTAGGCAAATTTGAAAGTAGGCTACAGTTTAATTTCTGTGTAAGTAGCCTACATTTTTTAACTAAACATTTTTAGGCTAAATTAAAAATGAATGTAGGTACACATTTTTTAATGAAATATTTAAATATCATTGATCTAACTTTTATTGTGCACTGAATGCAGAGTGATTCCTTACAAACAGCTAGTTTAACGTTTAAAAAAATACGTTTTTCAGCACTTGTGTATTAGTAAAAATAAAAAATGGAATATAATAGTAGACGTGAGATTTCATTATCATGAATATTGTGCTTGCAGGAAATCAAAAGTTAAAATCTAAAGTTTAGTCTAAGCCCTTGACAGAGGTTGGCCCTAAAGGCAGGTACAGTCCTCCGCGATGATGTTGTGCAGGGTCTCGTATTTGACGGAGAAGCCCCTGTCAGAGGTGGTGCGTACGCGGAGGGGCTTCATGGTCCCGGGCACAGGCGCGCAGCACTGCTTGATGCCCATCAGGGTGGTGATGCGGTCTTGGCTGGAGCAGTTTCCCTGGCAGTAATGGAAGGTGAAGACCTTGGGGTGTACGATCCAGTTGTCCCAGCCCAGCTCCTGGAAGGAGATGTTGAGCTCCTCGTGGTGGCAGTCGTCGTAGTCGCCCCCATCTTGCGCAGGTCTCTGCAGCCGGTCCAGGGCCGACAGGGACCATGGAATGGAGGACCTGCGTGAGCGGTCGGGGCCCCTGGAGCGCGTGTGGAGGTGCAGGAAGGGAGTCTTTTCAGCCTCTGTGGAGCAGGCGCAGGTAGGGCACCTCACCTGGAGCATGAAGGGCCCTTGGGACATGGAGGAGAGGATGTGGTGGCCCACGCGATACACGGTCCAGCCGTCCTCCTCCAGTTTCTCAGGGCTCTCAGCCACCTGGATCAGCTCCTGCTGAGTGGTGAGGATGAACAGGGGGGCCGAGGCGTTGCCGGTCTGGGCCCCTCCTCCAGAGTAGAACCAGAAGTGTCCGGAGGTGATGGTCGTCTCCAGGGTGTGGGCGGAGGGCTGAAAGTAGTAAGTGAAGTAGTTGGAAGCTCCTGAGGGCGGAGGCACTAAGGTGTGGGCACAGGTAGAGTCTGTGGAAATAAAACATACGGCTGTCAGGAGCATGAAACTCTTCAGCTAGTTAAGCAGGTGACAGAAGTCCAATATCTAGGTCTTATACTGGATCCCAAATTTAAATTTGAGAAGCATGTTAAAAACCTGAGTAGAATTGTAAAAGTCAACTTGTACTCATTTAGACTAATCAGAAACTGTTTGCCATTAATACAGCCAATTTATATATGCACTCTATAATTGTGCGATAAAAATACTGGATAAGAAGCTGATAATATTTTACCACTGTCATGTTCTAAAAAAAACGAATGTTTTAAGTTTTTACAATTTTGTTAAGTTGATGCCAAAACTCATTTTTAAATGCCTACATGATATGGCTCCACCATCGCTTAGTGTGATGGTGAAATCTTTGCAGGAGTCTGGTCTTACCACTAGGGGTGCAACTATGGGAAACTGGACAGTTCCGTTTCGAAAAACTTATTTTGGCCAGACAGCATTTTTTATTACAGGAGTCAATATTTGGAATTCTTTACATGCGCAGTCTAAATCTGACCATAATTTAGAGCATTTTAAGTCTAAACCGAAGCAATTTTTAAAATGCACTCAGTTGTGTAATCACATGCAATATGCTT